>JANHMN010000017.1:52704421-52756141 GCA_030674055.1 Rhabdomys pumilio
TCTCTCTCTCTCTCTCTCTCTCTCTCTCTCTCTCTCTCTCTCTCTCTCTCCACATGTATATAGGCATATATATTGAGGCATTTACACATAGTCATCAAAAATAAATAAGTAAACCTTAAAGAAAAGATGTCTGGAGAAATGGCTCAGGGAAGAGAGCATGGGGCAGAGAAGAGAAATGGAAACAGACACAAACTCTGAGCTGCTTTATGTGCGCCAGAATTCCATTAAAAAACTCATTTGAATCATTCTCCTCTGAATAAAGAAATTTAACTTGGTCATTCATACAGACAACAGTCAAAGTTTGTCTTGCTTCTCCTCTTGGATTCTCCTCCCCACTCTGACTTCTTCAGGTGCTAAAGCACTGAGGTCACGCTATTCGGAAGATTTATCTTTAATACAAAGAAAGAAACCTGGGCTAGAGTTTGACTATTCTAACCAGATAATTCAAGGTAAAATACTCATCATTTTATTCCATGTGGAAGGCAAAGACACAAACTTGTGGCAGGCACTTTTTACTCATGCTGCCCTGATAGGTATGGCTGCATTTGCGTTAGGCAGAAGTTCAGATGTGTGGTTACTGAAAATATGCATTCTAGACTGTTCCCTTCATACATGGTCCCGGCTTACCCTGGCGTAAGATTTCTAGTTCCTAGGACATAAAGCTGATTTGGAAGGATCTCCTAGCAATTTATTCCTAGATTCTATCTATTCCTGTACCTGACTTGGGGGTGGGTGGGAGATACTATGATACATATCCAAGGACATACTACAGTGAATGCCTCTTTTAATAAGAAGAAAATCCATCTGGTTTTTAAAACCAGCTCTTTCATTAATCCCATCTGAATTATAGAGACCTAAATTATATTATTGTTTTTACAGAAGGAAAGGGTTTATTTAGCTTATGCTGCTGTATCACAGTTTAACATCAATGGACATTAGGACAGAAACTCAAGCACTGCAAAACCTGGAGGCAGGACCTGAGTCAGAGGCCATGAATGGGTGCCACTAACTGGCTTGATCCCCATGGTTTGTTCAGCTTGCTTTGTTATAGAATCTAGAACCAACAGCCCTGAAAGGGCACCAACTAATATTGGCTGGACATCATCCATCAAACACTAGTTAAGACAATGCCTTACATGTTTGCATGCAGCACAATCTTATGGAGAGATTTTCCCAATTTGTGTCTGTCCTCTCTGATGATTCTATCTTGTCAAGTTGATATATATCTATAAAGTAAAATTAACCCTTTGTCAACTTGACACACTAACACATCACTTTTCAGTTATAACTCTCCTTTCTCAAGCCTTTGAAGGCAAGTTAATTATTAACCTCAAAATATCAAATAATAACTTTAAAAGTTCCCAAATCTTTGCAAATTCAAACACGTTAATATATCTTTCTTTTTAAAATATACAATCTCTTTTAAAAATCAAAAATCATTTTTTAAAATGTGGGATATCTTTCATTTGTGGGCTACTGTAAAAACAAAAACTAAATTACGTTGTTGCCTGTGCCCCCAACTACTCACTGCCTGAACATTCCTACCCTTGGGGACTGGACTGGAGGTGGCACAGAATCAACAACACACACTCCAGGAGCAAGCTCTATGAGAACGCTGCTGCAAGCTCCTTTAACACCCTCTGGTACCCCATTGGTCCCAAGAAATCATCTCTTCTAGATAGCAGTTCTCAATTGACTGGCATTGTCTGCAATAGCAATCCTTGGTCTCTCAGGCAGTCTTCAATTAGGACCTCCTGTAGGACATGCCTTTGCAGTTGCTCAGGATTTATGCAGAGGTGGCCACATAGTTTCTCCTATGTTACATTTTTCTTCAAGAGGGAGAAATCAGAGCCCAGTCACAATCTGAACAAAATAAAATCAAACTCAAACAATGTAAGTAGATATAAGTAGTCCAATATCCAATTATCTGAGATTCACTCACAATCTTCTAGGCGTCAACAGAAGGCTTGAGTCACTTCTGCCGTTCTGACCTCTTCAGAACAGCTTTTACTTCCACTTCATGTGGCCTGCAGTCCATTACTGCCACTGTCCTTGGTGGTCATCCTACGGTACTCGCATCTTCAAAGATTGTCATTCCTTGCTGAAGCTGAGCTGCACTTTCACCAATAGTCTCTCCTGGGTTTCCTTTAAGAACCTCAGGTTGGCCCCTCGGTGCCCAAGCTTCAGCAATTCTCTGTCACCCCTTCATGCCTACAGTCTGATTGTGTGGAAGTATTTGCTCAATTAACGTCCTCTCCTTTTAGATGACTAGATGACTCTAGCTTGTGTCAAACTGACATAACACTAGCCAGTACAGAGCCAACTGGATTAATTTCAAGGTCATACTCAGCTATTGAAAGAATTTAAAGCAAGCTTCAAGATGCCCCTGAGTGAAGACACTGAGATGCAGATCAACGCAAAAGCAAGAGGTTTATTTTCCAGCGCATCAGGGTCAATCCTTCATCAGTCCCTCTAGGTGAGTGATGAGAAGGCTACCCCAGGCTATCTTTTTTGTAGTGTAAGTTTTCATCCGTCCTTTCCAATGGATAAAACAAAGGCATAAGGTAAGAGTGACTCTTGTACAATTGTGGAGTTTACTATCACAACAGGTATTCTTATTCCCTATACCTCAACATTACAACAACTCAGTTTCAAAGACACCTGTCCTCCATTGAAGAATCACTTCTGTTAAGACTACAGAAGGCAAGGGTGAGATCTTCAAAGCCAAGGCAGGTGAGTTAAGGAAGAGAAGAAAACCTAGTCCACCAAGAGCCAAGGTCAGGGGACCTGAGGGCAGATGAACTGCTGCCTCTCTTTGCAGCCCTCTGTCCTGTACCTGGGACAGACACTCCCTCACAGGTTACTTTAGAAGATCTGGTATCTTATGGGTGGGTGATTCCCAGGACACAGCAGCAGCTGAGTCACATGAGACAGAATATAAAAAGGACTGCTTGCTACCCTCCTCTGTCCCTGTCCCTGTCCATCTCTGTCTCTCTCTCTCTCTGTCTCTCTGTCTCTCTCTCTGTCTCTCTCTGTCTCTCTTCTCTCTCTCTCTCTCTTTCTCTCTCCCCACGTATTCCCAGTAAGCCTCCCTTTCTTTTTGTCCTCTGTTCTGCCTTCTCTGTCCTCATGGTACCCCTTCTCCGGGTCCCCTCACTCTCCTTCCTTCAAATAAACCTCCTTTATACCAGGGTCTGTCCAATGGTGTGATTTCTTATGGAGACACCTTGGCATGGGCCTACCAGGTACCCTTTACCCCGCCTGATGCCCCTTTATATTTCATAACACTTTCAGCCTAAAAACTAATCCAGACAGGGCCACCCGGACAGGGCCACACTAGAAGGTAAGTACCTATGGTTACTTACCACAAAGTAAAGAGATTCTTTGAGCAACTCTTGACGTTCTAATTGTGTCCAATTTGGAAAAGAACAAAAAGAGGGGGGAAGCATCTATTGTTATCAAAAGGGCACCTAGGGAGAAAATCATAATTTGTAATGAATCTTTAACCTGTTTAAAGTAAGATCGACTCCATATGCAGGAGCTGAGCCATTGTCTCTCTGTTCTCCTAATTAGTCCCTCTCCTGCCAGGGACAGGCTTTACCTAGGGCAGAGTTTATTCTCATCTCTGCCTGTTTGATCACCACAGTGCTCACGATGCCTCCTAGAATTTGCTTCCCTCAAATGATGAAAGGGTGTTGTTTTTGGCAAGCCTTCAGTTGTCTCCTTGTTCCACATCAGTACCTCCCTGCTCCCCCCTTCAGCCCCCTACCCCGTCTCTCCTTTTTGATGAGTCAGCTTGAATCTGCTGCCCCTCCCTCCCCACCTCAATTCTGCTGCAACAGCTCCACCTTCTCAGGTACAGAATTCAGTTCAGGAGAGAACATTCTGATGATATGTTAAGCCCAGAATTCAAACACACTAAGAAGACATATCAGTGAGTCTTTTCCTACGGATTACAATATAAAAGGTATGCCTTCCCCTTCAGTTTAGTGATTCTGCTTTTAAGAAGTCTCCTCTGCATTATAATCTCAAATGTTCATATGATATATTGTAACATTTTAGCAATACCCAACTTGGAAAGGGGTCAAATGCTGACTCCCTTAGGGAGCCCCTGGATGAACTTCGGTTCTGCTGTGCCATGTACAACAGTTCCATTATTAAAAAGGCCAGGGCAGGCCTGGAGCGATAGCTCAGGTTATAAAGTGTCAGCTATGCAAGCATGGGAAGCTGAGTTTGGATCTCCAGCATCCACATAAAAAGATGAGTATAAGCCGGGCGGTGGTGGTGCACGCCTTTAATCCCAGCACTTGGGAGGCAGAGGCAGGCGGATTTCTGAGTTCGAGGCCGGCCTGGTCTACAGAGTGAGTTCCAGGACAGCCAGAGCTACACAGAGAAACCCTGTCTCGAAAAATCAAAAAAAAAAAAAAAAAAAAAAGATGGGTATAGGGCCACATGCCTTAGCTCCAGTGTCGAAAAGAAGAGGCAGCAGGCAGCAGATCCCAGGGGCTCACTGGCCAGCCAGCCTAGTGGAGCTCCAGAATTTTTGGGAGACCTTGTTACAAGTGAGAGGAAGAAGTGATTGAAAAAGACATCTTAGACGTCAAGCCCTGCACCATGTGGGCAAGCACACCTGCACACCTGCACACCTGCACATAGACCAATATCACACACACACACACACACACACACACACACACACATATACACACACATACCACACCACACACATATACACATACATACACAAACACACAAACATACTACACCATACACACATACACACCACACCACACACACATATACACATACATACACAAACACATGCACACGTATATACATACATACATACATACATACATACACACACACACCACACCCCCCACACATACATACACAAACACACACATACCACACACCCCCACACATACATACACAAATACACACATATACCATACCCCCACACACATACATACCACATACATATACACACCACACGCACATACACACATAGAAGTAAACATATACACACAAGCATACATATACACATATACATACAAACACACACGCACATCCCACACAACACACACATACACATCACACACCACACACACACACATGCACACGTACATACACAAAAACACACATACATACATATACCACACCACACACACACATACACACATACACAAACATACACATACAAGCACACACACATACATACACAAACATACACACACATACAAACACACACACATACACACATGCATATACAAAACATACACACATACCACATCACACACACATATACACCATACACCACTCACATACATATACAAACACACACACACATACCCATACATGCACACATACACACACATAGAAGCCAACATACACATATACCATACATATGCACACATACACACACCACACACCACACACACACACAGAAGCAAACATACACACACAAGCATACACATGCACACATACACACATGCAGACCTGGCCCAAAGCTCTGTGAAGTGTCTCCAGGACATATAGTTCAGTGATGAGGGCTGGCAGTAGTGAGCTGTATAAGTGTTGAACCTCCAGAAGGGCACAGAGAAAACCCAGTCAATGTCTTCTCGGCAATAAAGCAACAGGATAAGGAGGCATTTCCACTTGACTTTTTCATAGTTGAATTTTTGAACCATGTTTGTGAGCCATTCCCACTAACGCTGATCAAATAATTGATAATCAACCAATAAGTATGATCGCCATGGAGCAACATTGGAACTAAGGCCTCCTTCACTGCAGTGGCGCCTTTCAGCCTCATTCTATGCATTTCCCTTCTCTATGTTTCTAGGGAAGTCTTTCAAATGGTGGCAAGTCGAATATTAAGGATCCTGGCAGGTGCCAGTAAATGTCTGGTGTGCTAAGAGGACAAAATGAAAGGTCCAGAGTCCCCTACAACTCATGACCTGAGATGGTGTGCTGGCTCTAGGTGTAGTCCCCAGAGAGGGGAGAGGGAATGAAGCTGGGCTCGTGGACTTCTCCCACCTCAAAGGAATCTATTACTGGGTAAATCATGGTGCCAAGAGAAGCTGCCTAGCCAATGAGGGTGTGTAGCCAATTTCTACCATTCACCCAGGACCCTGGTAACAAAAAAGGGTATAGCCATCACAATTCCTAAACAGATAAAGAAAATAGTTTTGTGATCATCTCCAACGCCGGCATGTCGAATTTCTGTTTACTTACTCAACTGACTACTTTAGGTGTGTTCGCTCAGAGGCAAGAGTCCTAAAGATAGCAGGTGGCTCTTACCACTCTTCAGAAGACCTTGAAAAGTCACAATTGACTCATTCAGCCAGATGTTCAGAGCACATGACCTCATGATGAACTCCTGGGCAATAACGTTAGCAGGATGATTATTTACCTCAGCGTTATTACTTATGCTCACTCTTGCCTGTGGAATAACGAAGGTTCTGGCAGTTTGCATAGAATTTTATGAGAGATCTATTGTAGTCGGCTGAGAGTTACAAAAACCCCATGGCTTCTAAGAGCCTAGTCTCTCCCTTTCTATTAAGAGACAATGAGAACACTTTGGGAGTGCAATCACTAGGCAGGGACAGCAGGCTTTACTGTCATCTTCCGAAGGTTTGGTGAGGTTAATACTCTGAACAATATTTTTTCCACCTGGGCACTAATTTCTTTCCAATCTAGGCAAACTGCTCCAAGGTGTTTGATGACAGACAGAACCATGGTTTGAGCACTCAAGGTAAACTTATAATACAGTTCAATAATTCAAAGAAAATGAGTATTTCTCTTAACCATACTATTACTCTTAACATTTAAAAAATTGAACCATTTATTAAACAATTGTTTTAAACAGTCACTTATCATTAATTGCTATAACTAAAACCCTCCAAGAGTTAGAGTATTATTTAAAGAAAACCACTCCTACACATAATTATCTGAATAATTGGTGTGATTTTTCACATCTTTAGAACCTGGACCTTGAGCTGAATCATCTTGCCCAAGTCTCGGGTTTAGACACCTTTCCTGAGGCTTTTACAAACTATGTCACCTAGGTGACCTGCAGAAGAATGGCCACAGGAAGAGGTGCTATATGCAAATTTCCAGGTATAGTTCTTGTCTTTGCACATTTACATTGCTACCTAAGAAAAACCTGAGCAAGGACGATACCAATATACATGCTAACTCAGAGGATAAAACTTTCCTGGGGCCTCAAGCCTAGACTAACAACTGCAGGCAATTAAGGAAGGCTGGGATTGGAAGACAGTCTTCTCCAGGGAAGAGCTGCAATTTGGTGATCCAATGCCAAGTAATCAGACTTAAAATCACATACTACTTACAAGTAATGTTATAAAGACGGCACAGTTGTATTTACATGTTTAGGAATACACATACTTACATTCAAAGAATTCAAGAAACAGAGGCCATTGAGGGAGATTAACTGGAGTACATGGAGAAGACTGGAAGCAGAGAAGGAAAAGATAAAAATGCCTTGGCTATACTTTAATTTCAAAAAAAGCTTTAAGTCCTTGCTACTGTCTTTCATTTAGACTTTGGTCTATATTATATAGACTTTGTGCGGTTAATTTTTTATTTAATTTTTTATTTAGCATACAAAATAATTGGCTTCATTTTCATGCATGTGCATTATTATACTTTGCACATTCATTCCCCCATGGCAAGATTAATTTTTAATGGATTGCTAAAATGTTATCAAGTTATTGAGGAATAAAATCATATATTTCCAAGAACTATCTCTTTGTTTCTCCCCAGTCTAGGTAGGAAGAAAAAAAACATGGATCATTCTAGAAATAGTCTAATAATTAATTTGAAATAGTCTTTCCAATCGGTTCATTTGTGATTCTTCCTATGGAGCAGGAATGTCTTATGTAGTAGAAATTATCTTCTACTTCGGGGAAACTTTTTGATCAATTATTTGTTTGTAATTTTGGTTTTTGTTTTCTTTCTTTCTTTATTTATTTAGAGACAGGGTCTCACTATGTAGCTCCAGGTCACCTGGAACTCACTATGTAGACCATGCTGGCCTTAAACGCAATGATCTGCCAGCTTCTACATCCAGGGTTCTTGGATTAGAGGTGTGAGCCACCTTGCCTGGGTAAACAATTTAATTTATGTTCAGTTGGTCTTTGAAAATCTTTATGTAGCTTTTCTATGAATGTATGTATGTACAGTATATATATATATATATATATATATATATATATATATGTGTGTGTGTGTGTGTGTGTGTGTGTGTGTGTGTATACACACACATATATATACATATATACACATATAATCAATGTTATATATTATAACTATATAATTAATTATTATATGATCATGAACTTGAATTATAGGAGGTCAAAGTCAATTGTACATCATTCTTCCATAGGGAACTCCTACCTCCCACTATTCTGAAGTTCAAAAATGCTTCCAGCTAATTGAATTGCTAATTTGACCTCATAGTGAGCTTGACCAGGAAGTCAGGGCTCCAACTGCAAGGCATCAGTCTCGGTTGCTGCTTTGATGATCGGGTGCAGAGGAGGTCTGGGTGGAGGATCACGTTAGGCAGTCATGGCTACCAGTGTGATGATATGCTCCAGTCGGGGCTTCTCTTTTATGCTTGATTTGGCGTTACTGCTGACATGTGCGGCAGTTAACCATTTGTGTCTGGTTGTCGCCGGGCTCTGACCTCTTTGCAGCTGGTCATCATACATATTAAAAATAGCTCATTTTTATGTACACATACAAGGTTTCAAAACAACTTCTGGTTATCACAACACTTCAAAACAACTTCACTTCAAAACTTGCTTTCTTTCCTATTACAAAATGGAGTTGGTCCTGTTAAGGGCCTGATCCTTACAGTTTTGGTTAGCAGGACCAGAAAACCCAATGATGAAGGGGCCTATTGGCTGAAAACCTAAAATTAGCTTGGACCTTCATTGAGCCTTCAACATAGCTGCTCAATAAAATCCACAAAATTCCAATTTATTTATTTGTCTTTATTATTTAGCTTCTATACTCATATTATTATGACTGTTATGTCTGCAAAACCTTCCATAGAAGACCTAGTATCTTCCTAGAAAACTTCACTGGAGATCTAACTATCCCAAATTGTGTCACATGATCAACTCTAAACTAAACAGTATTAACTGAGGAATAAGCTTAGCTTAAGTCCGTTAGCACCCATCTCTATGGATGACATAGGAACCATTTCTTCCCCAGTTCTTAGGATCTCCATTAGGAGGAGTGAAAATCTGGATACTGTTACTAACAGGAAACGAGAGAACATCTGGATGGCCTAGAACAAAAACAACTCACCAACCTTCCACATGGGGATTTGAGGGTTACATGAAGTAATACACATAAAACATTGACAGCTGACACATGGTAAACACTCAGTAAAAGTTTATTGTGATTATTGCTATTATTAGTACTACTGTCAGTGTCAATTAATTAACCTGATGCATGGCAGTGTTATTAAAACCTAATATTACCCAGAGACTCAGGGCATCTGCTTCTCATTTGTGGAAATGAAAGAAAGGACGTCATGCTTAAGTCCCATTGAAACGTGCTTTTCTTAGTCACATGTGGTTAAGAGTAAATTGTACAGCATGACAAGGTGTGGAAAGCCGTGGGAAAACTCAGTGCTTCGTTTTGCCCATAAAGCTATATTTCACCACAGAGGACACCTTTCTGGTACGACTAGACATTCCGTTAAGGACTCCCATCTTTCCTGCTATATTCCAGCACTACCATGAAAACAGAGCCTGCACAATGAGTGCCTGTGTTGTCTTTAAACCTTATTCCTACAGGCAGAGACCAGTAAGAAGTGGGTAGGTCAGTCAAATGTCTAACCCATGAGCACCATTGGCATCCAGCTCTACTGCATTTCAACACTGATAGAGAAAAGAGGGCTAGCTCTACATAGGTGAAGGGAATAGCAAGCAATCAAATTAGACGTGTTGTAAAGTCCTGTACAAGCCTTCTGGTGAGTTGGTTGGTCCCAGGACACCTAAGCAAGTCTGAAATGATATCAAGCTAGTGAAGACCTATTTCTTCTGAAGAGACAGGGCTGAAAGGTAAGTGTGACTTAGCACTTTTCTCAGCCCAGTCAGTCATAAGAAGAAGCAGATCCTTCATCAGCTGCTTAGTTCAGAAGGTGACACCCAAAGGAAAATAATTCTTGTACTTAGTGCTGGCACCTAAGCTCGTTCTGAAATTCTCACAAAAATTTGTCCTGAGGGATTCTAGAGTTGAATTCTCATTGATAAGACAAAAGCAGTCTAGGAAGAATGATATGTCTCCTAGCACGTGTCTCTTAGCATGTGTCTTCTAGCATGTATATCTTAGCATGTGTCTCCTAGCATGCATCCCTTATCATGTGTCTCCTAGTATGTGTCTCCAAGAAGGTTTTGTTTCTGCCATAAAGCTGGTGTCCCTTTACAAATGAGTACAAAGGAACAATATGTAAGCTGTGTTTATTCTTATTGAGCTAAATAAATTTGTAAAGAAACATCTTTTGAAAACTCATATTCTTTTCATTGGAAAGAGAAGACTGCAAAGATCAATAAAAGAGAAAGAAATGAAGAGGCATCAATTCTCACCTTTAATTTAAATATATAGTAATCTAGAGGTGGCTATATGATATGAAGAAAATGATTACATTATCTGGAGGAAAATGAATAAAGGACCCTGGATGCGGTGGGCTAAAACACCTGACATTAACTAACATTATCCTGTGCTTAGGAAAGAGGAAAGGCCCCGTGTGAGTAAATGATGGTTTCTTGGGTCCATGTATTAAGGACTGTGTAGGTCTGTAAACAGTCTGTCTTTTGGTCTGGTCTAAATTGTCCACCCCATATTTCCTCCAGCAAATTGGAAGCACAAAAACCATAAAAATCAAATGGCTGCTGGCACACAAGACAATGTGTCCTTACAATAAAAACAAAAGTATTTCTCCACCTGATGTTCTTTTAAGACCATATTAAGCCCCTCATATTCCAGTCAGAAAGGAAGTCTCAGAGAGCACTGGTGATAGTGTTACCTGCACCCAGCCTCTTTCTCTTGACTTGTCCTTTTTCTTCTCCTCTCCCTTCTCCTCCTCCTTCTCTTCCTTCTTCTCCTCTTTCTTTTTCTTCTTAGCATCAAATGTTAATTCAACCTTTCACAAGCATTTATCACCATATACTGGAGACTTATCACACTCCCTTTTTAGCTGAGTTATCTCTGTGCGTGACCATTGAGATAATGACTACTTATCCAGCAGGACCTAAATAAGATGGAGTGGCCGGCACAATGAAGACAAGACAACAAAGAGAAAAAAACGGGGAAGATATCATTTAAACTATCTAATTAAAGCACTAGGCCAGTATTTCCCTGAGAGTGTTCTCTGGTGACATAAAAGGCTCCTCCAAATACAAGTGTCCAGTGCTAGTGGGCCTGAGGACAACGCACGATCTGACACCTTCTCCCATGCAGTGTCACATGTGTATGAGCTCTAGACCATCCCTCAGAAGGCTGGTGTATTTAGTTAGTCAAGTTATTCATGTGTTTCTTTGTTCAGCCATGGAAACTTTAGTAGGTCTCTTGGCATCTGAAAGGTAGACTACCTAGAACTTCTGGATGCACCAGCATAAAAGTGGTGGTTGATGATGCCCACAAAATGCTCAAGATTAACCAATGGGGGTATTCTCAAATCCTTCACTTCTGTGGCAGACAAGGACATACATACTGGAAATGAAAAGGGAAACGCTATCTTCTGAAATTAAATCCCATGTATAAGATTCTTTCTGTGAATTCAACCAGACAGAACAAGAGGAGGAAGAGGAACAGGAAAAAGGAGGAAGATGCTGGGAGCAACACAGCGCTTGCCAACTACTTTTAAATATACTTGATCTAAGCTAACAGATGGATAGAGACTGAGGATACTCACACCCATGATCAGCCATGTATTGGGTAGCTTATTCCCTGTGGATAAGTAAACATTATTATCTATACTCAGACATAAAGAAATAGCTTCAGAGACTAAGCTTCCATTACGTGAAAAATAGAATTATTGAAAAATTAGAAGACTATAGACTGAAAGTCCTTCAGACAGGGAGGAAAGGCTGCAGAGCTGTGTGGAGTGGAAGTTGCTGCTTGATGAGCTGTCCCCTGGGACCTTCTGAGGCATTGCCATCACAGCGTCTGTTTTGTTAAAATTGTCAAAGCAAGAGTGAGTACAGGCACTGGAGACGTTCCTAAACTCAGAACAAAGTAAGGACAAGCCCAGGACTCGAAGGCTGGTGGGCAACTGGGCATGAACCTGGTTGGGCTGGGCAGTGTGGAAAGACTTGAAGAGTAAAGGTTATATATGTGAATGATAAAGCAACCAAGGAGTTAGGTGTAGGAGAAAGCAACACACGGGAAGACGGTGCAGGTACAGAACCAAGGGGCTGTTCTGTACTCGGTCATGGCAAGATGGAATGCTCCAGAACACTCGTTGCTGCTTGCCCCTACATCTCCATGTGCTAATGAGAAAAATGTCTTACTTATGCTGTATACCTTCCATTCCAGTCTGAAAAGTCAGAAACAGTTAAGACTGGAACTGTTCACAGTTACATGTGAGAGAAAACACTGCTCAATGTGGCTTAAGACAAAAGAAAAGCAAAAAACAAATTTTAAAAAACATTGTAGCTGGGCAGTGGTGGTGCATGCCTTTAATCCCAGCACTTGGGAGGCAGAGGCAGGCAGATTTCTGAGTTCAAGGCCAGCCTGGTCTACCGAGTGAGTTCCAGGACAGCCAGGGCTACACAGAGAAACCCTGTCTCAAAAAACAAAAACAAACAAACAAAAAAATATTGTAGATAATCAAAAAGTTCAGGACAAAATGATTACAGGCTGTTAACCCAGGAGCTGGTGGTTCAAATCTAACTATTGGTTTTCCCATTCTCTTTCCTTGATTGAGTGATTGATTGATTGATTTACTTATTTATTTACTTACTCATCCATTCATTATTTATTGTTATTATTTTTCTGCGGTTGTTCATGTTGTATTTGCTCTTGTTTGTGTACTGGGGATGGAATCCAAAGCCTTGTCCATGTTCTGTACTTGACCCCTGACCTCTCTATACATATCCTCAGCTCTTGGTATTGTGGACAGGGCCTCACTACATAGCCAACGTCTATATGAACTCACAGTCCTTCTCTTCCTGTTTCTAGTGTTCTGGGACTGCGACTGTGTGTGACTGCTCCCTCTTCTTCCTGCTTCTTTTCTGTCTCTGTCGTTACCTCTACTATTCCTTTCCATCACTCTACTTCCCTTCATTTTGTGTCAGAATCATTCTCTATCAGACCTCCACTGGAGGCCTCAGATACCCCAACAGCTGTTATTTCTACAGCTATAAGTCATTGTGGAAAAAAAATCTTATTATACAAAAACCAATCAGCCAATCAACAAAACAAACAACAAAATAACAACAAAAAGCTAAAAAATGTTTGTCACTGTGTCCCATCAGGCCAATCTGAGGGTCACGATTACCCCTGTACAAAACACAATGTTCCAGAGAGTAGAACACACCCACTGCCATTATGTGTCCCCTGGAGCTGAGAGTGGGCAGTCTGCTTAAAACCAGAAAAGCCACGAGGACAGGGAAAGACAGTCCTCCAAAGAGGAAGGATCATGAACACAGAAAAAAAAGACAGAAGACTGCTACAGAAGACAGAAATAGTCCCTTTAAAGTTAAATAAGTCCTAAGTATGAAAAACCTGTGTCTTGGGTATCAGTCATTAATAAATATGTCAACGTTCAGTGGAAACAGAATCAGGGGAGCAACTGATTCTTCTTGGCAGAGGCAGGGGGATCTGGGTAAGTCTTCGCGGAAGAAGTGCTCCTAAACTGTGCTCGAAAGAACAATTAGGGCAGAGAAGGCAAACCACACCACAGTCCCAGCTTCCAGCCCAGTTTTGTCGCAACCATGTGACACTTTCTGGCCAAGCTTCCATGAGAGGCGGGTAAAGCTGGTTTGTTTCTTAGTCCTTTGCAGAGTCTGCAGAAGCTCTGTGTTCACACCACGGAGCCATAAAATATAATCTGTGGGTCAGCGCATGCAACAAAGCCACTCAGCAAAGACACCCAGCTCGCAGGGATCTTTCGCATATGTGAGGAATCTCTGCTGTGGTAAGATACTGTGATCTAGGATTAAGATATGATCACCCCTTGTGTTTTTGGACTCATGCCACATGTATTCTAAAACTTTGTGGTTTTCATTTACGTAAAAAAGCTCCTCCTCCCCTCTTGTATTAATTACCTTTCTTGCTGTAATAAGATGCCTCGCAAAAACCATGGAAGAGTGGGACGTTCTGTTCAGACTTGCAGTTTAAGAACAGATACAGTTTCTACACTGTGGCAGGGAAGGTGTGGGATTGGGATCCTGACGCAGCTGGCTGCACTGTGTCCAGAGTCAACAAGCAAAAAAAGCTGAAAGATGGGGTTACATTTTCTTCTCCTCCTGGGACCCTGGCCCATGGAATGTCACTGTCAAGCTCTGAGGGGGGACGGTTACCCCTTTCAGTGAAACCTTTCTGGAAACACGCTCAATGGCACGCCTTGAAGTGGGTTTCCATGATGAATCTAAAATCCAGTCAAGTTGTCAATGAACATTAACTACTATGTTCTTCAAGAGAAGCAAACAGTGGCTCTTTAGGGCCTTAATCAATTTGTTCTGCTGTTCCAGAATTTCACAGACCTAGTGATTTAAAAATAACACACATCGATTTCTTACTTAACCCATTTGTTCTACTATCCCAGAACATCACAGACCTTGGTGATGTAAAAATAACAGAACTTTACTTTTCCATAGGTTAAGAGATGGGGAAATCCAAGAGCAACGTGCTGGTCTGGAAGACTGTTCTCTGACAAGTTAGGGAATTCTCTGGGCGGGAAGAAAGTTGTGTACTCATTTGGTAGGAATGACAGAAAACCAAAAGAGTTCATTCTTCAACTTCCAGCCTTTTACGCCTGTGCTGATCCTGGCCATGAGGGCTTTACTACCTCCCAGAATGCCATAGTGCACTAATGTGTTCGAAGCTAAGTTTCAACGTGATTTTCAAAGGGAATACCATGATTCAACCACAACACTGGGGAATTATAAGAAAAAGTAAGGAACCCACACTAGAATACATCATAGTTAGAGTAAGTTAACAAGCATCAGTTACTAAAGAACAATTTATTTAGTTACAAGCTCTTACTCCTCAGCTACAGCCATGTAGCTAAGATATGTTTGGCTTAAAACATTTTCTATTACATAAGTACATGAGGGTGAGCTGAGGGCTCAGTGATCTAAGCAATTCTATCCTGTGTGGTTTTTTTCCTCCCAAGGGCAATGTGAGGGTCATTTTATATTTTATTCTTCAATGGTTTCATGTACGTGTATGATGAACTTCAAGCATTCATTTCACACTCCCTCCCTGTTTTCTCTCAGCCTCTGCCTTCTTCTGATGAAAACTCTTCTCCTCCCAGCAAATCTTCTTCCTACTGTGTGTGTGTGATTCACTGAGTGTAACTGGAGCTGCTTGTATGAGCACAGGTGGGAGGTTCTTTAACGGAGTAACTTGTCAGTGGGTACACCACTGAAGAAAGTGGTACTAGCCCCTCAGCAAACACTCACTATCAATAGTGTCTGGGGGAGGAGATGGAGTTTCATGAGTCTTTATTCCATAGTAAAATATTGACAGGCTTAATGTTGGACAGGCTTTGTGTGGATCCACACCTGTAGAGAATTCATGAGCACAGTGTCTGTATTGTATCCAGATGTCCTTTCTGTGGCTCATCTCTTCTTCCTCTAGCTTTTACATTCTTTTCCTCCTTTTTTCTGCAATCCTCCCTGAGGCTTGAAGTTAGTGTTCTAGCTGGAGGACTTTTTTAATGTCACGGAATAGGCACATTAGTGCAATGAGCATGCATAAGGCTTTCTCACGCCCAGGTTCTGACTGAATGAAGTGACACGTGTGACTTCATACCCATAGAGTCACCTGTACCAAATCAAAGCTGAGGTGTGAATATATGCAACTCTATCTATGACAGAGCTATGGAAAAGGTATAGAAGTATATAAAAGTGCATTAAAGGTAGTACTGGACCACAAAGTCCATTTACAGACTCAGGAGAACCCTCGGAGACTGCAGAAGATACCTGTGTGCACGTCACGGTTTTTCTACACTATGAAAATGAAGACCACTAGCCCCAGCCTTCCAAGTCACCCTCATTTTAAGAGCTCAAAAACAAAGTGTCCCAGTGTCTGCAGTCTTCTCTGTCCACCAACACCCTTTGTCAATGTTGTACACAGCAGAAGTAGTCCAACCCTTGGCAGACCGGGAGTCTGTGTCTTTCTTTAGCCATGACAAGCAAGAAGATGTAAACAGACCATAAGGGAAGCTGCCTTTTTCATTTGCACCCCTCCATTCGTTTTGCGTTGATAAGATACACAGCCTGGGAAAGCTATAAATAAGAGGCTAGAAACAGCTTGAGGGGCTGGTGATGGAGCCACAAATCAGCAGAGTTACATCTTCATCAGGACCCTGATATGGAACTTTTACAACTGCCAAAATATATTTATCTCTGCTGCATAACTTGTAGATCACAAGCTAAAGCAGAGAGACCTCAATGCTCTCCATGTTGCTACAAAGTTTCCTGTGGATCAGTGGAATCAAGCTGGAGTGGATGCATCTATTTCCTGTCTTACCTAGGGCAAGATTACTCACCTAGTTTGTGGGTCTGGCTGTACCCTTCTTCTAATTTCATCTATATGGCACCCCCTACAATGAGCCAAAATGCATATGGGAATTTAACCCCACTGTAAAGATGTTCTTCCCCAGTAGAAAAATAGAGAAGTTTTTTTCCTCTTCCCCTCTTCTTCTTCTCCTTTTCTTTCACCTTCTTCTTTTAGAATTACTGCCTCACATTTTCACCTGCTGTTCCCCTGAAATGTCTTTTCCAAATCTGTAAAGTCACCTCATACCCTTAGGAAAAGAAAATCATAAAATTAATCAAAGTAGGATTGGCTAGACTGTAATAACACGTACCTCTAAAGTCTCACTAACATAAGACCACATTATCTTACAACATGGGTTTCTCCTTCAGCCCCATGAGAGATTGGTTTCTTTACCTGGGACCCTCTTCCATACAAGTATCCCATATCAAGGCTCCACAGTGCCTTTACACAGCTTCCATACTGCAGAGAGAAAAATGGATGAGGCTTTTAAGCATCCTGTCTTGGAAGTTGGTGGCATCTATGCAAATCCTTGTCCAGAACTTGTCATACAGTTGCAATGAAACTTTAAAAGATGCTGGGAACTGCCAGGAAGCATGGACGTACTTTGTACCACAAATGCCTGTGCTCTAACCACTGCTCTATCAAGCTCAACTCAGAAGTGCTTCTTCCATGAAGATTTTCCCAGTAATTCCTGCCTCTTCCAAGAAGAATGAATTACTATGCTGTTTGCGCTTTCACAGTGCATTAATAAAAACTCTAGAGCCTGTGGGTTCAACCCCTTTATGGGTCAAACAACCCTTTCACAAGGGTCACATATCAGATATCCTGCATATCAGATATTAACATCACAATTCATAACAGTAGCAAAATTATGACTGGGAAGTAGCAGAGAAAATAATTTTATGGTTGGGGGTCACCACAACATGAAAGAGTCTCAGCATTAGGAAGGTTGAGAACCATTGTTCTACATTTATCATGTGAGCCCCACAGAAGAAAACAATATATAATGCCCCATAATATTAACAAGGAAGTAGGTTGGGTTGGATTTAATAAATTTTAAGTGAATAAATGTTAGTTTGCAGTTAACTTGGACCTTTGTTTCCCACCCTCCCTAATGACTGGGGCGCATTGTGGACACTTCCACAAGACCATCTTTGACCCTTTGATGTGGAAATGCTCCCTTGACTACCTTTCTCCTTCTGGGAATGGCAAGAAAGCAAAGCCAGGGAAAGAGCAGATAAGAGTAAAGCCCCAGCACAGCATCAGTACATCAGTATGGCAGGCAGCCGTGGATGCCAAAGCCAGGTCAGGAATAAGCACTGCCCCTCCAGGCACCAACCCACTCTCCAATCTGGCCACACTTCCGCCCATCACCACCAAGAGCACAGTGTGCTGGGCTCCAAGCCCCTAGGGCAGCTGGCGTTTCCAAGCCCACAGTCCAAGACTTTGTAAGAAGAGCTGAGCTGAGCTGAGCTGATTCTCAGATGGCAAGGATAAATGAAGGGAAAGGAGCTTTCTCAGTTCGGGGGCCTCTGAGAAAAGGAAAAAAATGTAAGCTTCCTAAAATTCACCACTCTTGGCATATGCTGTGACTTTCCCATTCATACCAGCAACTGCGGGAAATTCAGCGTCTGATTATAACATCAGGAAATTAACTAAGAGTTTATAAATAAGCTCTGACTCAGAGCACAGCCTTTAGGAATGTTCCTCAAGCCTTCTGGGAACTGTTGCCCCTCAACAAGCCCTCACTCTTTAGGATAGTCCCTCTCAAGGGCCCTTACTACCTTCCTGGAACTTGGTTGCTTCTGACTTTGCCAACTCTCTGTTTTCTGCCTGAGGGCTCTCCAGGACTCTGAACTTGTGCCAAAACCCCAAATGGACTGTGGTTGGACAAGAACATAGAGAAGTTAAGGCAGAGTGGTGGTTTTGCTTTCACTTTCTGTTACTGCCATAAAGTTCGATGACACAAGTCAGGGGACTGAAGATTTATTTTAGCTCACAATTCTGTCATTGCCAGGAAGTCAAGGCAGACACTTGGAGGAGCTGGTCACATCCATAGTCAAGAGTAGAGAAAAATGAATGTACACAAGCTTAGGCTCAGCTGGCTTTCTCCACTCTTGTACAGCTCAGAAACCTTTACCTAGGGAATGATCCCGCCCTCAGTGGTCAATTCTCTCATCTAAGTCATCACAGTCATGATATCTACCCCCTACCACAGACAACCTGATCTAGACAATTCCTCCCTGGGACCATCTTCTCAGGTTTTCTAGATTATGCCAAATTGGCAATCAAAAATTAACAACATTGTGTTACCATGGCTCTTACCACTCAGGGCCACACATGGGCATGTGGGTCTTTGACTATATAAGTAATTTGAGTCACCTATTGTTAGTATAGCAGTAGCACTCTTGTAGTTCAGCTTATCCCAGCCCTGCAGAACGTGTACCACAGTCTCCAGGAGCAATAATTTTCCTGTCACAATGCTATCCTGGACTGGACCCCAGATGATTCTAAAATGTCCAAACTCTGAGGCTTCTCTGAGCATCTAGTCAACCCTACATCAGGGTGAAATGACCAGAGACAACCCTGAGGGGAAACAGAGTGATCTGGTCCTGATGCAGACCCAGAGCACTTACCCAGATGGCATTACTGTTAGGGCAAGGTTATATAACTCTTAGGACACAATGCAAAGTGAAAAGGTAGAAATAGCCTAAAGGTGAATTAAAATACCAAGGCAGGGATGGTGGAAAGTACCTCTCGGTGTGGGGTTCTGTGTGACTGACTTCTGTACTGAAAGCTAGCCTTCACTATGGGTTGCTTTCATAGGTCCTAAGCACTAAAGGTAAACTCTTGAAATTTCAGGGAAGGCAGCTCAAAGCACAGGTTCTCTTAACATGGAATCAGGACAGAAGTCACATTTACCTGGGTCCAAGTGAAGCACTAAGTGAAAATTACAAAACAATTTATTCATTCACAGATCTCTAAATATCAAGGAACTCATAATAGAAAATAGCAAAGTGGGGGAGCAGGAGTAGAGGGAGCTCTGTAGGTAAAAGCTCTTAATTCTCTTCCAGAGGACTTGAGTTTCATTTCCAACAGCCACACTGGGCAACTTACAACCAAAGGTCACTTTATCACCAGGGCACTCTGATTCCCTCTTCTGGCCTCCACAGGCACTGCATGCACAAATTGCCACAAAGCCACACACATGCACACAAATAAAAGTAAATATTTGTTTATTTGTTTGCTTGCTTGCTTATTTGGTTGTTTTAAGAAAAATGACTAAGTACTTTGTGAGGCATATACCAGGACAATATTACAATGGTCACCAAAATTATGGTTTTGAGAGACTTATAAAAATATAAATTAAATTATTGCATTATAAATTCAAGCGATTCAAATAAATCACTATCATGTAAGTATGCATGCACAGAAAAATTAGTAATTTTAAATAGCAATGTAATTTCTGTTTTAGAAATTATTATTAATTTAATTTTGAAATTTACTTATTTTTAATTTATGTGTATTTGTGAGTACCTGCATCATGTATGTATACCTTGTGTATGTCTTATGTCCACAAAGGCCAAGCGAGAGTGTTGGATCCCACAGAACTGGAGTTACAGGTGGTTATAACCCAACAAATTGGTGCTAGAAACAAAACCCAGGTCTTCTGCTGCAAATGCTGCTTTTATTTCCTCAGATGAAGTGATGAGATGAGAGTCAGACCCTAGCTGGACAAATACATGGCTTGAGCTGAACCCAGAGTGTTTCTTTCTCTGTCCTTAGTGTTTCTGTCCTTAGGCCTAGATTTGAAAGCTCCTAACCTCTTTACAATCCAATCTTCCAAGCTGACTGATTCAATCTAGCTTCTCTAGGTTTCTGACTGAATTGCTCTGCCTGGCCTCTTACTAACTTTGGCAATATGTTCTAATCTTCTGGATCCTTCTAATTCTCTGGCTCTTTCTGTCTTCACCTGTGTCTAGCTTGTTCTCTCTGTGACCTGTCTCTGTAAAACTGCCATACATACACACTGCCCACCAAATACCACACCACACACTTTTCTCTCATGCTGCTTTTGAGTCACCTCTCTTCCTTTGCTGTTCTCCTGTGAGTTGAGTGTATCCTATCTCTGACTCATTCTGTCAAACACTTCTCTGATTCATTACCTTGACAACCCCTCAATTATAGGTCACTTTCAAATATGGCTGCTTCCTTCTACAAATTAACCTTACCTTTACTGTTAGGGATTGAAGGTGTAAAGGGCGTGTCTGTATTCCAACCAGATCATACTGTAATCCAGGGCATTTCTGTATTCTGGATGAATTATATCTTTGGATATGATCCCTTGACAGATGAGCATGTTGCTGGTCTATTTCCTCTACATTCTGCAAGAGCAGCATGTGCTTCTAACTACAAAGCCATCTCTTCAGCTTCAAATAGCAGTAGAATGTTAACGGTTCTGTGATCCTGTGTGGAAATCTTTTAAATGACACTTCATTGCCATTGTTATATTTGCCTGTAACTCATTTTATTCAGAAAAATATGAATTTTATCAGCAAAAAAAAGAATTCCTTAGTTTTAGTGAAATATATTGAGTTATATGAGAAGTTAAAACTTCTTTATCTGAATCGATTCTAGAAAATTTTTTATTTTAAGCTTTACAAGACATGCACTCTGTTCTATTCAGTGTGTTCAATTTTTAGTCAGTGGAAGAAAGACATTGAAATGACCTTTTTATAGCCTCAAATTCACAATTGTCCTGCCTCAGCCTCCTCAGGACTAGAATTACAGATGTGTACCATAATACCTAGGTTCATAACGATGTTTTGAGTTCTTTATAAGCCAGTTTACTTAATATGAACCTCTCCCTTTCTGTCCTTTGACCAAGGTGCCTTGTCATTGATGTAGATATGAATGCCAATGCCACCAAAGTCATTGAGAATCTACAGGGAAGGTGTTTAGACCCAGTACAGCAAAAAGTTACACAGGCCTGGGTATGGAAAAAAATACAGATTCCCCCATGTCTCTATCTCCAACCCTACTCAGGATATGAGTTTTGCTAACTGAAGATTCCTGACTCTACTGGCTGATGCAACCTCTATCAGATTTTTCACAGTACAAACATTTGCATTCCCTGATGGACCACAGCAAAAAAGAGATAAGTAAGGGGTACAGGATGTTCTTTAAAGGTGACCAAAATATTAACTTCTGTGGAGACTACTAACTTGATAGATTAAATAGAGGGTAATTAAGCAGGACAGACTGTTCAAGGAGACCACCAAGTGGTTTGGCTGTTCTTTACTTAATCTTCACCCCAACTCCCTTAGTTTTCCTGCAGCAAAGCGTGAGAAACCCTGAGGCCCATTGGGTTTAGTCAGAAACTATGACGACAAAGGGCCAGTTAGAAAAAGTCAGAGGATCCCTCAGAGATCCTTAGTATTTTTTGACTTGATTTTGTTTTGTGGATATTTTCCTTGTTCTTGCTTTGACTGCCAGAAAACTCAGAGACAGAATGATAATTCATCACTAGTAAGTAGACAATTTACATCACTTCTCCTGTTCCTTAATTTGAATTTAATTCCAATGACATTTCTCTTTATTTTTTTCTTAGACCTACTTTCTTTAAATTTCCCTACTTTTGTTCTTCTCTCATGTTTATCATCCGGATTGCAGTTCCTCTTTCTCCCCTCCTCTTCCTTTCTCTTCCCCACAAACCACCCCCTATCTCGCTCTCAATCCTCCAACCCTTGCCTCCACTAGAAAAGAGCAGGCCTCCCAGGTACATCGAACAAACCCAGCACAACAAGCTACAATAAGACCAGGCACATACCATCACATCAAGGCCATACAAAGCAACCAACTAGGAGAAAAAGGGTCCCACAACTAGGCAACAGAATCAGAGATAACCTTTATTCCCACTGTTAGGAGTCTTACAAGAACACCAATTCACTCATCCATACATATATACAGAGGATCGAGGTCAGACCCCTACAGGCTCCCTGGTCTCTGGAGCCCCCATGAGTCCCAATCAGTTGGTTCTCTGAACTGTGTTCTTGTGTCTCTGACTCTTCTGGTTCCTCTGAACTTCAAAGGATTCCTCCAGCCCCGTCTAGTGTTTGAGACTCTGCATCTGCTCCTACCAGTTGCTGGATGAGTTCTCTTTGGTCTCCCTGATGGCGATTAAGCTAGGCTCCTAGATCTACTTTCTTAACTGCTTATCTTGTGTCCTATATGAGCCATCTCCAGATGTTTTTGAGGTGAGAAAGCCCTTCTTGCTCAATTGCAGCCTGGAGAGACAGAAGCCCTGAAGCCTGCTCTGCAAGACTGTCCTCCAGAGCACAAGCCATGTTATCCTGAGTGGGATAGAAAGACAGGGAATTACAGCAACATGAGGAGAGATTTGGGGATCTGATACAAGTCCTGACCTGCTTTCTCTGCTGAGAAAGTCAGGGGACTTCAGACGTACCAGTCAGGATGGGAAGGCCTACAGGTGCAAGTGTTCTCCACTTTCCTCTTGTCAGAGATGGCAAATAGTGTAAATAAGGGTAGAGCCAGATGACGTATTAACAAAGAGACCTCAACAATCAATATACAGGTCAGAAATTAGCTTGTGCTTACTTGGGGCTAAACTTGTGTAAAACCCCGAGTTTCCAGAACTCCCTCCCCACTTTTTTCTTAAACCTAACCAGTGTTCCTCATCAATCCAACTTCTAACTTCGTTTGCTGAGTTGTTAATCCTGCTGTAAACGATATCTCTGGACAATGTTAGAAAGTAGAAGAGGGTTCTTAGTTACCTTTATACATAACCTGAAAGGTACAAAGTCCTACATACACCCACTGTTACAGAAAACACAACTGTTACTCTTCCTTGGGAAGTCCACACTTGTCCTTTCTCCTTGCTCTCCCCCCATGTTCTTTTCAGAGTATCTTCTTTCTGCTTTTCATAAATCCAACTCTTCTTCATATTGGCTCATTTCTTCACTGAAGTTTCAAATCCTGATTTTGCCTTGGTGAATGTCTTCGAAAAAGAACCCTTTTCCAGGCAACTGCCGGTATGGTGTAGAGTTGTATCCCATGCCAGTAAGATTGTTATGGGGCCTTTGGCATGTAACAAGCTGTTTAACATGTTTTATTGAATGAATGAACTCAAGAATGCTTTGACAGTGGTTGAAATGAGCAGAAGCAACCCACCCTCTGCATGTGCCTCACTGGTGATTGGTCATCAGAAGACAGCTTCATAAAATCGAGATGCAATTGTAACATCAGAGTTTCCAGTGATAGCCACAAAGCCTTCTGCTGCAGAACGACTGCCTGGTTCAGATACGATCTGATGCTCTTTGTTCACTGTGAATGTCAAGACAGCTCCATCAACTGGAAACTCTTCTCTTCAAGCAGCAACAAAACAATCTAAATAAAATGCTTTAATATTTGAGCTAACCTTAAACAAACAACTTTTATCTGAAGACGGTGTCTCATGCAGCCTAGGCTGGCCCCAAACTCTCTAGGTAGCCTTTTTAATTTTTCTGGCTTCTATCTCCCAAAAGCTGATATTATAGGCATGAGCTAGAATGTCTTCTGTTGTGCTGAAGATCAAACCCATGCATTCCTGACAAATATTCTAATTAAGTAACTACATCTTTACATCAAAAGAAGCTGCATTTTTCTCTATGTAAAAACTTTCCTAAGGAAGCTTAGAGTCAGAGCCCTGAGTGATCATGTCCCTGAGTGACCATGACCCTTCGGGGCCAACCATGAGGGCACTACTTTAATGATCTTAAGTCTATGGCTACCAAGCCCTCTAAACTGTATAGTTTCTGCAGCCTTAATGTAGCAACAGTACATGAAGTTTTAGATTTGGGGTCATACTTTTTTAACTTCCTAGATTTTAAACCAAGTATCTAATACTTCGAAAACATTTGCCATTGTGTAAATATTCACTGTCTACCAACACGAGGATACACACTTTCCACTCAGTGGAGAAAACATGGAACTTGGAAGTCAGTCCTCCTCCTGCTGAGGAGAACAGATTCCAGGACCTTATGAGGTGCTAATAAACAGTGAGTGACAGAAAGCACAGGAGGAAAAACAATCCGGAGGGATGATCTGGTGGGGGTGGGGTGGCAAGCTCAAACAGCCAGGGGACAAGAAGCTTCAGAAAGAACAGAAGTGAATACCAGGGAAGCTGTGCCTGCTGCCCCGGGGAGCAGGAGAAATGCTTAAGTGTGATAACCAAGCAGTTTATGGAGCATTGTTCAGTGTAATTCTTTCCATGAAATCTGCAGTAAAACTGTGTGAGACATCTCTATCTAGAAATGAGCCATGGTGATAACTTAGTGGGTTAAAGCACTTTTCCCCAAGCCTGACGGTTTGGGTTCTATTCCCAGGGCACATGAGAGAACCAACACCTAACAGTTACCCTCTGACCTCAACATGCACACTGGGGCATATACACCTGTACCTACATCAACACTTGCACATGCATACACTAAGCAAGCAAACAAACAAATGTGATTTTGAAATACTGAGTGGGAGATACGTTTCAGTGTTTAGGACTATATACTGCTTTTATAGAGGACCCAAAGTCAGTTCTAGCACCCATGTGAGGAGGCTCACAACTACCTGTAACTACACTTCCAGGGGCATCTGCTCAGATACCCGCACACACATTCATATACAGATACACACATTTAAATAAATAAAATACAGCTTTTAAAAAAAGAAACACATATGACGTGTGTGTGAGAAACATGAATGGTAAAACATCCAGGTTACATGCTTGACTTCTTTCATGATGGCTTTGGGTCCAGTGAGAAAACTAAACCGCCTAGGCCTAGACCAAGCTGGCCTCCTGGCTTGCAATTTCCATTCGAGCCCCCCCCCCCCCACGTCTGTTCTCTGTGTTGCTATGCTGTTTTCACACTGTGGTGACAGGTTTTGCTGAGGGACAGAGGCTGAAGCTCTGTGAAGCTTCCAATGATTCTTTTCAGAGAGCTTGCCACCCTTGCTCTCAAGTCCGAAAGAAAGACTTAATCGTGGAAAGGAGAAAATACTAGTACCAGTCAGAACTAGATTGGAGACCCATGGACTCAGCAGAGTCTGGTTCACAGTAAATTCACTGTGTTCTCTACCATATTTTCTCAGCTGAACAGCAGATTAACAGCACTTCACAGAGTTATCAAACATGAAAACTGTCCTTCTTTCCTTCCTTCCTTCCTTCCTTCCTTCCTTCCTTCCTTCCTTCCTTCCTTTTTTCCATCAGTCCGTCCGTCTGTCCGTCCTTCCTTTCTTTCCATAGGCTCTCATTATATATCCCAGACTGGTCTGGATACACAATCTTCCTGTCTCAGCCTCCAGAGTGCTAAGAATACAGTAGTATTCTAACACATCTGTCCTGTGGAAAATTTTAATATATGTTTTATAATCTTTAAATACAGAAAAATGTCAGATATTCTGATAATGACTCAAAGTGGTGACTTTATAAATTATAGATGCCATAGAATCCCCGCCCTTCTCTGTATCTATATCTACACTCACATCTGGATCATCTGTACCTATATAGATATAGACCCTTCTATCAGTGTTTATTGGCTTGGTTCCAGGACTCCGACCAAGACCATGTGCTTGTGAATGCTTATGTCTCTTACCAGGTGTGAGAGTGGTTGCATATACTCTAAGTTATCTCTAGGTTACTCATAATATCTAATGCCATTACATGCTATGGAAGTGAATTCATTGTTTAAAAAATAACAACAGGGAAAGTCTGCACGTATTTAGTAGTGATAAGATTATTTCTTAAACATTTTATTAATCAGTATCAATATTGATACTGCCTCCTTGTCTGATACCACAGTGTCCCTACATAAGAACAATCTGAATGAGGTGTTCTCAAAGATCGGAAAAGATGCTTTGGGTTGTGATGAGATTTTCTGATATAGTCCCCTTTATCTTCAAAGCTCCTTGTAAGAGTTTTGTTTGACGTTTCCTTATGTAAATACTCTCTTGATTGGTGTAGGAGAGCAACGAGGATGTTTTGCTCACATATAAACATTTTACCAGCTGGAGGAAGAGAAATGTGACCAGGCTGGCAAGTTGGCTCAGCAGGTAAAGACATTTGCCACTAAGCCTGATGACCTGAGTTTGTCCCTGGAACCCACATAATGTAAGTGAGAACCAACTCTCTCAAGCTATCCAGTGACATTGATACATATTCATGTGCAAGTATGGGGAAACACACATTTTTTTACATGCAAAGGTAATACAACCACTGTAAAGATAGTTTGTGTGCAAACACTGGACAAGAAGTCATTACTAGACTTCCCATAAGATCAAAAGCATGTTAATCTTTCAGTGAACAGAGTGTTGGTAAGATCTATTTTTTTTTTAACTTAGGAATTTAAGTTGATATGAGACAAAGAGTCTGCTAGTGGCATTTGAAGGCAAACTCATAATGTTATTTTTCAGATCTGTTTATGTATGTGAGCACTCTATTTGTATGTATGCTTGCAAGACAGAAGAGGGCATCAGATGCCACTATAGATGGTTGTGAGACATCATGTGGTTGCTGGGATTTGAACTCAGGACCTCTGAAGGAACATCCAATGCTCTTAATGGCTGGTCCATCTCTCCAGCTCTTCATAAATGCTTTTTAGGACAGTAAAATGTATCTCAGTGTAACCACATCCACAGCCACGTGAACTTCAGAGGCACATCTCACTGAATCCCTAGGAGTCTAATTGCCTCCATTTCCATCATGAGAATATATTTTTTAATTTTTTTTATGTGAAAATCTTTATTGGATATTTTATTTACATTTCAGATGCCATCCCCTGTCCCCATTTCCCCTCCCTAGAAAACCCCTATCCCACCCTAACTTCTACTTTTTGTTTTTATACTATTTTTTTAATGTTAATCAAAGGCTTTATAAGTTTGGTAATGCTCAATATCAATCAGAAGTGTAACCCAACACCCAACCTAGATATATCAACTATCTTTGACTGGCGGGGACATGCAAACATCCACCTCCATGTCCCCCACCTCTTGTCACCTAGCTCCTCCTCTTTTTCTCCTCCTCTCTTCACTCCTTATCTTCCTCTCCTTACTCCTCTCACCTTAGCTCCTCCTACATATCACCATTCCTGTTAAAATAAAAAATAAAACTTTTCTCTTAGAATACACTTAGAGTATAACTATACCAATTTGTGTCAGTAAGGTACAAGATAAACCTAATACCCAGTCCATCATTTTGTTGACTAAACAGAACCTCTGTCGTCCCTCCTAACTAAAAGACTTAATTTTGAACCTGGCTTTTTTTCTTGGCTTTAGAATGAATGTCAGCTGAAAACCAACCTCTGAAATCTTTTCTCTCAAAGTAAATACCCAGGATTGGCTATGAGACTATAAGTCTTCAACCAGTCAGAAATCCAGAATGACCAAGTTAACTGAAATTATGGGAAGCACCAAGCATAGCTTCTAAAACTTAGCCAAATTATATAGACCACTGAGCACCTGGACAGTCCCTATACTACAAAACATTGGAGCATTCGATCTTCAGCCTTCTGGCCCAGGATCATCTGACAGACCAAGTGATGCAGAATTATTAAGGGCTGATTACTCTGCCTTGGCAGATATAATCAGTTGACTATTCCGCAAGTGTGTCCTTTTCTGGACAGTGATTTGTCTGTAGATGAAAAGAGGCACTTCTTGCCTAGTGCTTGTCTCACCACAACTGGAGTAACTCCAAAGATGCTCAATTTCTTCTTAGAATCCAAGACAATAATCTGTCAGGAGCAGACAGGTCTCTAATTAAAATGAACATTAATACAGAAATGTTTGTAACTTCAATTCTGTAGACTTCTGACATTTTGAAAACCAACTATCCATGTAAGGCAATCGGGACTAGTGTTTGTTAACTCCTCTCAGCTAAATAAAATATAGAAAATACCCTAACAATAAACTCAGAGCCATGAATTTGCTATAGGCCCTTAACTCACAGGCTAACCATCTCAAATCAGTTAAAAAAAGTTAAATAAGGACTGGATCTAAGCCTTGTATTCCTGAATGTGTTACATAGGCACAATGCCTATGAGAGTAACAATATTAAACTCACTTTATATCAATAAGAAACTGGTAACAATGAAAACCTTAAATTAGAAATCAAAGTAAATTTTGTACCATTTAAGAAATTATAACTTCATCTTAATAACAATTATATATTTCTACCAATAGGTTATGGCTATGCAATAAATCCTAGCTAATCCTCCCTGTTCCAACAAAACCACTACTTTTCTGTAGAAAGACAGCCCAATATTAACCACCTCAGTCCCCAAGCCCAGGAAATAGGGACACAGACTCTTCATTAACTTCTTCAAGCTGATTATGGGCATTGAGATATTAGAAGAGGGGCAGGGAGAGGAGTAAATTGATAAGCCTCTGACATCTGTGTCTTCACTGCATCCAGCTGCAATTCTAGGACATCAGAGGTTTGAGCAGGTCTGCTCAGCTCACTTGATGAGTAGATACACTGAGGCTGTGTATTCTGCAATACACAATTCTCAAAACAAATTTTAGTATCAAGATAATTTTTTGTTTGAATTCTAGAATCTAGTCTTCTGCCTCTGTCATGTCTAATCCATATAATTTTGGGAGTTTCTATGAGGGTGTACTCCCACCATCCTCTCATTTTCACCTCCCTGCTCTCAAATTCCCCAACACTAGGGAATCCAAACTTTCAGGCACCAAGGCCCTCTACTTCCACTGATTCCTAACCCCTTACCCCATTCCCCCTGCTCCAATTACTGTGAGGGTGTGCTCCCAACATCCTCTCATTCCCGCCTCTCTGCTCTTGAAATTCCCCAACACTAGGGAATCCAAACTTTCAGGTATCAAGGCTGTCCACTTCCACTGATGCCTGGCAAGGCCAACCTCAACTACCTATATAGGTAGAGCCATGAGTCCCTCCCTTTGTGTTCTTGGGCTGGAGATTTTAGAATGGCTACTCCAGCTTGTTTCTTAGGGACATTTGCTTGAGTCCATTGATGTTAAGAGATGTTAAGGAACAGTGATTGTTGCTTCTTGTTATTTTTGTTATTAGAGGTGAAATTATCTTTGTGTGGCTATCTTCTTTTGGACTTGTTTAAAGAGGATTACTTTTTTTTGTTTGAATTTTTGCTCTTTCTAGGGTATAATTTCCCTCCTTGTATTGAAGCTTTCCTGCTATTATCCTTTGTAATGCTGGGTTTGTGGAAAGGTATTGTGTAAATTTGGTTTTGTCGTGGAATATCTTGGTTTCTCCATCTATGGTAATTGAGAGTTTTGCTGGGTATAATAGCCTGGGCTGGCATTTGTGTTCTCTTAGGGTCTGTATGACATTTGTCCAGCATCTTCTAGCTTTTATAGTATCTGGTGAGAAGTCTGGTGTAATTCTGACAGATCTGCCTTTATATGTTACTTGGTCTTTTTCTCTTACTGCATTTAATATTCTTTCTTTGTTTTGTGCACTTGGTGTTTTGATTATTATATGACGGGAGGTATTTCTTTTCTGGTCTAATCTATTTGACATTCTATAGGCTTCTTATATGTTTATGGGCATCTCATTCTTTAGATTAGGGAAGTTTTCTTCTATAATTTTGTTAAAGATATTTATTGGCCCTTTAAGTTGGGAATCTTCACTCTCATCTATACCTATTATCCTTAGGTTTGGTCTCCTCATTGTGTCCTGGATTTCCTGGATATTTTGTGTTAAGAACTTTTTGCATTTTGCATTTTCTTTGACAGTTGTGTCAATATTTTCTATGGTATCTTATGCACCTAAAATTCTCTCTTCTATCTCTTGTATTCTGTTGGTGATGCTTGTGTCTATGACTTTTAATATCTTTCCTAGGTTTTCTATCTCCAGGGTAGTCTCCCTTTGTGATTTCTTGATTGTTTCTACTTTCATTTTTATGTCCTGGATGGTTTTGTTCAATTCCTTCACCTGTTTGGTTGTCTTTTCTTGAAATTCTTTAAGGGATTTTTGTGTTTCCACTTTAAGGACTTCTACCTGTCTACCTGTGTTCTCCTCAAATTCTTTGAGAGTGTTATTTATGTCCTTCTTAAAGTTCTCTATCATCATCATTAGAAGTGATTTTAAATCTGAATCTTGCTTTCCTAGTACTATGGGGAATTCAGGACTTTCTTGTGTGGGAGAACTAGGTTCTAATGATGCCAAGTACCCTGGGTTGCTGATGCTTATGTTCTTGCACTTGCCTTTTGCCATCTGCATCTCCTTAGTGCTACCTGCCCTGTCTCTGATTGGAGCCTGTCTTTCCTATTATCTTGGTTTTATCTGAACTGTATGGGGTGGGTGTTGCTACTGGGGTAAGAGCTGAGGCCCAAAATCTGCTCAGGCCAGGAGAGATTTCCTGGGCGCTAGTGGGTTCCAGTTATTTCCTGTTTGGGGCCGGCATTGCTGTCTGCTTACCTAAGATAATGCCAGGGTTAGAGCAGCTGGGAGGCCCACTTCCTCTGGATTCTTAGAGGTTGCGGGCAGAGCTGCTATCCAGGATCTGCACAGTGCTCAGGCCTAGACAGGAAGGAACCAGTGCTCTGGGCCAGGAGTGACTTCCTGGGTCCTTGCGGGTCCCAGTTACTCCTTTTTTTGGGGCAGGCATTGCTGTCTTCTTACCTAAGATAATCCCAGAGTTAGAGCACCTGGACCCCAGCCTTCCTCTGGGTTCTTAGAGGTTGGGGGCAGAGCTGTCACCCGGGATCTGCTCAGTGCTCAGGCCCAGACTAGAAGGAACCAGTGCTCTGGGCCAGGAGTGACCATGAGAATCTTTTTTAACCCACAAAATCTTTAATATGCTCCTGTAAAATATGATGAATCATGTGAACGTGGGGACAAGCAATTGATCCACCATCCTCCAGATGACATTTAAGGACCAATTCACTAAAGTTTTAGGAGAGCTAAAACAGGTAATTATAAACACCCACATAAACATCCATCTTCTCTATTGCCCACGTGTGCCTGAAAGCTACAACAGTTTTCTTGTTGATTTCCCTGATGAAATGCATTTCAACGAGCTTCAACCAAGCAGGGGTTAAAGTGTTATGTATTGCACAACTCTACTCGAAAGCAGCCGGTGTTTTCTCAGCAATGTGAACGCCCGTCTGCCAGTCCAACAGTCATTGATAACTGCCATGTTTTAGTTTTCTGACTTAGAAAAAAAACGAATAAATTATATTTATAGATTTGTCCTGACTATTTGGATGAATTTGCCTTTAAATCATATTCCAGGAATATTTAGTAGATCTAAGGCATTGGAGTTTTTTCAAAGCACAGTAGATTTGTGACCTACCTACATTTATAATTATTAGTACTGATTCATAATTCCTAATTACCTCAAAATTATCTTTCCTTGAAATGTTCAAATGGAGGAAAAAAATCATTATTTTAAGAATCCTCAATTATCTTTTAGAGCAATGAATAGGGTCTCCTCAACATGGCTGCCTATTCGAGTGATCTGAGAACTGTTACAGATTCAGACCCCCAAATCTGCTCTAACCAACCAAACCCCAAAGCAGGGTGAGACTCTGTGTTTTTATGTAAATGGAAGCTTCAGAAGACCCTTCCACAGTTAGTGTAACACCAGTTGGAAAACCATAAAACAACACTAAATGGCACACCTTTGTTCTGAAGGACTGACATTGTGCTATTACACACAGACACACACACATAGACACACACACACACACACACACACACACACACACAAGCATTAATATTATTAATATGTTGGTTTACCAAAAATACAAAACTCAGAAATTAAGCTAAAATGAATAGAGGCCTGTAGAAAGGAAAATATGTAAGTATATTAAAAACATAAATGGTATAAACAAAACAAGAGACAACTCTTGGTGCTTTACGATGTGAAGATACAGTTTGGTGCCCTTGGTGCTTTACGATGTGAAGATACAGTTTTTCTCCAAATGCAATTCTAAGCTTTATTCTAAAATCCACAGTTTTAAATGCTCTTAATTAGCTAAATGTGATGACTAATTTAATGTCAACTTGACACAAGCTAGAGTCATTTTGGAAGAAGGAACCCACCAGATTGGTCTGTAGGCAAGCCTTAATTTTCTTAACTGGTGATTGATGAGGGAGGACCCATCCCATTATAGGTGAAGCCACTCCTGGGCAGGTGATCCTGGGGTATATAAGAAAGCAGGCTGATGAGCTAGAGAAATGGCTCAGTGGTTAAAGGTATTTTTTGCTCTTGTGGAAGACTTGGGTTTCATTCCCAGTACTTACATTGTTGCTTATGACCATCATAACAAATTCTAGGGAGAAGCCATATTGAAGATGTAGCCCAGTTGCAGAGGCTCTAGCATTTTGGAGATGCCAGTACCATGGAATGACTATGAAAGACAGAAGAAGGTATGGACTGGAGGGTAGCCTGAGACAAGCTGCACGTGCTGGAGATGGCAGAGCCAGAGAAGGGGAGCTTCTATGGAAGCCCTTTGGAGTCCAGACAACCACGAATCCCAGAAGTCTAACCTGAACTTTGAGCTCCAGTTTTGCTTAGCTTTGATTGTTACTGTGGTTATCCCTTCTTGGAGTCAGAAAGTATAAAACTTATTATTTTATTTTAGAGGAACCCATAGTTAAGAGACTACTTTAGTTAGGGTTTTACTGTTAGGAACAGACACCATGACCAAGACAACTTTTGTAAGGACAACATTAATTAGGGCTGGCTTACAGATTCAGAGGTTTAGTCAATTATCGTCAAGGCAGCATCCAGGCAAGCATGGTACAGGAGGAGCTGAGAGTTCTGCATCTTCATCTGAAGGCCACTAGGAGAAGACAGGCTTCCAGGCAGCAAGACAGTCTTAAAGCCCACACCCACAGTGACACACCTATTCCAACAAGGCCACACCTACTCCAACAGGGCCACACCTCCAAATAGTGCCACTCTCTGGGCCAAGTATTAACAATCCATCAAGAGACTTTGGAGTTTTAAAGAGAATTTGAAATTTTATGGATATTTTGAAATTTTACAGAGAATTTTAGTATTTTGTAAAAAACTGAATTTCAAAGATCTGGGAGTTGTAGGATGAAATAAACCTTTTTTTTGTCTTCCTTTTACTGTGATTTTATCACAGCAATAGAAGACAAACTAGGACACACATAGAAGATGTTCAGACTTACAGATAATTGGACAAAGGCAAATTACAAGTATAAAGTGTCACTTCATCATAAGATGAATTAAAACAGTAGGGACCAGGATAGTGATGAGCTAGCCACATGTGGCTGTATGCATCCCTATCCAGGGTGGTGATTGGAGAGAACAATGCAGCAGTGGAACCAGATGAGGTTTAGGTTGAGAACAGAAGGTCCCAGAAGAAAGGTATATCTATGTCGAAGTCCATATCCATCTCCAGGTCAATTGACTGATCAGAATTTTGGGACACTGATTGTAGTATGTTGGAATGTCAAAGCACTAATCATTATGGACTATCTTTAACCCCTTAATAGCCATTGTTGCTTACCTCTATCTCTTACCCAACAACCTTTTGATGATCAGACATTGAACCCTTTGGAATGAGTTATTTTAACAGACCAGTTTCCAACTTCCTCAAAGCTAAGACTGTCATTTGACAGTGGAAGCCATAGCTTGTATTTCTCCACTTCGTTGTAACCTACTTGACATTCCCACTAGTGCATTTGCTAATGTCTTGATTTATGATCTCCTTTTGCTCTGCAACAATAGAGTCTCATGCCATTATTTTTACAGTGTAATGATGCCCTTGAGGACATCCTGAATTGTATTCCCAAGACTTGATCACTCCTATTTGGCTCAGAATAAACTATCTCTACTCCCTTTGAAGTAAAAATTGTGTTTTATAAGGATACTGTCTTAGTTAGAGTTTATATTGCAGCAATGAATCTCTGTGACCAAAAAGTAAGTTGGAGAGGAAAGGGTTTGTTTGGCTAACATTTCCATATTGCTGTTCACTACTGAAGAAAACCAGGACTGAAATTCAAAGAGGACTCAGACCTGGAGACAGGAGCTGATGCAGAGGCCATGTTTACTGGCTTGTTTCTCCTGCCTTGCTCAGCCTATTTTCTTATAGCACCCAGAACCTTCAGTCCAGGGACAGCACCACTCACAGTGGGTGTGGCCCTTCTGCATTGATCACTAATTGAGAAAATAAATGCCTTACAGCTGGATCTCATGGAGGCATTTCTTCAACTGAGCCTACTTCCTCTCTGATGACTCTTGTGTCAAGTTGATAAAAAAGCCAGTCAGTACAACTGAACCCTTCCTATCATATTCATCCCCAAGATGAATAGCTTTAAAAGTTCCACAGTCTTTACAAATTCAAACACATTATATTTTATTTTCTCTAAAATAGCCAGTCTCTTTTAAATTCCAAGGTCTTCTAAAATTCAGTCTCTCAACTGTGGGCTCCCATAAAATACTTTCTACTTTAAGAGGGAGAAATCAGGGCACAATAAATTAAAGGAAAATTAAACTTCATTTGTCCAATGTCTGTGATCCACTCAAGATCATCTGAGCTCCTCCAAAGAGTTTGGGTTACTTCTCTGACTCTGCCCTCTGCAGTGCAGACTGCTTTCCTTACAGCCTCCAGCTAGTTCCCCTCCATTGCTACTGCTGTTCTGGTACTGACATCCCCAAAACTGTTGGGTCCCCTTGCTACAACTGAGCTACACTTTCACCAATAGTTTCTCATATGTTCTTTTTCTAATGTCAAGCTGCAAAACCAGTAGCACCCAGGTGACTCTTACACATTACTAAGACCAGCTGCCAACACAAGGTACAACCATGGCCACCTCTGAAATACAGCTTCTCTGTGCTTTCAGAAAAGTTTGCAGAAGATTTCACCTCAGTGATGCTGGTCTCTTTTTAATCACCACTAATATTTTTGCTCCATCTAGCCAGCATCACTTTTCCTAGTAACACAAAAAGGTTTCATTTCAGTGGGGCTGGTCTCTTATTAATCATGGCTGACTCTTCAGCTCCAGCCAACCAGAAAGAGAAAAATCTTAATTTAGAATAGCAAATGGCTCTGATAGTGTCTTTAAATTTCCCTCTGAAATCTCACAAGCCAGGCCTCCATCATCCTCACTGATTCCAACATTCTTACTTTCAAGCTCCTTAAGAACTTCAAGTTGAGCTCTCAACAGTCAATGGCTTATCTATCCCAAAGTTCCAGATGTTGTGAGAGGGGTAGTGTTATTGAAAGACCCCCGAGGAGACCCTCCCTCAAATCCGGACCAGCGCTTACCCAAGAACACACGAGAGACCTCCTTGATGCAATTGCATAAGGTAGTTTAATAGCAAGGGCCCTTGGGTCGAAACCCATCTCACTCCGGAGACAAGGGATTTCGACCTCCAACCCCAGAGGCTTGGGCTATTTATGGGTAGGAGTAAGGAAAGGTGGGAAAGTTTGGCACGGTTACACACGATTGGTTATTTCAAATATCAGCTACATGTGAGCTGGGCAGGATGGCTAGTTATTTTGACCGTGAAACCCAGACCTTCCAGAAAGGGAGGGAGAGAGAAGTAAACACTGGATGGCGCATTACTCACTTGGGCTAGTTAGGACTTGTCTGGGGCATGCCTTTTAATTTTTCTTTTGGTCACCTTGCCCCTGGAGGGGGCATGTCTGTTTCAAGCTGTTTTCAAATTTTATTTTCACATCATCAGGATAGGTTATGTGAACTCTTCAAAGATCTAATAAAGATATTTTGTGATTGAAAATGCGTTCCAGAAAACCTGAGGCCACGTCCAATTCTCCCCAGAAAAAGACCCAGATAGCCCATCTCAGAGTTAAATGAATAAACACACATGCTCTAGCCTCTGCTTCCTAGTTTTCTATTCATTGTAACATGGCCACAGTGAATGATGGGTAGGAAATTAGACCCTCCCCCATCCCTTTTGCCAAATTATAGATACATTAATATTTGTAATCCATGAGAGCCAAGGCATCAAGTTTGTAAGCTGAGGTAACGGTGGTTGTGATGTCCAGCTCAATGTGGACCATCATGCAGCACCTAGAATCACCAAGTACATATATAGGAGCCAGATAAAAAGGTGTTTAAAACCCAGTGTTGCAGAGTACAGTATCACAGGGCTGTAATTCCAGAACTGAAAAGGCTACAGCAACAGGATTTCATGTTTGAGGCCAACTTGAGCTATACAGCAAGACTCTGTCCTAAAATAAATAAAAGCAAAAATCTACAACATCGATAAAAATTAAAGCCACAATATCAAGCATAAAAGTTGACAGAAAAAAAAAAAACTACATGTGTGAATATAAAGTCCAAAACAGCTGAGATTTCTTAGCTCGTGGTTAGCTTAATATAGTGTGATACTTAGGGTGTCCATTGCTGTGAAGAGACATCATGACCACAGCAACTCTTATAAAAGAAAGCCTTTAACTGGGGCTGGCTTACAGTTCAGAGGTTTAGTCTACTATCATCATGGCAGGAAGCATGGAAGTGTGCAGGCAGACACAGTGCTGAACAAAGAGCCTAAATTTCTACATCTAGATCGACAACAAGCGGCAGGAAGAGAGAGTGAGCCGCTAGGCCTTGCTTGAGCTTCTGAAAGCTCAAACTCCATCCTCAGTGACACATTTTCTCCACAAGGCCACACCTAATAGCACCACTTTGACTGGGTCCTTGGGACCATTTTTCATTCAAACCACCATATGTGGGAAGCTAGAATTCTATGGACGTGTTCCACACCTGGTCCTGGGATGTTTGTTTGTTTGTTTGGCGCCCCTATTGCTTCTATAACTGATGTTATATAGCTTCTTTTGTACTTTTCACTTGGGTCACAAGATGGTAGATTTTCATGTGTCTTTTTCATACCCCCTTCATTTTGAAGAATTGTTTCAGTTTCATAGCCTAGGGAAAGCCATATTTGTTCTTTCTCTTACTTTCATTATGTAGCCTTACCACACTGTGTACTAGAAGTCAAACTAAGTTCTCAAGCATGTTAAAGTACTTGCTCTACCATTAGACAAAGCCCAGTTCCTTCTAGAAACTTCCTTCCCAGAGGCTAGTTGTCATAGTCCTGGAAAGCTATGTTGGCTTCTGGGGAAGAAAAGATCTCAGTGGTTTTAATCACTGCAAATACTACAGACTACTAGTCTAACAGGCAAGATGTGCAATACTGGTATGACTGTTATAGGTGATAACCAGCTGTTCTCTAGTTGGATTTGAGCTTCATTGGAGAGAATTTATAATTGGTATCACAAACCTAGCCAAAGCTTGTGTTTGGGGAGTAACAGGAAAGCTTACTGCTGCTTAGCCAATCTAACTAACCATTAAACTGTTTCCTAAATAAGTATGCTTATACACATAGATAAATTGCTACTCTCAGCCTTAACAACAACAACAACAAAGCCTCTCTTGCATTGAATGGCTCTGAATGAAGGAACTTGTGGCCGCCCAAGATATAAGATAAGTGTTGGCTGAGGACTGAGACACTTTTATGTGCCCTACTAAGGCTCAGAGAGGAAGGGGCAGGAAAGTTTAAAGAAAGTCAAAAGCCTGGAAAACGCCATTTCTTGGCAGACATGGCCTTTATGATCACAAGGTTACAGAAACTGCCCAAATTCCCTGCCTCTGGTTATTGCTCTTCTTAAACAACAGCATAATTATTAGCTTCAGCAAGTTCTCAGAGGCACGAAAACCCCAGTTCCCTCAATCTTTTCCTTCCATGCTAGATTCCCTAAAAGCCCGGGAAGGTCTCCTCCCCCTCTTCCTCCTCCCCCTCTTCCTCCTCCTCTCCCTTTTCCTCCTCTCTCTCTCTCTCTCTCTCTCTCTCTCTCTCTGTCTGTCTCTCTCTGCCCCCCCAGAGACCTTAGAGCTACAACCCTATCTTTCATCCCTCAGTTTGTCTATGAATAAATATATACATTATTCTTGTTCTTTTAATTCTGTAACCTCTTCAGAGCAGTTAAAAATTATGTTAAAAACTCATTAACTTTGACGAGATATTGATGATGCCAGTGGTTAATTACAAGCCAGCTGCTGTTACGGCAAGAATTAAAAAGTTAGACACTGAAAGTTTGTTTGTTTGTTTTTTGGTTGGTTTTTTTGTTTGTTTGTTTTTGTTTTGTTTTGTTTGTTTGTTTGTTTTTTAAAAAGCCACACAGTTCTCTGGAAGATTGTTAGGCCAGTGTCACTATGGATCACTTAGGGTCAAACAAGAGATCTGAGAACCTCTGAGTCATAGGGATCCTTACTGCTTTGCAGTTTGGGTATCTTCCAGGTTCTCCCTCATTGAGAGGATAAAAGGCAAGGGCTATAAATTCCAAGCTTCATGGTATTAATTGATTACAAGCTGGGGTCAGAAAGACATTTCTCCCCAAGGAGTATACCTCCACCATTTATAGAGGGCAGAAATGGGTCTCAGATTCCTTCAGGGCACTGGGCAGTGGTCACTGTCAAGTATCAAATGGCAATTTTTTGTATGCCTTCTGCTTCTACTCACAGGAAGTCACAGCAGTGTGGAGCACCCCCTTTCCCTCTCTTCCCACCCCCTCCCCTCCCCTCTCCCTCCGATGCCTTTCTCCTTCCACTTTCCTGGGGTGGAAGCCTGTCATCCAATAAAGTCTTGCCTTTTTAGTCAAAGGCAGTATGTTTTCTAAATGAGAAAACAGAATGTGAGGCAATCATGTAAGATGAGGAGGAAGAAGAGGGGTGGAGAGAGAGGAAGAGAATCCCCTGCCAAAACATCACAAAAGTGTCTTTTCCAGAAATCTTCATAGCTGAAGAGGAAGCTCAATGCTAGAGTACTTGCATGTGGTGAATGGGATCCTACCTGCAACCCTCAGTACCAAAAGGAAAATCCTTCAATGCATACATAAAAATAATATAAAGACGACTGGAGAGATCAGTGGGTGAGAGTGTTTATGGCTCTTGTTGAGGAATTGAGCTCCCTGCCTATACCAACCAGCATCAGGAAGCCGACAACCATGTGTAACTCCAGTTCTAGGGAGCCTAGATTCCTCTTCTGGCTCTGTAGGCAAGCACACCGGTGTGCATGCCAGCCCACAGGCACAAACCCACACACATAAATGAAGCCTCAGTCTCTCCTCTGCCTTTAGGAATCTATTTTACCCCGCCTCTTCAGCTTTACACTCTTAGCGCCTTCTGGGGAGTTCAGGAAACACAGAGAGGACTCCGCATATCCTAGGCAGACAATGGAGTGCCAGGTCTACAACCAAACTTCTGGTTTGCTTCCCAAGTTTGCCACTTCATCCTAATTTCAGTGGACACACCAGGAGCCCAAGTTGCATCGTCTCAATCACAGGAGAATATTTGTAGTATATGGCACACGGTATTGTATTAGGAGTTGGTGAAATGACCCACTTGAATGCCAGAATGCTTTGCTCAGCAACCCTTCCCTAATGACAATACTTCCTGCTCATATGTATTATTATTTCTACCATTGCCACGTGGTTAAACTATGGCTCCTAATAACAATCTAAAGGAACCAAAATACTTTGTGGAACTTGTAAAGTGTGCAGAAAGATGTATGTGAGAAAAGATGCATTAACTATATTTTCTAAACTGTTATAACTTCACCTACCACCTAACACCCTGCCGCCTTTCCCCCCCCCCCCAGCCCCCACCCTTATCTCTGTCTTTCCATTGCTCTGCCCAGGCCATGAATTGTGTGTGTACTTCACAGTGGGCGGGGCCACCATCATCTTTCCTCATCCGTGAATAATTAATTATTACTGTTTATTTCTTTTTGTAGGAGGAGCACAGTGACTATCTTAGTCAATGTTCCAACACAGTGAAGAGGCAGCGTGACCACAGCAACTCCTATAAAAGAAAGCATTTAATTGGAGATGGCTTACAGTTTCAGAGGTTTAGTCTCTTATCAACAGGCAGGAAGCAAGGAAGCACACAGGAAGACATGGTGCTGGAAAAGGAGCTGAGAGATCTGCATCTGGATCCACAGGTAGCAGGAAGAAAGACTCTAGGCTTAGCATGCAATTTTGAAACCCCAAAGCCCGTCTCTAGTGACTCCATCTAACAAAGCCACACCTCATAATCCTTCCAATGCTCGGACCTGGTGTCCAAGCATTCAAACATTTGAATCTACAGGGCTATTCTTATCTAAGCCACCACATTGCCCAAGATATCTTTCTTTACTTATTTCTGGTGATGTTCTTTATTTTTCAGACCTATTCTTTAACTCTGTGGAGCTTTATTCTGTTCCAGAAAACTACTTACATACTGGGTGTCCAGCATAAAGAAGGTGTTCTTTTCTCCTGCAAATCAAAACGTGCATCAGTTCTGACCAACCTTGGCTGCCTCCCGTTCAGTGAAAGCAAACATTCCACACTTATCTCAGAACCTTGGCTCCCCCACCCCACTTGTTCCAGGAGGCTTCTTTCTCCTAATGATATTTCCTTTTGAAAAACTGAAGTGGACTCAGAAATGTAGTTAATTGTAAACATTGATTTACTTGGAATAACAACAACATTGGAACAAATATAGACCCAAAGATCAGTTTGCTCCCTCGGGAGTGACAGAACTAACCTTATCCCTCTCTGTCATCAATGGCTTTTACAATCCTTGAATAATTAAACACAGTGAACCATGATCTACTGAAACTCACAAATAAAACCATCAACTCGTTGATTGAATAACATCCTAAAAAATTTCCCAGTTCCATTCTCTTAATTGGCTTTTCTCTCTTTTCTGATTATATTTTTATTACGAGCATGTGTTAATCTTATAATCAGGGAAAAAAGCTTTTATTAAAAAAAAAAAAACTCTACTAGCAAAACTAAAAAAAGTGACAGACACACTACTCCAAGCTTCCCCTCATCCACCTCATAGTCTGGCTATCACAGGGAGAGACTACTAATAGCTGCCATGCCTGACAGTTTGTGTCATGGGCTGCATTTCGGAAGGCTTACAATATAATCCTCCTGCCAAGCATCTGATACCACATTTTTAGCTTGGGGTCTCATGTTTTTGCATTCTAACTCTTGATTCATTGTGTGTGTGTGTGTGTGTGTGTGTGTGTGTGTGTGTGTGTGTGTGTGTCTATGCTTGCATGCAAGTACTTTGCTCCAGACTGTCTGTCAGAAGAACAAGGTTTTTCTAAATGAAGAAAAGCATTTCTGGCAAATGCCAAGATTCCACGAGGAATCATGGTATGGAGTTGCTGCTTCTTGTTACTGCTAGCTAATTGCCTAAGGACAAAGACACAAGGACAAATGCGCCTCTGAGAAAAACTTTTGTCATGTGCACACTGCTTGCACCTTTTGAGTTATCAGGAACTGCTTGTGCCAATTTTTGATCAAGGTGACAAATCTTGGCTCAGGAAAGAAATTTAGCGGTGTGTCAGCCTCATCAATAAGCTGTAAGGGAAAGTAATTCATTTTTAATGGAAATTCTGTTTACAAAATAGACTAGGTATATAACCAAAGTCTAAGAGGAGATAACTCACTCTGGCAAATAGACTGCATACCTAATAGAAGAAAATAAAAGTGAGGCAGAACACCTTGTACTTACAGAAATGAAGTGCACGCAACATTTTACAGTCACTACAACAGTAATTTCACATCACACAGAAACTTTCGTGTTCAGCTTTGATTTAGATTCAAGAAACAGAACAAAAAGAAGTTGAGAAAGATGGAAAAAGAATGGAGTCATAATAGTAAGCAAAATTTTATGCTAGTTTTTCAAAAATCTTTAGACCAATCCAAAATCTTTTAAGTCCCTAGAATTTATTGGCTCTTTGCCAGTTTCTAGCACACTCCCCCCCCCAACTGCTTGCTACTCATGCTCCTCAGTAAATGTTAACATCACTCCCATCATAGGGACCTCTAGGACACGGTCTGTTCTCTAATTAGCTTTCTCTTCCTTCCTTCCTTCCTTCCTTCTTTCTTTCTCTCTCTCTCTCTCTCTTTCTCTCTCTCTCTCTCTTTCTTTCTTTCTTTCCTTTTTGCTATGGTCCTACAGGCAAATTTGGTAAGTAGTATTGTTATCCATTGGTAGCCATCAGTGAATAAGAGTTCTTCTATGGGTGGAGAGAGGGGGTTCACAGTTAAGAACTTGTCTTGCTCTTACAGAACATGTGGGTCCAGTTCCTAAGACCCACATGGAAGGTCACAGCCACCTTGAACTTCTGTTCCAAGGGTTCAGTGATCTTTTCTGGCCTCTGGCCTCTGAGGGCTCCCATACCCGACGTGGTACACATAAACTCACCTATGCTCACATATATATATGTGGTGTTTTAAGTATCTTTATAGTTTCAAGAGTCCTTCCAGCAACTTGCAGAGATTTTTTTTCCCTGATGTGCCTGAAGAAGGCAAAGGTAGATGATGCTTCTTCCATTTGGTTAAATGAGTAGAAAGTCCTCCTCACAACTGTATTCAGCTTCCACCAGAAACTCAGAAACAAAGGACATCAAAAGAGTCCTTGGAACATATAGAGACAGAAGTCAAAGTCATATTCATCTGTCCCAAAGTTTAAGGCTGAAGGAGCCAAGAAGGCACACAGAACTGGCCATGTTGAGACCACCAGAAATATGTGAAAATATTTCAAAAGCCTAAAGAATTACAAAAGAGAAAGAAGTCCAGAAAAGTCAAGGATGGTAGATCCTGAACTGTATGCAAAGAAACACAGGCGTAGGAGGGCTTCTGCCTCCTAGGATCATTCATACAGCAACTCCTAACTCCAGGCACATAACTGATACTTGGCATTTTTTGATGAAAGATTAAATGCCTCTCCCCTCAATGAATTGAGGCCTAGTGGAGCAACAAACAGGAAGTTCAATAAATGTTACAAAGAAATATAATTCTGATAAGAAAAGCCAATCATTTTTAGCACTGTACTGAGCCCACGGTCCTCATCTGTACTAATTCATTAAATATTTATGGTGATAATGTATAGGGTAGAGCCTATTAACAACCACAATGTATAGATAACAGAAGCCAAGAATCACACAGATGGTGAGCTGCAAGACTGTACAGAGAACTGAATCTTCAGAAGATTGATGACACTGGTCCAGCCTAGTGTTGAGACGGGAGGAGACGCTGTGTTAAGTTACATCTGCTGGTTGGTAGAACTGGTCACAATCAATCACTCTCCGTATCTCTGCATTCCAGCTTGACTTTGTAGTTCTTAGAAAAAGAAGAATGTGTTTTCCCATTTTGCAAATCCAGCTGGCCTTATGACATACTCTGGCTAGTGGCTGTGGGGAGAGCCACAGTGTCCCCGTTCCCCATCTAGGACTCAAAAATCTTCCTTGTATTCATGTTCTTGTGACTCTTTGCTGTTGTATGGACAGGCATGGGAGAATCTGACGTACTACCATCACAGGGAACATCCCAATTGGAGCCCAGAGGTGAAAGCAAGTCTCTCCAAGACCAGCAGCAACCACTAGCTGACTGACAGCAGCTGGTGGCAGATGGATAAAGAAGTATGGCCAAGATTAGAATGACCCAGCTGAGCTCATCCAGAACTGGCTACCCTCAAGAAAAGAAGCTAAACAAACCTTTCAAAGATTGTATGTGCTACAGAAATAACTAGTTAGCACACACATCATATCAAAACCTGCCTGGACCATGCACAGAAAGAGAATGCACCACAGATTTGCTGTAATCAAGTGGTTTTAGATACCCAACAAGGCAAGTCTTTGGCATCTAATGGCATGACTGGTTCAAAGATATTATAAGAGTGAGACAGGGCTCTACATAGTCCGTATTCAATTATGTGGTCAGCAGTTTCTAAAAAAGTCCCCAAACTCCTCCAGTTTTCCTTCAGGGTCTCCTCCAAAGTGCCAGTCAAGGTTCAGTTGGCAGCAATGCTTCACAGGAAGGGTTAGTTTCCAAATTTCTCATGACACAGTTCCTCACTGGCTATGAGTCAAATGCTGCCCTTTCCATGGGTCTTGGCCTTGGAGGTCCCTCTGCATGGTGGTTTATCTGAGAGTTGCTTCCCCAAAGGAAGCATGGAAAGAGCAAGAGACAGAAGCAGATGAAATAGAAGTCAGGGCTTTTAGAACCTAATGTTGTATTTGAAACTTTATCATCTTTGATCTTGTCTATGGGTCTGTCTGTCTGTCTATCTGTCTGTCTAGTTTGTGACAAGATCTTGCTATGTAGCCCATGTTGATCTCTAGCTCATTATCCTCCTGACAACTTTCCCAGTGCTGGGGTTGAAGGTGGGCATGCACCACCATGCCCTACCATGCCCTACCATGCCCTACCATGCCCTACCATGCCCTACCATGCCCTACCATGCCCTACCATGTCCTACCATGCCTTACCATGCCCTACCATGCCTCCCCATATCCTCCCATTCCCCCCATACCCCCCCATGCCCCGCCACACCCCGCCATGCCCCACCGCGCACCACTGCGCACCACCACCATGCTTGACTCTTCTGCCATCTTTACCTTGTCCTATTCATTAGGAGTAGTTCACCAGGCAACTGCCCGGGCATGATGGGAGGAAATCACAACAAGGCTTGTGAATATCAGGACTTGGAGAACACTGTAGAAGCACACAGCCGTATGACTTAATGCTGGGACATGCTGAAAATATGAATTTCATACACATGGTCATATTTATTAAATCTCAAAATGGTGGGTCTTAAGAACTCACTTTAGAGTTTTGAAAGGAAGCAATTTTTAATCCATTTCACATAGTGATCTCAGTGTCCATAAAGGATAACAAAAATTGAAACCATAAATACATATTAAAAGGCTTAAGAAAATCCTCAGGTGTGGCTCTGTAATGGAATATTAAGAGAGCATAAGGACCATATGCAGTTGATTCCTAATGTTTCAGAATACCATCAAGAAAGACAACTTTAGTTCTCCACAAAATGCCCTTGGAGGTACACAAGATGCACCATTGGCCTAATCCGTTATGGCATTTCTTATATGCTTATGCATAACACTATGTGCGGATGCAATAAAAATTTAAACAAGGTACTGGAGTTCAACAAAACAAGATGATGCAGATTTTGAAAAATAGAGATGTGTCATTCTAGACAGTTTCTAAACATGAGATGTGCCAGAGCTCTCCTGGTAGTTCTAACCTCTGATGCTCACCTAAACCAAAATAAAGGGGGAAAACGTCTTCAACCCTCACAGAATTAAAGAGCAGAAGCAGGGTTTTGTAGGTATTACTGTTAAAAGAGATGAGAAAACGCTCCAACTGCCTATGACAGGACTCTCCTTCTTACCTACATTATGTTCAAGTGTTTATAACAGCCAAGCCATCTATTTTGCCCTTGGGTGATGTCTAAGGAGATATTTTAGGCATACACTTGAGGCTTGGGAGAATTTGTTTCCCTCAAGTTTATAAGAAAAAGAACGAAGACAGGCATATTGCAGGTTTATGCTCTCCAATACACACAGTAGGGCAAATAAAAGCATTGCTAATGCAGGAGCCCCTTCACAAGAAGATAAACACCCCACAGTGAAAAGCATGAATTTGAAAGTTTCCACATAAGCAAAGGCACACATTCTGACATTGTAAGAGCAGTAGTTTCTGTCAATCAACCTGAATTCTCTTTAAGCCTTAAACATATAAGTCACATTGAGAGGGTTATGCGTTTCACAAGTGGATTTATATATAAATACTTTTGCTGGCTCCAGTTCAACACAACAAAAGAAGTCAAACATTAGTCTGTATTTGTATTTCTCTGCTGAAGTGTTTTGACATAAACTGCACACAATCCGAGCTGAAAGCAGAAAACCGACTGCTCCTCAGACTTGCATTCTTTGTGATGGGATTTTTTTTTTAACTTGGAAAATTAGACAGTTTCTGAGTGAGAAGACTTCTCAAACCCGAGAGGAGACATCTTAAAAGCAGCATGACGTCCTGGAAACCTTCACCTTCAACCGTAATTCACTTTCTGCTTCTCAGAATCCCTGCAAATATTCCCAAACTGTAACAGCATCATTAGTGGTCAGCATTCTGATCCTTGGAACACAGAAAGCAATGCAGACTATGTCCACAAGTCAGTCAGAACAGCCCTTTAACAAACCAGTTCTTCCAAATGCAGAGAAATAACAGTTTTATTTAAGACCTTTGAATAGTCAAATTGAATAGCAGGTTCAGTTATAAAAAGAAATATTCAGGGTGAATTTTTATACGTAAATATGTCCAGATCAGTTTTACAAAAATCTCTGGAGATGACCGGGTTTATCAGTTACTGACATGATATTGCTGAGTAATGAACCACCCTGAAACTCTCTGACCTGGAGATGCCAGTGTGTATTCACATACCCACTAGTGGCAGGTTGGCAGCTACTTGGCTGAGCTACTTTGGATGGCTAGGCTGAAGGTTAGGTTGAGATCTGATTCATCTGTCTCTTATCTTCCTTGGATCAGTGATCCTAGAGGCATATCTCTAAGCCTTGGCCCCTGGCTGAGGCTACCATGGTTAGCCAAAAGACGTTGTCTCTGGGAACAACAAAAGAAGCCCCACAAGCAAACTTAGCTGTATATGCACAAGCAAAGATTCCATTTTTTTTTTTATCATACACACAGTCCCTCAAGGGACCTGCTCCAGGACCTCTCATCATATACAAAAATCCAGACATACTCAAGACCTTTCTACAAAATGCTGTAGTATTTGCTTAGTATCTGTGCATGCTCTCTCATATGCTGTCAATCAACCCTAGACTACTTACAATACCTAACAGGGTTAATAGCTGTCAATAATAATAATAATAATAATAATAATAATAATAATACATCATTTTTCTCAATATTTTATATCCATAATCATTTGAATCTATAGACATGAAACCCACAGATACAGAGGGCTGAATGTAATAACATCTTTTGGGATAGAATATGATCATGTCTTAAGGGGTGGAGAAGTATACCTTCCACAAAAAGGCTGTCATAAAAAAACAAACAAAAAACAAACAAACAAAAATCATCTATCCTTCCATTACTGGGTGTAGTCAGTGAAAAAAACTGGTTTCTTTCAAACTGAATTTCTTTGGTGCTATATTTAACAACCCCAGAGGACACATTCTTTCAAGTTTTAGGGACCAGCAAGATGGATTACTGGATAGAGGCACTTATTGCCAAATTTAAGGACTTGAGTTGATCTCAGGGATCCACATGGCAGAATCTAGTTTTACGCTTAGCGTATTCAGTTTTTTGTTGACGTCCTTGATCTACTTAGACTTGAGTTTTGTGGGAAGTGATCTATTTGCATTCTTCTGTGTGCAGACGTCCAATTAGACCAGCACCATTTGATGAAGATGCTTTCTTTTTCCCGTTATATGGTTTTCGCTTCTTTCTCAAAAATCAAGTGTCCATAGGTGTGTGAGTTTATTTCTGGGTCCTCGATTTGATTCCATTGATCCACCTGTCTGTTTTTATGCCAATATCACGCAGGGTGTGTATTTCACTTGTTTGTTTGTTTCTTTGTTTATTCACTCATTCCATTTACATCCTAACCCTCCTAGTACCCACTCACATGACCCCTCCTCCTACTCTCCCTCTCTTCTCCTCTGAGAAGGGGATTGTCCCAGGTGGATACCAACCCACCTTGGCACCTCAAATCACTGCAGAACTGGGCACATCCTCTTTCACTGAGGCCAGACAGGGCAGCCCAGTTAGGGGAACAGGATCCACAAGCAGGCAACAGAGTCAGGATAGCCCCTGCTTCAGTTGTTGGGGGAATCACATGAAGACCAGGCTGCACATCTGCTACATATGTTTAGATAGGGGGTTAGGTCCAGTCCAGGCATGCTCTTTGGTTTGTGGTTTAGTTTCTGGGAGCCAACAAAGTATCCAGGTTATTTGACTCTGTTGGTCTTCCTGTGAGGTTCCTATATCTCCAATCCTTCCCCCCAAGTCTTCCACAAGATTTCTTGAAGTCAGTTTAATGTTTGGCTGTGGGTCTCTGCATCTGTTTCAGTTAGCTGTCTGGCGAACAGCCTCTTAGAGGACAATTATGCTAGGCTCCTGTCTTTAAGCATAACAGAGAATCATTAATAGTGTCAAGGATTGGCTCTTAGCCATTGGATGAATCTCCAGCTGGGTCATTCATTTGTTGGTCATACTCTCCTGGCCCTCTCTTCTCAGCTCTCCCTATACCTCAGCTCTCCCTTTCCATCTCATGTTTATTAAACAACCTTGGTGTTATCCATCTCTCTTCGCTCCTTTTTACATGTCTCTCCCACCTTCCCATTGGAGCTCCCTCTCTTTTATTTGTCGTCCCATGTCATAGCACCCGAGTCCTGTTATTCCCCTCCCAGTCCTCTTTCCCCATCCATGACATTTTTATATTCCTGCTTTCTGTGGTTACTCCATGTTACAAAGTCACATATGCAGAGTTGGAGATAGGGAATGAAGACGGGAGAGAACTTGTGGCGTCTATCTTTCAAATCTGCATCATGTCACTCAATATAATCTTTTCTAGATTGATTGACTCTTTTACCTGTAAACTTCATGATTTCATTTTTCTTTACGGCTGAGTAATATTCTATTGTGTACATGAACAATATTTCCATTATCCACACTGAAGACATTTAGTTTATTTCCATTTCCTGGCTATTGTAAACAGGGCAGCAATGACAATCCCTGGCTGTTTCTTACTGGTTGGGATAAGCAAAGTTACAACTGCTAGTTGAGCAGTCTGTTAGGCTGGGTGCTTCAGTGGTCCCAATCTGGCCCTGGAAGTGGTTCCTGGAGAGCCACTGGTCCCTAGTATAAGATGAAAGTTTGGAAGTATTGGTTCAGATACCAAGCAATGCAAGCAGCAACAGCAGCAACAGGGCAAATTAACTCAGTGGCCAGAGAGAAGGTCAAGCAAGTAAAAGATGAGGTGCTGTTCTGCCACACCCTTTTTATCTCTAAACACTGTCATGGTTAGTGTTAGGTGGAGTCATATGCCTATTACATAAAGTTTAACATAGAGGGATTTTTCTCTTATATATTCTATCCCTTTAATCTCTTAAACTCTTGACAGTTTCTCTCTCTCTCTCTCTCTCTCTCTCTCTCTCTCTCTCTCTCTCTCTCCACACACACACACTCAAAAAAATTTCATCTACATCTTTGTAGGGTTTTAGGTCCTGCATCCGATCTGCCACAGGGCACAGCCACTCAGGGAGGAAGGACCTGGGAGTTGACTGTGCTTACCCTACGCTGTTGTTGGGGGTTGGGCCATAGGGAAGCCCAGGGGTAAGAAAGCACACTCTGAGAGCAAGACAGATGGAGCTGGCTTGGGAGGGGTCCTGGAATAAAGTGGGGGCCCTCAGGCTGGATCTAGTCCCAGGGTTGAGGGAAAGGAGAGCTCCCACAGGTTCCACAGGGAAGTCCTTGGCTTCTCAGTGGCAGTCTTGGCCTTGGGCTTGGTTTGGTGGAGGGCATAGTGGAGGCTGGGAGCACAGAGGCTTTCTACTAGAGACTAGATGACAACTCTCTATATGAAAGACCTTCTCCACGGGTCCCCACAGTGGATCCCTATCAAAAGAGGCAGTCCATGGTTTTAAGGCATTTATTGTCATGGTGGAAAGTGGATGAGTAAAACTGTACCCCACTTCTCAGGGTGGGCCTGAGATTAAATACCTTTTGCAGAGAGGAATGTCTGGAAAGGAAACTTTATTGGCTAAGCCGTCCAGGGGCTTAAGCAGTCTCATTACAATGAAGATCTGTGTTGAGCCTATGTAACCATAGGTCACATCTTCTACTTGTGGGGAGGCTTGAGGTGTTGCCCTTAAGTGACTGATGGCCACAGATCTAAGGGGAGCTGTAGCTAGTGACAAGGGCTGGTGCCCAAAAGCTGGCAAAGCTCCTACCATCTCTTCAGAGTCTCTGGAGTTTCAAGCCTTAGCTCAACTGGGGACTAGGCTACCTTTCACAGTTCCACAGGTCATTTCTCTTCCTGAGTGCTCACAAACTGATATGTTTCCTTTGGTCAGGAACTGTTCCCTTCCCATCCATGAAAACACCTGTACCAAGCCTTCTATTCAGGAAGCATTTGATGATTCTGTGAAATGAATTAAGTCATTGGATGTTACTGCTGGAAAGCCCATTCATTGGCTTAAAGAACTGTCCTCTATGGGAGGTGGTGACCGGCCTTGACAGCAGTAAGTAAATCATAACTAATGAGATAAATCACCAGAATAAGAGACCAAGAGTAACTCAAATATACTTGGTTTCCAGCCAGAGAAGCCAAATGGCTTCATGAGAAACCACTCCCGTTCAGCTCTGTCTTGAAAGATAATCTTTGCATTTCCACAAATGTTGAATATAAAGGAAGTAAAAACTTCAGAGATATATTGGGCTTACTAAAACTCTTCTGGTTGGAAGTACATAAAAACTGAGAAATAAAAGATTCATACAAGCTATATGGAATACATGCCTGCAAACCTATGTATGAAGTCATGATATTGCTTAAGTAATGACATATTCCATTATCCCAATAACTCCCAATCTATCAGATGAAACCTACTGAGACTATGACACATCTTCATTAAATAGTTTCCAGAAATTTCTAGGGCAGTAGAGACTATGTTATGATTCTTACATAGTAATAACCCACCTCAATAGTATTTGTGGATTCTTTCAAGATAATTAAAAGTGGAATAATTACCTTAAAAAAAAAACAAATTTACAGCTGAGCAGTAGTGGTATAAACCTTTAATTCTAGCAAACAGGAGGCAGATCTCTGTGAATTCAAGGCCAGCCTGGTCTACAAAGTGAGTTCCAGGACAGCCAGGACTGTTATATAGAGAAACCCTGTATCACAAACAAACAAACAAACAAACAAACAAAAAACATAGTAAAGATACATATCCTCACATACTAATTTTGTTTTCATTTTTAATATACATCTATAAGCACACACACACACACATACACACACACATATATATGTATATACATATACATATACATATACATATACATATACATATACATATA
>JANHMN010000017.1:52756151-52785023 GCA_030674055.1 Rhabdomys pumilio
ATATACATATACATATACATATACATATACATATACATATACATATACATGTTAGTGGGTCATTATTCCACTTCTTAACAGCAAATGGTTACAACAATGCTAGATTCTTCCTTTCACTGCTTTATGATCATGAAGCACTCATGCAGATGCCATGATAACCCATACAGTCAGTCATTCAGCCTAGAGTTTTTCCCTACCTAGGTCTATGCTCACCAACATCTCTTTGCCAACAAAGTGAGCCCTTGGCTTTAATGAAATGGTTCCTCTCTTAGTTTCTGAAATTATAAAGGAGTAAAAAAATAATTTGTATTATGTAAAACTTAGAACAAAAACTAAAGATGGATTTCTAATATAGGATACAGAGTTTCTGACAAGAAGATACCTCTTTCTATAAAGTCTTATTTGATAAAACCGTAAGTGAGTCTCAAACCCACTATCCTGTTTCTCCTTGTATTGTCTTCTAACCCTGCTCTCAGTTAGAATTATTAAAAAGAAGAATACACAATGGAAGGAGCAGGAAATTCTATAGTGCTAACAGACCATTACAGTGCAGAGAAGACTCTACCAAACTGGGGGGTGGAAGGGTTAGGGTGGTCAGAGGAGATCACTTGAAAATAATATGTAAATAAAAGCCTAAGAGCAAGTAGACATTAACCAGTTAAGAAGATAAGGATAACATGTCCAAGGCAGAGCAAATATCAGGTACAAAGGTCCAGATATATGAAACAGAGCAAGGAGGGAGGAAACAAGAGAAGGCAGGTTCTTGGCAGAAGCTGTTGAGATATCAGCAAGATGATGGTTTCACTCTCTGGAGCTTAGTGGGAAGGAATGGGGCAGTCGAGGGTTTGATGAATGCTGTGGAAGAAGACAACGGGATTCAGCATCTCGATGACTCCAGGAGGAGAGAGAAGTTGTCATAAAGCATTGCTACTCATCCCCTGTTCTACATGGTGGCATCATGTGCAGATATAAAGTACTGTGCTCTGTCCGAAGTCAGAGAATGTCCTGATGCCATATTGGGTCTTGAATGAATAAGACTAGATTAGATGACTACAGATCAAAGGCCTCATGGTGGAAGAATACTGGTCATAGGCTCTGTACTAATTCATTGTGAACTCATTTAATTGGCCTTTTTCTCCCTTACTATAGACCTGTACCTAGTGAAGGAGAAAGGAGGTCTTTTGGGACTGGAAACAGGCTTCTAGTCTAAGCTCCACCACCCAGCAGCTTCCTGGTTTTGAGGTCAGATTGTGGTTTCATGGTGTAATGGTGCGAATGCTAGACTTTTATCCAGCAATCCAAGTCTCAGCACCAACGTTATGAAATATAATGGCAGCAAGGGGATACCTGGCAGGTCCATGCGATATATCTGGTTTAAAGGAGGTTTATTTGGGGAAAGGCACAGGAGTGAGTGCCTGGAGAAATGGTAGAGGCAGACAGATGGGAGCAGAGTCTTAAGGGCAGAGAAAGGAAGACAGAAAAGGACAGAAAGAAGGATGCGGCAGGCGGGGCAGAGAGACAGAGATACCAGCTGGGACATGTGGGAACAGAGAGGAAAGTGTCAACTGGGGTGATGAGAAGTCCCTTTATTCAAAACCTGCACCTGGCGGTGGCAGGTAATGGCGGCAGGTGATGACATTGCTAGGTCCCTGGGAAGAGCCCAGTGGAATCTCCTGCAAGCTAACACCTATCATCTGTAACATGTAGAATTATATCTCCGGGTTGTTATTCTTTTTTTAAAAATTATATTTTTATTTTTATTATGTGTATATGTGGATTTATTTATGCATGCACATGCATGCGCTGCTGGAGACAAGAAGAGACATTGGATCCCCTGAATGTGAAATAATAGGCAGCTGTAGGCCACCAAAGTGAATGCTGGGAACTGAACTCGGCAGAGCACCCTCCTAACTGCTGAGTCATCTCTTTAGATTTCTAGGTTCGTATTCTTATTGGTACAATTAAACCAGTGTCTGTTCTACAAAGTTTAGTCTTGAAAAGTAAGTTATTATGTAAAGTATTTAGAGTTTGGTTTTTTTTAAAATCTAGCCTAGCTACCCATTTATTTTGAAGAGTCTAAAATATAAATACATAAAATTTTTATAAGCAAGAAAACATCAAAGCACTTGACTTTGAAATGATATTATTGTTTGTTTTCCAGCATTGTTTTTGAATTAGCAAAACAAGAAAAAGTAGTTTCTGACGTCTTCCTTCTGGAAGAACTACATTTCGGATCTCATTTCTTTCGGTGATTTCCTGTTACCCCCGTCACGTGCAGAAAAGCCATCTAAAATAGCTTCAGAGACTGTTTCTTTTCACTGTTGTGTGGCCAGCAGCAGTGACCTGAGGCTACAGGGAACAAAATCAAAGCAACAATCCTTCCACATCACATTTAAACACAAGACCCATGTCCAATGGCTTCTTGTCTCAATGCCACCTCAGACATGATGGCACCATGCCCAGCACATGATAATAATAAAAGCTCTGCTTATCAAATCCTCGGGAAGGCCTGGGCACTCCAGATGGATCTTGGCACTCAAACCACAATTTTCACCTCAACTCTACCAAGTGGATATTTTTTTTAGCCCCATTGTACAGGTGAGGAAATTTAGACTCAGAGGGTAGCTTGCAGAGCCCCTTCACAGGGGGAGAGTTACTGAGCCGGGGGCTCAGACAGAATTCACCTGATGTCACAAAGTTAAGCTCTACCAGCCACTCTGTGTGGCTTCCCCATCAGCATTTAGAGAGTACCATCCTTGAAGAAAAAGGAGTTTGTGAAAGTTGCTGTCATACCCTGTCTCAGATCAGCTGAATTGTCACCATTGCCCCGGTTGGGATCTGCCCTAAACATTAGGTGCTGATGCTCCATCATCTTCTTTCGTCCTTCAGGTCCCCATCAGGTCCCCACCTCCATTCTACTACATTTTCATATATTTCCAGAACACCGACACTGCCTGGTGTAAGATGGTCCTTTTACCAAGTGTCCTGGGCCCTCTCTGTAACTGTACCCATTCTCAGTCTGAGCTGGGGCGGTCTCTTCTGCCCATTTATCATAACCTGCTCAAAACCCTGTTTGCAAGTGTGATTTTTTTTCCCTATGGCTGTTTCACAACAATCAATGCTTTTAGGAACCAGCACAGGGTGGAAGCTTAAGTCTCATTTTGCAGATAAGTTTCTCCATGTCATTTGGCACTGTGCTTTTAAAACAAAATTACATTAGTTACCTTGAATTATTTTGTAGCTTTTTATTTCTAGTGATTAGTTATTTTGTTGCTGGGTTTTACTTTTCTTTTCTTTCTTTCTTTCTTTTTTTTTTTTTTTGTAAACTTAACACAAGCTAGCATTAGTTATCTGAGAAGAGAAAACCTCAATTGAAAAAAAAAATGCTTTGATCAGATTGGCCTGTAGGCAACTCTGCAGAGTGTTTTCTAATTAATGATTGATGTGGAAGGTCCCAGTCCCCTGTAGGCAGTGACACCCCTGGGCAGTATGTCCTGGGTTATTTAATAAAGCAGGCTGAGAAAGCCATGGGGAGTAATAAGCAGCACCCCTCCATGGCCTCTGCCTTAGTTCCTGCCTTGAGTTCCTGCTCTGAGCCTATCTGCTCAGCAATGGACTGTGACCTGGGAACTGTAAGCTGAAATAAACCCTTACCTTCTCCAAGCTGCCTTTCCAGCAACAGAAAGCAAAGAAGAATACTTCTCAGGCACATTGTTCCACAACACTGCCTACTTGTTGTGGAAAGGGGAGCAAACATTCTCATGACAGGACAACCAAACCCAGAAAAGCTCCCTAGAGGCTTCCTGATGATGATCATGACAGCAGCTGAAATTCACGCAGCACTTGCCCGTGCATGCTGTGCTACGTATGCTCTGTGTGCTGTAACCCACCGCTCTTTTTCACAACTTTATTATTGCTATTGTGAAGACAGGAAAAAAGGCCCCAGGAAGTAAAACCACTCTTAACATTCAGTGCTCAAAAATTAGTGGCCCGACCTCCTCAAGTGCTGCCTCCACACCCGTTGGAAAGCCTTGCTTTCCAGTTCTGTCTACCTCTGCCTTCTGGGTTGTCACTGTGAGGGTTTAATGGGAAGAGGCCATGGCCATCTATCATACCTGACCAAGAGGTGAACTTCATTGGAAGAGCTGATGGATAAGAAAGGACTGAAATAGTTGAGTCCAATGCTAAGTAAAACACAAAACATGAAAGACACATTTTAAAAACACAATCTTTACCTCTCACATAGAAGAAGTTGAAGAGAGGCTGGGGCATGGCTCAGTGGTTAAAGCACTTGCATTTGATCATAAAGGCTGGAGTTGGGATCCCCGGAACCCAGTGAGTGCTGGGTGGGTGTGGCAGCCCATCTATAATTCAGTCTCAAAAGGCAGAGACAGCAGGTCCCTAGAGCAAACTGACTACTGAGACCAGCCATACCAGTGAGTTGTAGATTTGAGAGACCTTGCCTTTAGTTAATAATAGGTGGAGAGAAATCAAGAATGATTCTGACTTCAGCCTCGGACCTTTCAGTGCAAATACCTCTATGTGTGTGCTTATGGATTCACACACATATACCTATATAAATAACACACATACAAATGGAAAAAGTAACAAGACAAAGAATGTGAGCCTCTCAATAGCAGACACTCTCAGAAAACTAACTCAACCTTCTTCTTAGAGGAGAAGTTCTCTGACGACAGCTTCTAAGGACCTGAGGCAGGCAGAGGATGTGCTAGCTGGTTATTGGGGGCAAGCAGTTTGGGTAGTGGGTTTTGCATCTTTATCCTTTTTGAGTTTTAAAGCAGATGTTTGACAGCACGGTGCTGTGTATGGAAATGAGGCTGGCTCCATCCTCTGGAGCCTCGCTTAAAACGGTCTGGGCTTTGGCTCTCTGAGCCCATCATTCATTTTCGTTGGGTGACTTTTGCCCAAGCTTCTGTGATCCAACTACCATCAACCATCTTGCCGTCTCCTTTTCTTAAAGTACGCATGAACTCTGTGAACCTGCCTCTTCCAGGGGTGGACAACCGCTGGAATCAGATTGATGGTGGAGGAGGCCCTCAGGTTCCACAGAGCACAGAAAGGGTAGACAATAACTGCTTCTTTGTGGTAGCCTCCAGGGAATTTTGAGAGGACCAAAATGATGGTCTTTTAACCTGTGCTTCCTTATATAAACCCAAGGACCTGAAGCAAAGAAGGAAAATCAGAGAGTTCTGCATAATAGTTGATTAGTTCTATGTTATCCTTGCCTGATGGTTTAATAGATTGGAATCATGTCAGAAGATTCCAGATTTTTTTTTTTTAAAGGAAGTCAAGAGGTAGCTCTACAACAGAACACGACTTCCTTTTGAGTTTTGTTTTGTCTATTTTGTCTTGTGACGTGGATTTTAAATGGTAATTGTCTGTATCGGTTACATTACTTGTAATATTCGTGAAGTCTGCTAAGGCGCACAAAGGAAGTGCCTTATGGGAATGTGGATGGAATGAAAAGCTGATAGCATGCACAAGAAAGGAGGCTATAAGACAAAAATTTAAGTGAATATCAGGCTTTGTGTAAATGTCTTAGCAAAAAAAGGAAAAATAAATTTTATCATAATATTCTGAGTTTTCAAAGTGAGCCATTTGTTTTTATTGACATATTAAAACATAAAAGTTTTTGAATATATTAATAAGGTACCATTTAAGGTTTGATTTGTGGACATATTATATAATGTTTAAATCAGATTAAAGGTATTTCTCTTGGGGGTGATTAAATGGATCAGTGGGTAACAGTGCTTACTGCATAAGCATGAGGGCCTGAGTTCAAATCCCCAGCATTCACATAAGTTGGTTATGAACATGCAAGTGTGCACGTGCCCACACACACACACACACACACACACACACACACACACACGGACACATACACACACACATATGTACACATACACACACACACCTATAACCCAAAAACTGTGATGGAGACAGGCACATTGCTGTGGTTTACCAGCTATAGCCCATCTCTATGTTCAATGAGAGACCCTGTATTAAGGGAATAGCAGGGAGAATGAGAGGAAGACACTCAAGGTCCTCCTATGGCTTCCACATGTGTGGGCATGTATATCCCCATATGTGTGTGTGCACGTAGATACACTCATACTCACAAAACGTATCTCTCCTCACTTACCAGTTTCTTATGGCTAAAACTTACAAAAGGCCTTTCCTCTTGCTGTTTGAATGCACAGGACCCCGTTGTTCTACACAGTATAACAACATCTCACCTTCCTGCGCCCATTCACAGGTAGCATCCCCTTTGGAGGCCAGATGCCTATAACACCCAGACAACTCTTGATGTTTACGAGGTAAACATTTCTTTCTTCATCTCGTTCATTCCATTTGTCATAATCATCTCCAGCTCCGACCACATTTCTGTAAGTGAGAGGATTTCATTCTTTTTATGGCTAAATAGTGCCCCACTGTATGTAACACGATGTGTCACACTTTCTTTATCGTCTCATTGGTTGATGAACACTGCAGTTGTTTCAACATCTTGGCTATTGTAAATGGTGTTGCAATGAGCATGAAAGTGTAGATATCTCTTCAACATACTGATTTTGCTCCCTTGGAACTTATTACAGATTGCTGGGTCATGTTACACCTACTTGTAATTTTTTTTTCTGAGGGACCTCCATCCATCTTATCCAAAATGGCTTGTAGGGAGGTGGCTCTAACGCTTTGGTTGGGAATCTGTTTACTGACGCTGCAGGTCCTTGCTCTCAATTGGTTTTTGATCTATCAATAAAGATGCCAGTGGCTAATGACTAAGTGGAAAGAAAGAGGTGAGACTTCCAGGTTCCCACAGGCTAGAAGAGAGGAAAAGAATCAATAACTTGAGAGAAAAAGATGGGACAGACTTGGAGCTACAGGGAAGATCTTCCAAAATGTAAGCAGAGAGGGGAAGTGGCCTGAAAGCATCTTGGGCAGCAAGACTTCTAATCTGGATCTTTGAGGTGGGGAGACACACCTCTAATTCAGATCTTTGAGGTGTCCACACCTTCTGCTGGAAGCCTATATTTGAAGGATGTGGAAGAAGGAAGGTTCTGCTCTTTGTCTGCCTACTCTCGACACACTAGCAAGTCCATTCCTTCCCTGGCGTTAAAGCCTGCTTCAGGTTTTCTGCACACAGTGCAGACCAGCTGAAACAGCCAACCTCAGACTGAACAACTACTGGACTTTTAAACCTTCCATTCATAGACAGCCATTATTGGATCACCTGGACCACAGCCTGTAAATCATTCTAATAAATTCCTTTCATCAGATAATCCTCTTTTGTTTTTCTTTTTCTTTCTTTTTTTTTTTGTTCAAGAAAAAAATAATTTAACGGCTTTGTGTTTGAGTATGTGTGTGTTTATAGATTTAAATCTTTTTTTTTTTTTTATAAAGATAGCATTGAACCTACACCTAGTATGAGGATGTGCCCTACTTTCATTTCTTTTGCTGTTATAAAATACTCTGTCAAAAGCAATTTAGGGAAGAAAAGGTTTATTCAGCTTACAACTTCAGGTTATGGTGTATTGTTGCATGGAAGGAACTTCAATCAGTTGGTGATTTCAAATGCATAGTCAAGAGCAGAGAGGAAAGAGTGTAAGTTTACTCTTCAGCTCTTACTCAGGACCTAAGCCTAGGGAATGATGCCACCTACAGTAGATTTAGTCTTCACACAGCACTTCAAGACAGCCTCGAGACTAGAGTAGCATTGGTTAAACAATTCCCTGGCCACATGGATTGATGCTAATCTGGAGAGTATTATAGCTCCAAATATCTACACTGACTTCAGTGGCACTCGGAAACCCACATCCCATCAGTAGTGATACAGGCAGAAACACAGATCTGTCCTATTAAACACAATTCCATGCTTCATCTCAGAACTCTCCAAAAACCCATGCACCACCATTGGTCTGGTGCTAGCTATGCTACCCAAGGTTAAGGACTGAATGGTAGGAACAATGTCTTCACCCTCAAGGCTGATACTGACCTGGGTTACATTTGAGCTCCAAAGTTGGAGCTAATACAGTTAAAATGCATGCCAGTCCTACCATTGCAGTGGTCTCTTTCTAATGACAGCCGGTCTGGAGACACCCTCTGGACTTCAACACAAAGCCTTGAACCATTGGGTAGCATTGTCCTGTCCCACCCCATATTCCACAACTCCATCCCTCTCATCTCCTTCTGCCTGTGGTTGAAAGTGACAGATGTAATTTGTTCGTCAAGTCTAGTGTTTTGGTCCATAGATAAAAATCTGCCAGTAGGGGTCATGGAACTTCACACTGTCCTGGATTTTGTGCAAGATATTGTAATGGGTTTCAAGACTAAGGACTGAACTTTCTCTCCTTCACACAAGTGAATGGTGCCTCTCAGCAGAGGACTGCTTCAGGGAGTGAGAGAGGGGGGTAGAGGAACTTCTTATCTTCTTCAGTTAATCTTTTAAGTCTGTTACACTAAAATCAAGCAGTACAATCTCTCACCTGATTTCCTTCACCCATAGGGAAGTGGGTTTGGTCTTAGAACAATTATTCAGTATGGAGAGACATCATGGGAATACCTTTCAATTGCTATCTTGCTTTGCCCTCCTCCGTAAATTGTGAATTTGGTGGCATCCTCTACCATAGAAAGAAAATTCTTTCTGCTTTGTTTCTTAATAAAACATAAAAAGTAAAACAGCTTTTTGTTCTGGCTTCCCAAACCACGTACATATAATCTAAACAACTTTGGAGCTATTAGGTGTTCTCTCCCTTGCTTCTGAACAAACAAACACAAATATCCCAAAGGTATTGCCCAGTCTCCTGTAAAATTTACTACATGGGCACTTTCTGATTTTGATTAACACAGTGCACCTAAGAAATTCATTTCTAAATGACTCTCCCTCAACCACAACCAATGTGAGCAATTATTTATGTCCCAAGGAGATGAGGCAAGCACAGTATAAGACAATAGTTTTGAAAAATAAGGGTTCTAACAGCATTAGCCAGAGTCAAGTCCTTGAATTCCAAACTCTGCCCTTAGCAATCTGATAATCAACTCTGTCCAAGTCCTGGAGCCTCGAGGGCAAGACTTGAGAGGAGACAAAGCCACTGTTTGGTTTTTCAATGCATTATGAAGCTTTCATGAATGACATGCTTTTGGTCTTTCCTTCGCAGTTTTTAATAGCTTTAAATTCCCAAGGCTTCTGATATGTGATTATGTAAACATGTTTTTCAAAGTGTACATTTTTCTCAAGTTTAAATAAGTAGAATATATCTAGTCTATAATCAACTTTTATCAGAATCCATTCCTCGTCATTTAAAAATCATAGGGTTTGTGGCTGTTACTCAAAGCCCTTTATAAAGAAAAAAAGTATCAGTGAGTTTTTGTGTGTTAGTAAGATTGTTCTCTGCCCCAAATCCCATTTTGAATACTTTACTCCCCTTCCCTCAGTATTGTATAAAAGAACAAAGTAATATCATTCTTTAAACCTAAGTTTTTCGCAGTATAATGAGCAGGGCCAGCTGAAGTACATCATAACTGCTAAGCAGAACTAAGTTTACAACCTCGTGAATGTCTACAGAAAAACACAAAACAAAAATAGACCTAGACAGCAGAGACATCTCTACATAGCTGTGACCCGAGAATCCTGTCTTCTCTAGTGCTACACCATGAGTCAGTGGGTGGGAACAGAAGCCTTCTCGGTTCTCACGTGCCCACACTATTTATGTGTGGACTCCCTTGTGTAACTGGCAAACATTTTCAAACAGTGAAGGCTCACAAGCCATCAGTAGGAGCACACAATCAGATTGAGTTAGTTTCTGCCACATTGCCAAATGAGGGTAATTCCACCCCGACGTACCCTCGTGCACCCCTTTTATACTGCACAATGTCTATGCAGACTAGTGGGTTTATGCAGGTAATCAAAAGTTCTGAGGGTTACTTCTCCGTTCAACTAGCTAAACTATTTCTCGCCATTTCAAATTTTAGCCTATGGCTCCACAAGGTATCCATTTTCACAAATTTAAAAGGGAGGCCATTCATTTCAGACATCAAACCTCCACTAAAAAATAAACTAAAACAAGTTCAAACCCTGAGAGGGACAATGAGCGGGTGGACTGGAACCATTGCTGGAATGCAGTTTCTACAGGCTTTCTGCAGCTGCTCCTTTACCCAAATTTGCTGGTGAGTTTTGATAAGGTCCCTGGTAGAACAAAACTTTAAAGTAATGCTTCTCAACACACTTTTTCCCAAGAAAAGGGGGTTCCATGTAAGTTTGAGAAATGTGGGGTTACAAGGCTCATTCACATGTAAAGCACATTGTAAGTCCTGAGTAAATTTAACTTTCCTAGGTTAAATTAGCTGAGCCCTTTTCCCCCAAATTAAGGGGCCACATGTCACTCAGCATGATATCCCATTAAGAAAGCTTAGGAAGCTCAGGTTTAGAGAACCCTGCCAGCTCTCACTTCTGCTGTCTTCCATATTCAAGGCCTGCTCTAAAGGGAAAGAGATGGCCCTGTGGAGAGGGGACTCTACAACTCTGAGGTGCCTCTGTGGAGAGATGTGGGGCAGTGAACCATGCCACCAGACAGAAAACCTAGTAGGGTCAAGTGGCTTTAGGAACCCCAGCAACTTTCATAATTGAGAACGGTAGGCATTTAAATCTACTCCCAACCAGGTTCCTGTGCTGGGCCACATGACCATGGTACATCATGGAGAGGACTATGACAATCAGTCATGTAGGGGCAACATCCAAAGCCCCTCCACACGCAAAAGAGGCATCCCTAACATCTCAAACCAAGCCAATAGAAAGCATCTGCCTTTAGATCCCACCCCACCCCACAATGTCTATAAGATCCTATCCACAAGGAATAAAGTGCATGAGGTATTTCACCAAAGACCATCTGAAAGTGCCCAAAGGGAAGAATGTTCTCTCCTGGAGCTTTTATCATTGGGAGCTGCCACAGCCACTTTCTGCTCAGTGGCCTGGACCTTGGCTCTTAGCCACCTGCTGTGTCCCACTGCCTGCCACCAACTCCAGGACAGTGGCTGCCAAGGAAGAGGCCTGGCAGAGAGCTGCAACTTTTTGGCCCCTCTGGCTGAACCAAAACCCCACAGATTCCTGTGAATAGCACCCAGTGCACAGATCAGCAGAGAGAGGGGACTCTATAGTGTTGAAGATGTCACCGGTTTTATGTAAAGTAAAACTTCTTTGGATGCATAAGCCACTTGTTAATTTTGAATGTGAACTATACACTTACTGGTATGATCAGTCACAGAGCAAAAAAAATTTTGGACTATTCTGGATTGACCTGTATGCTGGTTAGTTTTTTTCTGCTTGACACTAGCTATATTCTTTAGGTAAGAGGGGAATTTAGTTGAGAAAAATGCCTTCATCAGATTGCAGACAAGTCCGTAGGGCAATTTTTTTTTATTATTAATAGTGATGTGTAAAGGTCCAGCCCACTGTGGGTGGTGCCATCCCTGTGCAAACGGTCTTGGTTGTATGAAAAAGCTGAGCAAGCTGTGTAGAGCAAGTCAGTAAGCAGTGTTCCAAGGTCTCTGGTTCAGTTCCTGTCTCCAGGTTCCTGCCTTGACTTCCTGCCCTGACTTACCTTCATGGTGGACTGTAAGCTGCAAGACTTAAGCACTTTCCTCCCCAAGTTCCTTTTGGTCATAGTCTATATCATAACAACAGAAAGCAAACCAGGACAATCTATTTCTATAACTTGAGATGATGTTTGATTGGTGTCCAACATCCAAGCTTACCAAGTCTTCACTTGACTAATAATATATCTAAAGTGAAGTATGTTAACACTCTCACACTAGTGAACCCAGTTCTGGGCTGTGCTAGTTTGAATGAGTTGGCCCCACAAGTCTTTGGCATTTGAATACTTGGTCCCCAGTTGGTGGCTGTTTGACAAAGAATTAGGAGGTTTGGCCTTGTTGGAGGATGTGTGTCACTGCCATGGCTTAAGGTTTCAAAAGCCCATACCATTTTTCAGTGTGCTTTCTTCTTACTGTTTGTGGATCAGATGGAGAGCTCTCAGCCACTGCACGATGCCTACCTCCTTCCTGCTCCCCATTATGAAGGTGGTGGACTCCTGCTCCTCCGGAACTGGAAGCCCCAAAGAACCCCTTTCTTCTGTAAGTTGCCTTGGTGTTTTATCACAGTAATAAAAAAGTAACTAATACACAGGCTTTCCACAGCAAAGATATATACTCAATTAATTACACTAAACCTTAGGGATCTGTCCTCAGGGGACACCCTAAGAGTATAGCAGCCACCTAATAGAGGTGGGTTAGCATCCTAGGCCTTCAGTTCTCCTCACATCCCGAAACCAAGAGAGGATACCTCGATCATCAATATGATTCAGTGAGGGCCTAGCATAGCAAAGCCTTCGATCAAAATGCTAAATTTGCCAGAGCATGTGGGATTATAAAAGCAATGTGTATAGTGCATAATATTATGTCACATTGCCGGGCACATGTTTTAAAAAGGCAACACCCACAGTTCTGAACAACTTTGGTTTTCTGCAAATTCTGCAAGCACTGAGTCGTGCTCACATGACACTGTTTTTGTTGTTGTTATTGTATTAGCACGGCGTCCTGGGAGGAGTCTGTCTCGCTTGGCTTTGCAGTTATTAGCGTCTTACCTTTGCAAACACTCTTCCCGCTTGCGAAAGGGTTTGTAGCTCTCCACAAGAGTCCTCGGTGCACATTCTTCTTTTGTGACTGGCAAAGAGGAGCTTCTGTGAGTACAATGATGTAACTCAATCCTCCTTGGGAATTCAATATTCGGTACCATTGATGCCCAGCCCCGCACGCTTTTTATAATCATAGCCATCATCTTTTTATTATGTCTTGGACTTGAGGAGGCCTGAAAGCAGATGTAACTCATGATGACCTGACTTCAATGGGAGAATGAACCAGGTGGCTAATTGTCTCTAAAACAAATACACTGATAATTAGCAGGAGAGCACAATGCAACAGAAGCCTAACCACCAACCTTTATTTAAGTTAAGCAAATGGTGAGCAAACGACGCAGCTGCATCACACTTTGACAAGTTAATAAGGGAGCTATACTTCATCTCAGCTGCCTCCCCAGCCAAAGCATGCCCTCAGGACTGGCATCAGCGGCACTGAAAGCCATCCATGCTCACAGTGAAAGCCTCTGCTCTGAGGACTTTACAGATCCAGAGTTTAAGGAAAGCTGGGGTCAAGGCCAAGACAATAGAAAGTTGACGATGTCTTGCCCATAGACACTGGAAGCACTGGTAATTGCAGCTAAACCGCTAATTTCGTGACATCAGTGCAAACTTAATTTTTCTAGACTTTAGTATTCTTCAGACTGGATTGATTGATGTCTAGTTAGGAGTTCAGCAAACATTTCCCGGAAAAGCTCAACCTAAATATTTTAGGCTTTGAAATCTCTATGGGCTCAGTTGCTAGAACCTACTCTGCCATTGTAGTGCAAAAGACAAAATGTAAAAACATGACTGACTGTATTCCAATAAAACTTGATTTATGGTCATTGAAGTTAAGCCACATATAGTTTTTACATATCAAAAATATTCCTCATCTTTTGGTATCTTTTCAAGCATTTGTAAATATGAGAACAGTTTTTCACTTGCAGGCCATACAAAAGTCAGGTTGAATTTGATCTGCCTCAAGTCTGAGGTTAATCAACTGTGCTTGAGACAAAGAGATAATGTTAGTTTCTCTCTTGTTTCTTGCTGATCTGTTCCTTAGCTAGACATTGGATTTCACTTCAAAGAGCTAGAACCACAGCTACAGGAGAAATATATTCAAAGTACTTGAATGCCTAGTGACATTCTACTGTGCAAGTCATAGGTCCAGAAAGGCCAAGACTCTCAAGGGAGTTTGAACTCGGAATTCCAGCAAATCAGTGTGGGTTTAGACTGAGAGACCTTGCCTTGGGTGAATCACTGGTGGATACTCTGTTATATATATTTTAATATTATTCATAGTTGCCAAGTTATGGGATTTGATGTCCACCAACAGAAGCGTAGATGGAGAGATTAAGGTGCATTTACATGGTGGAATATTACTGAATGAATCATGTTGTCTTCAGGAAAAAGCACAGATCTAGAGATTACTATATTAAGCAAGTTAAGCCAGACTCAGAAAAAAAATTACATATTTTCTTCATAAATATAATTTACATTTTAAATATACACACATAGACAGTTACACACATAACATAAAGAGAGGGGGATTATTTAGGAAGAGGAAGGGTACTAATCAGGTAGGAACATCCGAGGGGCAACAGAAAAAACATGATTAAAGTATACAATGAAAAAGTATGAAAATATAATAAAAGTCATTATTTTTGCACAGTGGATAAGATGCTGATTTAAAAGGGGTGGTTATGGCAACATTATTTACTGCATCAAAAATAGTAATATATTCAATAATAGTAATGTCCAAGTGACATTGTCAGTGTTCAAATGTTGATGGTCACATTTTATAAATTATTACATAGACAGTAAAATAATGCATAAGAAGGATATCATGGAAGGATATCAGATGGGTAGGAAGGCAAGCAATAATAGAACAATAGAGACAACATGACTCTTTTTAAAATAATTTCAAGAAATATCTAAGATAGCCTAGACATTACTGTTCATCTCATCAAGGTAGGCTTATGAGTGTGTCTTCATTTTGAATTCTTTTGTACTACTGTCTTAGTTAGGGTTTCCATTGCTGTGAAGAGACACCATGACCAATGCAACTCTTATAAAGGAAAACATTTAATTGGGGCTGGCTTACCAGTTCTAAAGTTCAGCTCATTATCATTATAGCAAGAAGCGTGGCAGCATGCAGGCAAACATGATTCTGGAGAAGAAACTGAAAGATCTACATCTTGATTTGAAGGCAACCAGCAAAGACTGGCTTTTGCCCTGGGCAGAGCTTAATCATAGGACCTCAGAGACCACCCCCACAGTGACTCACTTCCTCCAACAAGGCCACACCTACTCCAACAAGGCCATACCTCCTAATAGCACTCTCAGTGGGCCAAGCATTCAAACACATGAGTCTATGGAAGCCAAACCTATTCAAACCACTACAACTACATTCTAGAATTCATTCACTCAACACATACTTACTAAGCAATTAGTATATCCCAGGATATTTTTTATAGTGGAAATGTTATATTTTGTCATCTTTTATAGATAAGACCTCCAAGATGAAATCCAGAGAGAATGAGCCAGGGAAGCTGAGACTGAGGCCCCATCTAAAGTCATGTGGGTAGCAACTGATATCAGTATTTCACATAGCTCTGCCATCTCTCCACCACTTCTCAACACTAGCCTTCATCACCCTCTCACAACCCTACCAAGGGGCCAAAGGATAAAACACTGAAACCTTGTGAAGATCCAGCTTAGTAACCCAGACCTGTAAAGCCACATTCTGAAGAGGAAGAAAAAAATCAGAGTGATGTAGAGAGACTTTATTTAATATGAGAATTTTAAAAAATTAATGACAATTTCATCTCATCTTTAACTCTCATAGAGCTTAAATTGTGCACTACATTGTTTGAGCCAATGTGGAGATCTTTTATCAAGCAGAGAGTATTTTGTATTTTTAAGCATTTATAACACAGTATCAGAATGGTGTTGACAAAGAACCAGAAAGCAGACACTGCCATGGTTTTGAGGTGGGTGATGTGTTCAAAGGCTGAGCCGCCTTCATGTGTGCTGGCTGCTTCTGCTTTTGAGGTTATAGAGCCCCAGTGAGGTTCAAACAAACATATTAAAAAACAGAAATCTGAACATGATTTTTGGAAATATTCACTTCACATCCCGAGACTACACATATTTCAGCTAAGAGATCTACATACTTAAAATGAACAAATGTTTTGGATAGCGCATGACAGGTAAGGCTGATGTTGAGCCGTCGTCCTTGGTGAGTCTTTGTGTGAATTCAACTTGATGTGGCTTGACCTACACAGACACCGCCCCAGAAGCACATGTGAAGGGAGCAACGGCTTTTAATGATGGAGAGGAACCTGGGAACTGATTCCACACTGGTGTCTTTTGCTCCCCCTCCCTTGTCTATTGAGCCCATTTCATTTCCTGCCTCTATTTTTTCCCCGTTGATATTGGACAATTCTCTCCCAAATGCCTAAAATAATAGTTTTGTCGCATAGCTGGCTGACGATCCATCATACAATCAAAACCATGCTGGCCAGATATGGGCAACTGCTTCTCGGCCTTTGCTGGTCCATCTGTCACTCTCCATACATTAGTTGGGAAAGTATTTGGTGATCAGAGACTATCTAGCAAGCTGGAGCACATGTGTACACAAACACACAGACACACACACACACACACACAGAGAGAGACATACACTCACACACTATATGGAATTATGTGGGGGTGTATATTTATCTAGAAGAACATAAGCCAATATTTTTCAACAATTTTACCTCTGTTTGTAACACCATTTGCAGTTGTCTTAATTTCAAAATAAACTACTCCTTCCCCAAACAAGAGACACACTGAAATGTTACATAACTCTTGTTTTTCAAAAGACCCTTATTTGTACCCCAGAGAGACCCAAGCTGGGGCTAACAGTCACACAAGCCTTTACAAATACTCAAAGGCACAGCAATATCTGGAACAAAAGAAAAACCTAAAGACAGTTGTTTAGTCCTTAATATAATGCTTAATTTTTCACATTAATATGTGAAAATTCTCCAGGGACTAGTTACAGGCTTGCATTGCTATTTTTATTTTATCAATAATAATTATGGTTTTTTTTTTTTATTGGATGCTTCTTTTCCAGGGAACCCAAAGTGTATGCAAATCCTTTATTTTTTCCCTTATGCCATCTTTGAGGCATAGCCAAGAGGCAGATCATTTTATCACAATCAAAAAAGATAGAAATTAGTAGAGATGCCAGCACAGAGAATGGAAACTGGTCCTGGATTTGGTGCAAGATTTTACTACTGCCCTTCCTGAAACACCCGTCTTTCCAACCATTGCTTCTCTGGCAGAACCTTTGAAAGATTTGTTTAGTTATAACTTTTCGCTGCCTGGGCTGCAGCTTATGAAAGCTTGGTTGACCTGTCTCTCTGCTTTCTTCACTTAATATTCTGCACCAATACCAGATACCTAGGAGTTGTATACCCTAGAATTATCTCCACGCCAGGGTCATGTGCTATGATGGTCCCAAGGAGATGAGCAGGTATGTGAGCAAGTGGGACTGGGGAGGAAGGGATCAAGCCAGGAAGGGGGAAATCAAATCGAGTTATATCATCATCTATCTAATTTCAAAGGTGATCTCTGGGGAGATGCCCTTATGAAGGACACAGATCATTGGTAAAGGCTGGAATGTACATTCTCAGAACTTCTGGCTGTAAGTGAAGTCTGCCATCTTGAAGACAGATGTCTGGAAGGAAGAAGACACCAGCAAGCAACATATCCCCAAGTAACTGCTGGGGATAGAGCCAGCAGTGATGATGTATGCCACCAGAGGCACTCTGTTTCTAAAGTACTCCATGAGGGAGTCTTGTGCCTTCAGCTAGGTCTTGTCTCTTCTGGAAGTGTCTTCTTCATCCTCTGCTAAGGATATGTCACTGCCTCAAAGCAGTCCCCTTATTTTCCAATTCTCTGTTCCCCATAAATGAGGCATCTGTATACAGTAGTTCCCCAACCGACATTTCCAGTGCACTACTAAATCCATAGCTCTTCTCAATCATCCTTTGCTGGTTTCCTGCTCACTCTGAAGTGGAATTTCAGGGATGCTGCTCTCCTGCATCCTGAGTTCACACACTAGCTTTGATACTGAGAATGCACTCATTCAGCCAGGCCCTCTCAAGGAGGTGATAACTAAGACACAACTTTTCTTTTCAAAAAAGAAAGAAAGAAAGAAAGAAAGAAAGAAAGAAAGAAAGAGAGAAAGAAAGAAAGTTCAAGTACTCTACCATGGACAGCAAAGACAGTTACTTAAATTGTACTTATATACAGGGGTTGGGAGGGGGGGGGGATACATACCTGTAAACAGATGCAGGAGGTTTATAAGTTCAGGGTCAGCCAAGGCTCTATAACAAGAACATTCTCAAAAAAAAAAAAAAAAAAAAAAACCTAAAATAATAGAAAATATTCTCATGTGATTAAAAACTCTAAAATTCAATTATAAACAAAGAGCTAAAATGATTACAGTATCATCAAAACAAATAAGTTAAATAGGAAAGCTTCTCTAGGCACTAGAGAAATGACTCCATTGGAAAAGTGCTGGTCTAAAGCATGTGAATCTGGGTTTCATCCCCAGAACCTACATTCAAAAACTCTGGCATGGTGGCGCACTTTTATAATCCCAACACTGGGGAAACAGACATGGGTGGCTCCCTGGAGCTAGCTGGCCATCCAACCTCGCCTACTTGGTGAGCTCCAAGCCAATGAGAGACACTGTCTGAAAACACAAGATGGCTTGTTCTTGAGGCACCCATGTGTGTGCACACGCGCGTGCACGCGCGCGCACGCACACACACACATTCTCCTTCCTTTACACACACGCACAAATCCCCCTTCCTTTACACACACACACACACACACACACACACACACACACGTACGCACACACACCACGTGCGCACGCGCATATACTCACAAAAATAGAAGTTTTTCTATATGGAGTGGAAAAGTCAACAAATGCTAAAAATGAGAAAACTAAAAAAGGATTTGGGGTGGGATGTTGCTATTTTAGTAAACCAGATTGTTTCTAAATTAGGTACGGGAACTTCTTTCGCACATGATGCTTATTTTTACATTACTCTCCCCCTTAAAAATAAGGTGTTTAGCATGTGAGCCGAGCTAACTTGAGCTTCCTGTGGTAGATGGATACAGAGACCAAACTCTCCCTCCTATAGCCAATAGGAGTCTGAGGTGCCCCATGTCCGTTCCCCGCCCTCGGATAGGGTTCTGTTGCCAGTGGAATGGCAGCACCATGGTGATGTTCCAGTTTCGACCCAAGGTTTCAAGAGTCCTTCAGTGTTCCGACTTCTGTTCAATGAACACCGCCACTGGCCTGCAATCCAGTCAGAACTCACGTGCTAGAAGGAGAATCGTGATGCATGGAGCCAAGCTGATTTATCCCAGTCCTCAGAGACTAGTCAGCTCTAGCAAACCCTTCTGCTAACCAGAGGGGCATGAGTGAGCCCAGTGTCCAGACAGACAGACAGACCTACCCAGCAAGTGCACAGACATGTAGAGCGTAGCCCGTGATGATTATCTTTAGGAATTGCACGGTAAGATTTTATCCTACAAGGCCCTTTTTATGCTAGAGAACACTGTTGGATCTGAGCCTCAGAACCACTTGGAGGATCCATTTTCTGTTCCCTGTTATCGCTGTGGTTGCTTTCAAGTCAACTGAAGACAAGACGCCATCTCAGGTATGCTTAGTAGAGGGTGCGTCACATAAAGCACCTCTACAGGCAAGTGCTAAGACAACAGCACGTTCAAATAACTGATATTTTACTGAGGCATAACAAGTGAAGTTTACTTCAGCAAAAAAACAAAACAATGCCAAAAGAGGAAAAAAAAAAAAGAAAAAAAAAAAAAGAACCCTTCCTGGTCCCCCATTCTATTATACCAATCAACCATATTCACTAAGACTTGAAGACTTTACTTTTGACTTATAAATAATTAGCTATGATTTAATAGTAAGAATAGGATTAGTGAATCACTGTTAGTGCCCTTGTTTTTTAAGCTACAGTCGTACATAGGATTTTGTTCTCATTGTTGCTTTTCTGTAGATCAGCTGCTCTTTCATTGTCCTGTGCAAAGATAAAAATCTAGGCACCTGCCAAACCTAAAAAAAGGGAGAGGGGGGAGATGGGGAGGGGAGGGAGGGAAGCTTTGTTAATAAGACTGAGCACTGGCCCACATGAAAAAGAATAGCAAATAAACAACCTGCCACAAATTGAGGTGTACGTGCAGAGGTATAGACCTTTAACGCATATTCCAGTTGCCACGGCTACCATTTTGCAAAATGAAGCGATGAAATTATCAAATGAAATTTTGGCTGCGTCTTTCCTGGGGGGTGCAGTGCATTCTTTTACAGATTGCTGGCCTTTCCCTCCACATTTGGGTGTGAGGTTTTCAGTTGTAATTGTGTAGGGAACTGCTCATTCTCAGGTGTATTTTTGCTGTCAAAGACAGGAGGTTTATTTTAAACCGTCTTTTCTTTCAGTTTTCCTTTGTCTTCTCCTGCTAAATGTCTAAGTCTGTTTGTATATAGTCTACAAATTTCTATAACTAAATAGAAAAATGATGTTTCCGCCACACGAGAAGTTTGGGAAATCAGGGTCTGCACCTTAGGATGGACATAGTCTAACATTGTATTAGCCAAGTTTTGGAACTGTAATATAAAATTTTAAGTTATATCTAAAGCAGAAGACAGTAGGGTAAGTTCTTTTAGTGGTGGTCTCACCATCGCCAGAGGGGCTATTTACAGCACAGATTGCTGGAGCCATCTCTACAGTATCTGATTCGGCGTTTCTGGGCTGGGGCCTAAGAATCTGCATCTAACAGAGCCCCAGGCTGAAGCTAATGCCAGTTTTAGGGATCACGCTGAGACCTACTGAGCCAGGGAGGGGTGGGAGATAGGGTCCAGGTCCTTGAGGCATATCAATAATGTGGAATTTGTGTGAAAGTTTAGAATTTAAAAGGTGGCATGTTATTTATTATGCAGGATCCCAGCAAGACACAGTGGTATAGTTGGACAGGCTAACTTTGAAGAGTCTAGTACAGTGACTATTAGCTAAGGCCAGGCAGGGATGAGGGAAGCTGACATGAGAAAGAACAGGGCTGACAATGAAGGAGCTGACCCAGCATTAAGGCTTGGGGTATGGGGGTAAGAAGGGATGCAGCGGGAAAGCCTGAGACAATTAGAGCCACAGGATAAACTGGCAGGATACATGGCCCTCAATGGATAACCTAGATCTTCCCAGCATACAACCTGGCAGGAAGAGAGACTGTCACTCACCAACTGCACTCCAGTGTCAACCAAAAGACAGGTCCTCTTAAAACATGCAAGCCTGCAACTCTAACTCCAACCACCACTCCAAGATATACTCGGAAGAATCATACAAATAGTTACATATTAAGAAAGTTCTTTGGGGGCTCAGGAGACAGCACAGTTGGGAAAGCAGTGTGGATGTGGTTCCCTAGAAATCAGGCTTCTGGGGCCCAGAGAGGAACAACAGTAGACACAGAAGAAAATGCAATGTGTGCATTTGCTCTGGTAAAGAAAGCAGGGATCCAGGATAGTCTGGACTACTTTCCAAGTTTCCTAGTATGGCAGAGCCAATCACCACCAGTTTAACTGCTTAAAATAAAACAAGCGCGTGACCTCACAGTTCAATATATCAGGAACTCTAGTGTGCCCAGCCAGGTTCACCAAGTCCAGTTCTTACCAGAATGCAACAAATCTGTCAGCCAGACTGCATTCTCATAGAGAGGGTTGGCTTGGAAAATTCTGCCACCATGCTTCCAGTGTGCTAGCAGAATTCTGGATCTGTGATTATGGAATCAAGACCTTCCAACTCCCCAAAGCTGTACTTCATCGACAGGTAGGTGCTTTTGCAGACAGTGCACAAAGCAGGCTCTAGCTTCTCTACAGGTTAGCAGGAGAGCAGAGGTGACATGGAAAGAGGCTGAAGCAAACTAAACTCTGGAGCATCATCTCATATTTGTCTTCTGTAGTTTAGAAACAAGTCATTGGTCCCCACACACATGGGAGAGAGAATTAGACAAGGACATGAGTAACACAGGTGAGGTCATTTAAAGTCATCTTTGAGTAACAACATTGCTAGACAGAGTTAGGAATTAAAACTTTATCCAAAGCCAATCATGTGAAAACATTTAAAGGAGGTAGCAAATGGAGGGTGGGGGAGTAGAATTATTATGTCCTTATTCCAAGGCTCATTCTAGGTCATACAGAATGACTGGAAAATGGAAGGGGGGCCGATTCAGGGCTATAGCTCTTCAGGAACCACCATGTTCTGCAATGCCCTAAGGTCTCCTGTCCCATGGTGCTGTATTTCTCAGCAGATACAAGATGATGAATTACCAAGTTTAATAGCATAGCATTAGCACGAAGGATAGAGATGTGGCAGAAAGACTATTTTGGTTAGCAAATATTTGGACTTGGTCTAACATAAAATCTAAACCAAATTCTGAGTTTAATCTCTCCCCCTGCCCCCCACCCCTCACAATATTTATGTGTGTGGAATAGTTCCTTAGACAACGCCTCTCCTCAAATCATCTGGCATTCCCATGCAGGTAGATAAACTTGCCCTCCTTTCACCTCTGGGCTTCTCTGGGGCCTAAAAGTGAGAGTACTGCAGTAGGTGCGAGCTTTCTTGTTTAATCAGCCTTGCAGTGGTATCCTGCTGTACCAGGACCAACAGTTATGTTTTCAAGATGTTTGAAATCCAGATGTTCAACCACTATTAGCTTGAAATCAGATATGTTGAGCCCCCCCCCCCCCCCCCCCGCCCCGAAGCTTGTCGCTAAACATTGCCCAGTTCATTGACGATTTGACACTTTCAAGTCTCAACCTTAACCACTGCTCTATGAAATATTTAGAGAATCACCAGACTGGAGAGATGTCACTGTTAGTGGAGCACTTGCTGAGCAAATATGAGAACCTGAGTTCCATCCTCAGAATTCATGTATTAAAAAAAGCTCACTCCCCCTCAGTCCTCCGTGACTGGAGCCAGCCTGACAGAGGACATCGTGCATTCTAAGCTGTTCTCTGAGCCCAGAGACTGCCCAGCTGCCTGTGTCTTGGAGGAGGCTAGCAGTGGGCAACTGTGCCAGTGCCTTGGGCCAAGCACTGATTTCACTGGGGGGGAAAAATCCGCAGTCAGCCACTGATGTGACCCACACTCTCCAATCAGCTATATTAGAAATCAAGGCAGATTGCATTCCTCTCTTCTAGCATGTACCAATTCATCCCAAATTTAAAAGGGTGAGGAAAGGGTGCTGTTTATCAGCCTTCTTTGAGCCCTAACACAACCCAGCAGGTGGTTTTGTTGTTTTGTTTGCCTGGAATCGAAGCTGCTGAAGAGAACAGAGTGCCACCCGTGTGGATACTCATGCCCACTCCACAGGGACTGTGAGTGGAGGGAGGAGGAAGGGGGTGGAAGAAAAGGATGGCTGTGATCTCTCCTCTTCCTCTCATCTCCCCACACATGTAGCTAGAGATGGGTCCCTCTCTCTGGCAGACTTGGCCCTTGATCCCCATCCTTATTTAATGGATAAATGTTATAGCATTTGGGGCTTAAATAATTTATAACCATCAATGGAAAGGAACACAAGGTGAAGGGGTTCCGACTGAAGAAACCCTTTAGTAATGACAGGCTGGGGAGAGGGATGGCTATCAGCTGTTAATTACATTCTGTTTTCTTTTGGCTGACTCTGGCTTTCCCTTTACTCGCTCCTTGAACACATATTTAAAGTGGAAATATTGAAGTAGGGAGATCTCCTCCTACTTGGTGCTACTTTTCCTTGTCCTGCTGGAGGCCTGACGGACTCTCTCTTAGCTCCATTCCTTCTCCTCATCAATGGGCACCAATTAGACACCGTCTAGGCAGAGAAATAATTTGCCTAACTGCATAAGAAAATGGCCCACGTCAAACCCTTTAAGAATTTGGGTTCTCAATTATCCAGCCTCACCTCTCCTGTGAAGCGATAATTAGAGTCTAGATGGTATCGGGGATTACCGAGGGCATCTCTCCCAACAGCCGTTTAACACCTAATCAAGTGCTACGGTCGTAAATTATGCATTTCTCAACAGCATTCAGACCCATTTGAAAACAATTTGAAACAGTTCAAGAGTTCCTAGATAGTGTTCACCGGCTGCGGAAGGGCTTCAGTTTCTGAAGGCTTCAAAGGGGTCCGGCTCACAGAGGAATCGCCCACTTAGCAGACATTGAGTGGAAGGCTCTCGCAGCCCTCTAATTGGTTACTGATCATCATTTTTCAAACGGACAGTGGAGCGTTCCCCACACCACGCAAGGGAAAGAGGAGTGTTTCTCAGTGTCCACGCACCTCTCAAGGGGGGTAGTAGGCAAAAAGGACACTAGTGAGAATTTAAAATGTGGCAACGATTACAAAGGAAAGCCTTTACAACCTTGTATTTGTAAAGACTTTTCCAAATCTGTATACAAAAATTAAAGCTCAGCACTGAGAACTACAAATGCAGTTTTCTCATCTCTGTCTCAGGGAGAGAAGAGTAATCTGAGAGGGTGGGATGTAGGGTTTGGAAAAGATGTAACAAGAAGGCACACAGGAAAGTAAAACAGTGGTTAACTCCCCTGCCTTCCACCGTCAAACCCGTATCTGTGGCTCCACCAGGAAGTCCAAAGCAGCAGTCACCACATTCTCATAGTTTGCAATGGAATCTCCATCTGTTGCTCTGTCCGTTCCTCCACCACCCTTCACTTCTCTGCACAGGTATGGCCCTGGGCAGCATGCACTTCTGTGGCAGCTCCTCTATCGGCCCCTTCCTTCCCTTCGGTACCAACAGCCTACTTCTCTCCACGCCTGTCTGAGAATCCACTTACAAGCTCACTCTTCCTCTTAGGGAGAGAAATAGTATAATTGGAAGCATACATTACACCATGTAATTGTACAAGATAAGGACGCACGCACCCTCAGTCCAGCTCAACTCAATTAGAATATTTTTACTGCTTAATTTGGTCTGAAGAGTCTCGAAGGAAAAACAAAGCCTCGCTCTTCCAGGAATAGGCGAAGCCCAACAAACATGCGCACATTATCCCCCTGCCGCATGCATCTTGGTAATGGCCCACCTACCTCATCAACTGGACTTTCTTTGGTTAAAATGCCCTGAGCTATGACCTTCCAAAATCAATAACCTTCTTTATGCCAGTATACCAGAAGAGGAAAAGAGAGAGAAAGAGAGAAGAGAAGAGAGTAGGAAGGAGAAGAGAGAAGACAATGTGTGCCTAGTGGTACTTATATTCATCCTAGTCCTGTGAGTTTCTTTTTAAAATAAGGAAAGACTTGGCTTTTGTATTATTAAAGTTTTATCCTCGCTGCATGTATGATGTGTGGGCATGCACATGCCACTGTTCACACACGAAGGTCAGTAGCCAACTTAGAATTGGTTCTCTTTACATGGGTTCCAGGGGCCAAATTCAGGTCATCAGGCTTACATGACCATCCAAGGCTTGTTTTTTTGTTGTTGTTGTTTTTGTTTTTTGGTTTTTTGGGGTTTTTTTTTTTTGATAAATTAGTTAACATTTTCAAAAAGGACCATTTGAAGTAGAATATAATAGGTGATGGGGCAGGCTTATGCAAATGAGGCAAAAATCAGAAAGGAATCCTGAAGTTTAGGTAACATCCATATAGTAGTCAGACGATGGGATGGCAAACCCAGTCCCGTGACACAAAGTAAAATCTTTCTGACTTTCTCATCTATGAAATGAGAATAAAGCTATTACTCCACACCAGACTGTGGTTGGTCAAGTGAGTCAAGTAGAAGACATGACACTAAATACATCAGAATTATATGACACCCATTACAATACGAGGGTGTGGCCAGTGTGGATCAATCCATCTCTGTGCACACTACAGTATTTTTACTCTATACCTGTACAGTGCTGGGAAGAAAAGGGGATATTCCAGGGCCACATTGTCTAGACACTACACAGGACATGAACTAACTAGGTATGGCCATGACTGTGGTCAGATGTGACTAGTCAGCAGGACCCTACAACAGAAGAGGCTGTCTAGAGTGACATCCACAGGTCCCCTGTGACAAGCTGCTGTGAGGCATGGCTGCCTCCTCTAGCTTCCTTCCCCATCCTTCCACCCTCTCTCTGTTGTCCTGTGACCCTCGCCCTCCTTCCCTTCCTTTCTTCTGTCTGTCCTTCTCTCTGTTTTAAGAATAAAATCTTATAAAAGTCAGTGATGGGCCAATGACATCTGAAAACATTCAAAGTACTTACCATTATATTTTAATTCAAAAAGGCTTTCCATAAAAATTTGGATTTCCAGTTTCTTTCCAAAATTGGAAGACCTGGCTTCATGGCCAGCATTGGTTGTCTCTAGATGGAACATGTTTATCCCTCTGATTTGCCATAGTCACCACCTATGTTAGTGATATTTTCTAGAGGAACAGAAACTGATAGTATACATTCTATTAGTATCATATAATAATATTTAGTATATTATACATAATGCATTATTATATACTTATTGCATATGTAGTATATAATCATATACCTACATGATTTATTAGAGTGGCTTACAGGCTTTACTCCAGCTAGTCCAACAGTAGCTATCCACCAACAAGAAGTTCAAGAATCCAGTAGTTTTTCAGTCCAGGAGGCAAGATGTCTCAGCTGGTCTTCAGTATATACTGGAATCCTGAATAAGTAGCTGCTGATTCTAGTGAAGGAATGAACTTGCCAGGGAGAGCTAGGACAAGCAGGCAAAGAAAGAGAGCTTCCTTCTTCCATGTCCTTTATATAGGCTGCCAGCAGAAGGTGTGGCCCAGATTAAAGTTAGATCTTCCCATCTCAAAAGTTCCATCTTAAACATGGGACTTCCCAGTCGGAATAACCTAATTAAGAAAACTCCCTCAGCCATTTGAGTTTTAGTTAATTCCAGTGTAGTCAAGTTGACACTGGGAAGAGCTTTCACACTTCTCCTCCATATGGGGCCCCCAAACTGAAAGCAAGGATAGGCTTTGACTTCACTATATTTTATTTAAACAGAAAGTGCATGCTTCCTACTTGACTATGCTCTCTTGTTAACACTACGACAGGCTCCTCAGTGTTTCCACCAGGAGACCTGAAACTCTTACCACACGCAGAGAAATACAGTTCCAGCCAAGCCCTCTTCCTCCAAACATTAGCAGACCGTGGAAGGGAAACAGGGAAAGGAAGGTGCCTAGCCAACCCTGGTCCTCCAAGCCAGACTTGTTTGCCCCTGTCCCTCATGGTAGACATCGTTGTTAGGGGCTTGTTCATGTGCTTCATCTGCCCACACAGAGTTAGCTCTCGAGATAAATTGCTCTCTCCTGGGAGATAATAACTTCTTAGGACCATTTTGGAGTTCCTGGACCTTTGGGGATGAAGCCCTGCTACACAAAGCCCTCCATTACCACCACTACTAATTTCCGTATTATTATCCAGGATTATGCAGCCTTCTCAGAACTCTTGCCAGCCTCAGGCAGGTGCCACCTGCCCTCCACCTCTACCCCCTGGTGACTCAGGCTGGAAGCATCTAGCCGAAGGACTCTTCAACCTTCCACATCTTGGGCTCTTCTAAAACAAAAAATTCACCCTCAACTTCCACTCCTTCATGCAGAGGACAGAAGACAGGGTCATAGAAAAAGCTAGAAGTGGATAGGAGGCCCTCCTTGGGGACTCAGCTTCTGGATCACAATACTACTTTGGGGATATTTGCTCTTCAGTAACATGCAACCAAGTGCATAAGGTCTCTCTCTGTTCATCTACTAACACCAATAACAAGAACAAAAGAAAGTTTCAAAAGTATTCAAACATTGACTTTGCACGAATGTGCATAACTTCTCTCTAATACAAAGTAACTTCGGGGGTTGGCTGACTAGTTATGAACGCTTGTTGCTCTGGAAAAGGACCTAGACTCTATTCCCAGCCCCACAGGGCAGCTCACAACCATCTGTAATTACAGTTCCTGGTAAGCGAATGACCCCTTGTGACCTCCAAGGGCACCAGGCTTGCAAGCAACAAACATTCACACAGGCAAAGCAATCATATATACAAAATAAATACATCTTTTTAAAAAGTAATTCTGAACATACTTCACAAACTGCATTCTTGAAAGGCATTATTGTTTTGGGGAAAGCAAGACTGGAGGACCATATACCAAGAGTCTTGAAGATGTCTTGAGAATTCACACTCAGAGCCTGGTCACATTCTTAGTCACTTCTCACAGATGTACAGATAAGACCCACAAGCCAGCAGGAGCCCATTAGAAGCCTGTGGGCTCCTTCCTCACCTACAAAGCTGTAGTCTGAGTGACCTTAAAGATGTGGGATGTTGGTGCCCATCTAGCAAACAAGCCGCAAACCCACGAAGGCAAGGAGAAACTGTGTGAGAACAATTTTCTATTCTTTAAACCCAAGGTGATAGGAGGCCCTAGTGGACTGAATTGGGCTCCAGTATCCCATGGAGTTACTGCCAATTCCTTCCTCTTCACAATATTACCAGATTTCCAGATCTGAGGCAGGAGTTGGTATACTTGAGTAGGCATCCATCTCATCTATAAATACTGCCAATTACCTCTGCAGGAGAATAACCCTCTGGGAAAGCTGTCTAGGGTAGAGGCTTTAGTGTAGTATAAAGGCTGTGCATGCCCACTCTTCCCCTTTAAGAGTGCGCTCCTATTTCTCTGTGAACTGCAACACGTTTCTTACCTTCCCCCATGGCACTGCAGATCAACTCTAAGGGTAGTGCTCTACCATGGAGCCAGTCTCAGCTCTTTCTTTGCATTTTATAAATTTTGAAACATAGTCTCACTAACTGACCTTTAGATCACTGTAGAACACAGGCAAGCCTTGAGTTTGAAGTACTCTGGCCTCAGCCTCCCAAGTGCCTGGGATTACAGGCCTAGCCTACCAACAATCTATCTTCCACAATCTATTCTTGTGTGTGTGTGTGTCTATGTGTGTGTGTGTCTTTGTGTGTGTGTGTGTGTGTCTTTGTGTGTGTGTGTATGTTTGTGTGTGTGTATGTTTGTGTGTGTGTGTATGTTTGTGTGTGTGTATGTATGTTTGTGTGTGTATGTTTGTGTGTGTGTATGTTTGTGTGTGTGTATGTGTGTGTGT
>JANHMN010000017.1:52785123-52803591 GCA_030674055.1 Rhabdomys pumilio
TGTGTATGTTTGTGTGTGTGTATGTTTGTGTGTGTGTATGTGTGTTTGTGTGTATGTTTGTGTGTGTATGTTTGTGTGTGTGTATGTGTGTGTGTGTGTATGTGTGTGTGTGTGTATGTGTGTGTGTGTGTTAGGGATCACAAAAGCCAGGGAGCTAAGGGGAATCCAAGGAAAGACCCTGATAATAACATATCTCTGGAAGGGCTGGCTCTCTACAGTGCAGTCCTACTGTGTGCAATGTGCACCCAAGTGGCCCCCATACTTTGTGTTGGTTTAACTGCCAAGGTGAACATGCTTAAGCAATGTTGGTTCCTCCTCCTTAATACTGATAGTCACCCAACAGCAAGAAAACATCCTAACAACCATCAGTCAAAAACAAGTCTTCATGGTGTCAGTGAGCTTGGGACAAAGTATGGGGGCTTAGTGGGCATTTCCTGGTTCCAAGATGTTAGTTACGCTGTCCAACTGAGCCACAAAATTGGTGCCCACAAGGTGTGTCCTGATACTTGCTGATAGTTTCAGGGTGGCAAGAGGCCAGAACCCCAGCCTAAGGTAAAAGCTCAAATTATACAGCCAAGTTTGGATTAATCAGGATTAAGCTCCATGGATGCCAACTCTGGAATCTTTGTCACAAATAAGCATCTTCATGCACACTCTAGAAACAAAAGAAAACACTCATTTTCTCAGATGGAGAGTCACCTGGCCTGATAGTTCCGGAAAACACATTTTAGCACAGTCACGAAATGTAAGTCCAGTTGACGCCTAAAAGAAACTGAGGTGGGTCACTTGAGACTCCCAAGCCTGCCTCAAAGGCATCTCCCAGCAGCTTATGTGTCCTTCACAGGAGTTTTGTTTGCCCAGAAAAGTCTCTGCTTGTAGCCAGCTCTGAAGCTGTCTTTACAGGAAGAGAAAATTAAGGCTATTTAGCACATACTTGGGCCAAAAAGACACTTTTGTTTGAATTGCTTGCTTATTTCCAGAAAAAGAAAAAAGTTTTAGATTCTGCTAGAATAGGAATAAATTTGATTTATATACCTCAAAATAAGTTTTTATCTGAACCCTTTTTTCTCTTTTTCCTATTTGCAGAAGGGTTAAATGTTGGCTGCAATGAAGAACAAGAAAGGACTCACCCTTGAGACAAAGATTCAGGGAGCGCACCACTCTGGGCTATCAAACAATTCAGAAAGGATGGGTCCCTGACACTAACGCCTAGACTCTTTCCTTTGGTTTAGAGCTTACATGTATTCCCCACTACAGTATGCCAGATGGGTAGGAATCTAGGTGCTAAGGGGTTTTAAGAGCTTTAGAAATTCTGACTACCTGGGGATTTTAATGTATTTCTCTATGTCTTGGCAATTAACACAGAAATGAAGGCTTAGATACCTGAACCTACAGGGATGAAAATCAGTCCAAAATGGAAAAGAACTGAACTTTAAATGGCCTATAGGGCAATTCTTGGGAGAAATGCTCTGAGCTACAGGCTGCCGATATATAACGAAATTGCTTAGAGAGTGTTATCATATAAAGAAAGCATGGGGTATCAATTTGCAAATATAAAAATTGAGTAATTCAGGAGAACCCATTGCATTTAGAGGTAAAGATGAAATCTCAAACACAGACCTTTTTCACTGACAACAACATAAAGCACAGTTTAACCACTGGGAGATGAGAGTAAATAAAAAATAAGAAATTGATTGATCAAAGTTATCCTACCAAGATATTTCCAGGTCTAAGTCACATAAAACCCGATTTTATGGACACCTGACTTTTATCTCATCCAAAGTGTTGCATGGATTTTTACTGAGCTCTGTATTTTAAAATTACAACTCTTCATTTTGATCAGACTTTGTTGGATACATAAATTAGCCAACACGCACAACATCTTGTTACAGACAAGTTGTGTTAATGAAAACATAACCTGAAGACTAAATCATATTTTTTGGAGGGAAAAGACATTGGTAAAAATGGCTGTCTTATTGATATTAAAAAACAGTTGACATAATTCTGCAAGGATGCTGAAGTTTAACTTTTGTATGTTTTTTTTTTATTATACCCGGAATATCAAAGATAACAGAATTTATTCATAGAATGGCAGACATCGAATTCAGTTTTCTGGTACAATTTTCTTCCCATATAAACTCATAAAAAATGTGATGGGTGAACCATTAGGAATGTTTAGGCGGCACTTGATGTATGCCCACACAGAGAGAACAGATAGATTGCAAATGTTTATGCCTTTTACATTTTTTACAGTATTAATAAGGAAACCGTGTGATTACCAATCAGAAAAGACTCCAGAATGCCGCTTGTAAAGTGCACCATTCTGAAGATTTATATCTGAGTCTAGGGAGCAATATGGGGCACTGATATTGTAAGGAGCTCAGTTCAAAACTCTCTGTATTCAATAAAAGCCTGAGAGAGTGAAATATTGTCTTTTTCTGTGGCAGAAGTATGTTTACTATAGTTAGCTTTTGATCTGTGTGCTGCGAAGAATATTTGGTGCTGGTCACCAAATATCTGGTAATGAACTGAAGAGCAATTGTGAACACTTTTGAGAAACTGTCTACCTTAATTGGAGGTAGACTGGGTGTGTGGTTATCTGTCCAGGGCCTGCATGGATTATCTTCAAACTGCCTTCCCTGAGGTGGGGCACAGAAAGTATACTACGTGTTAGCTGCCTACCACCCTCTACCCTATCAGTGCTAATCCGTCTTTTATGCTCTGAGAATGTTTCCCAGCCATCTAAACACATCAAATAAATCCTTAAGCGGAAATGCCTCATATTATTACAAGATGCTTCTACCATCCCCTAATAGTTGGTCTTTCAAAAGTAAATGACCAGCAAGAACATAATGTCTGCATATAGCTATAGCCTGTATTCATTCTGAAAGTTTCCCAAGCAACACTTAGGTAGGGTTTTATAATCAGTTCCACTACCTCTCATAGCAATATGATAGCTCAGCACTGCAGCGTTAACCTACCTTCAACCAGAACTTGTCTAAAATATGCTTGTCATGAAACATTCTGCTGCAAGTATCAGTGACTAGGGTTTTGTCTCACTTGTCACAAAATATAAAAATCGAGAAGCCAAAGCTGGCAGGGCAGGTAAGAAAAGTGTTGGGACTCTGGCTTCTTCCATTTAATTCTAGAACCCTTCTTAACATGAAGCTTGCTTCTTAATGTTGGTAAGATGCCTGTGGAGCTCCAAGCATGATAGACAATCAAGCATGAGAAAACGGGGTGAAGGAAGAATAAAAAGATATCATCTCTGCCCGAAACCCTACTTTCACCCAGATAGATGGTCCTAGACCACCCAAAGCTTTGAGGACATCTGAGAAATCAGACCTTACTTGTATTTCTTTCTTTCTTTTTTTTTTTTTTTTGTTTTGTTTTTTTTTTTTTCGAGACAGGGTTTCTCTGTGTAGTCCTGGCTGTCCTAAAACTCACTCTGTAGACCAGGCTGGCCTCGAACTCAGAAATCCGCCTGCCTCTGCCTCCCAAGTGCTGGGATTAAAGGCATGTGCCACCACGCCGGCTTACTTGTATTTTTGTATGTGAACATAAAACCCCAAATTCAGCCAGATTTCATCTGAAAAAGAATATGTGTTAGGAAAGGAAGGAAGTCAATCACAAAGCTTATTTTCATGTTTTCATTTTTTTCCCTAATGTCTATAGCTCTGGAGGCTACAGTAGTCACTGGCCACATCGTCAGATATCTCAGGTCATTAAAATTAAATCACATACTAAATTCAATGCCACAGTCGCAGTAGCTATGTTTAGGTGCTCAAGAGCCACCTGTGACAAGGGCTATGATATTACATGAGGCTCACCCAGAAACTTCTGTACAAGACTCAAATGTCTAAGTCTTCTATATCCCATATGCTTTCGTCAAGGCTGTTGGTTTTCCCTTTGTCTTTAACAGATAAAAATGCAAAGTGAAGATTCTTCATGTCAACATACTTGGGAGATTGCTGTTCGATGATCATAGGCATCCTTGTCACTGTTTCTTCTAATAGCTTAGGTTTAAAAAAAAAAAGACTTGAGGGGAAAGAACTTTATAAGGGAAATGCCACACCCATCACCCAAAACAAAGTTTCATTCATACAAAAGTGGACAGTTTGTGGTAACATACTGTACATACTCGTACAGTATATAGTAACTACATTCTGTAATCACAGCACCCAGGAAACTGAAACAGGAAGATTGAGAGTTCAAGGCCAGGCTGGACTATTGAGCACATCCTTGTCTCAAAAACAAAACAGACAAAAACTAATAATAATGACAGACAAAACCCAAAGAGTCAACCAACAAAGAGAGTCAGACTAAGAAAAGGAAGAGTGTAGAAAAAGATAGTAGTTGCAGTTGCTGTAGGCAGTGAGAGCCTAGCTCTACTGACACTCTGAGGAGCACAAAGTGCCTCCCAGAATGATCTGCTCACAGTGCAGAAGGCTGGCATACTTGTGCACTAATTCCCACAGTCTGCCAGCTGATGCTTGCCTCTGGGGTGCTAACCTACTTTCTACCTGGTTTCTAGGTGCTGGCTGAATGGTCTACCATAGCTTTAAGCAATTTCTCAGGCACAGAAATGGGTGAAATGCTGGCTACTTGGAGCTCATGAGGACAACTGCCAGGTTGCACAGTACACTCATCAAAGCTGCAGCAGATACGAGAGAGAGCCCAGGAAATGCCACATAGCAACACAAGATCCTTTACTGAGACTCTCCACCGTGTAACATTGACCGATTTTTAAGGTCATTTCTCTGTGTAAAGGAATGTCCGTGTACTCTATCCAATTAGCAGAAAAGTTGTGACTTTACCCAAAGACACACAACCATTGTCAGCTAGAATTATTCTTTAAAGTTCTCCTCCACCACTGGGATCTAGTTCTTAAATCATTAGTTAAAAATAAAAGAGAAGCCACTAAATTGGTGTCCTTTGCAAAGTACATGTTATGCCAGTGTCTTAGTTAATGTCCTATTGCTGTGAAGAGACACCATGACCACGGCAAGTCTTATAAAAAGAAAGCATTTAATTGAAGATGGCTTACAGTTCAGTTTAGTCCATTGTTATCATGGCAGGAAGCATGCCAACCTACAGGCAGACATGGTGCTGGAGAAGGAGCTAAGAGTTATTTATCTAGAATCACAGGCAGCAGGAACGGAGAGGGAGAGAGGGAAAAAGGGGAAGGGGAAAGGGAGGGAGGGAGGAAGGGAGGGAGGGATGAAGGGAGGGAGGGAGGGAAAGAGAGAGAGAGAGAGAGAGAGAGAGAGAGACTGGGCCTGGCTGGGTTTCTGAAATCTCAAAGCCCACTTCAACCTCAGTGACATATTTCCTCCAACAAGGCTACACCTATACCAGCAAGAACACACTTCCCAATAGTGCTATTCCCTAATGGCCAAGCAGTCAAATATATAAGCATATAGGGGGTCATTCCCTATTCAAACACATTCCTCTTTCTGGTCCCCATAAGCTTATAGACATATCAGCATGTAAAAATGCATCCAGTCTAACTTCAAAAGTCCCTGTAGTCTCTCACAGTCTCAACACTGTTTAAAAGCCCAAAGGTAGAAATCTCTTTGGAGACTTGTGGCAGTCTTGTAATCCCCTGTCAAATAAAAATAGAAATGCAGATCACATACTTCCAATATACATTGTCATAGAATATACACTTCCGTTCCAAAAGGGAGGATACAGAGCATGGTTAGGAAATACTGAACCAAAGCAAGACCTAAAATCAGCTGAGCAAACTTTATACTCTGCATGTCCATGTCCAATGTCAAAACTCTCCTTAGATCTCCAACTCTTTTCAGCTTTCTTGACTACAACACACTTCTCCCTCTTGGGCTGGCTTCATTCCTTGTGATCAGCTCTCCTTGACAGGTAGCCCAGGACTCTGAAATCCCTAATGTATCACTGTCTCCAACAAAACCTAGGTTTCACCTTCACAGATTCACACAATGGTCTCTCTGGGCTTCCATGCAGTGAAGCCCCTGCCACACACCTGACCTCAGAGGCTGTCCTTTGTCATGGAGGGAGATTCCATGACCCTTTTTTTGTATCCTTGACTCTAAACCCAGAATTGCATGGCCAATGTTGCCAAGTTCTTCTGCTTGCTGGGAGGGCTCCCTTGTTCAATTACATTTCCATTCACATTTTTTTACCAGCTTTCTGTTTTCTGTTTATAGCCATGAGTCTTGCTGTCCATCTGCCTCAGCCCAGGAATTCACCATTAAAGAGCTACACCATGGCATTAAGGCCTTATATCCCTGGAGTGTTCTATTAACTCAATCCCCTTAGAATACGTATCCACCATGCCAATGCCCCCTTCACTGAGTAGAACTTACCTGACAAATGGCTTCATAATAGTACCTCAGGAGAGTGTACTGACGATCTAAGTTTATGACAGGACCTTAACCATGACACATCAGAAGGCATCGGAAGGCATGGAACTTCATGAGAGCTCCTCACCTCATCCCTCATCTCATCCTTCCCCAAGGGCAAGAGTCCTAGCTGAAGACAGCAGAAGGAAAATTTCACCATTTTCCTTTGAGCCTAGAATGAATTTAAGTAAGACTGGTTTACTCATTCATTTGATATTACTCTACATGTCCTAAGTGCCAGTTGGTGCTAACTTCAGGATATATGGTGATCACTAAGACAGACAAGGTCCAATCCAAAAACCAAGGAAGTTAATTCTGAATTTCTAAAGCAAAGATTGTTTTTAAAAATTTATTGTGTGAGTGTACTATGATGGCATGTGCATGTTCACATGTGTATGGGCTCAGATATGTGTAAGTGTGCATGTGTGTGCATACATGTGGAACCCAGAGCTTACTATAGGGTATGTTCTTCAAGCATTCTCCACTTTATTTACTGATACATGTTCTCCCACTGAACCCAGAGCTCATGGCTAATATAGTGTGCCATTTTGCCCTAGGGTCCCCTATCGCTGCTTCTCAATCATGGGGACTGCAGACAGGTCACCACAAAAGAAAAGTGCTATGTATTTTCACCTGTCTGAGGAAATGAAAGAAGCTGTAAGGGAAACAAGGGATAAAACAGAGGAAAGGTGGGCTAAGGGGAGAAAGAACATCCTAGGAACAAGGGAATTTATCAGAAGGTAAGAGGAGAACAATTATCCCAAGGAGGACAGGATATGTTTGGAAATGAAGGAAGTCACTGGGATTTAAGGAGCCGTGTAAGGGTCTCATCCATCTTGGCTCTCAATTCCAGACTAAAATGCCACAATCTCAGTCTTCATTTGAATTTGGATGTTTCCCAAGCTCCCCTCTTCTTATCAATAGCAACAATATTATGTGAGTCATATCCTGTGTGACTCATAAAGGGCTTTCACACTGCATTACTATTAACAATAATATTAAAAATCAAGATAATATCATTTAGGGACAATGCTAGGAGCTTTGAGTGGATTAGCTCGGTTAATTCTCAGCACAACATTTATAGCAAGAGAAATTATATCCCATTTCCAAATGAGGAAAGCCAAGTTGAGACAGGTTAGGGCCAACCAAAGGCTGCACAGACAAAGTAGGCATACTTACTCCCAAACTCAACTCCAAGCTCTAAACCACAGATTCTTAAACACCATGTTGAGCTTAAGGTTTGCAACCTTATTTGTGGACACAAAACCAAATGTGGGGATCACAAAAGGATTTGGCAACTGGCAAAAGTTTCTGAATGCACAATGTTCAAAAATAATTAACTCAGAATCACAATGATTTGTGGGATTTCTGCAACTTGCCTCTGTTGCATCTTACAATTTCAGTGCAACCTTGGCAATCAACACATATGTGTGCTTTGCACTACACATGCCATTAGACTGCAAACCACCAATGAATGCTGCTTGAAACACCCTAGCTCAGACTCCAGACTATCTACCATTAATATGGCTATGGTGTTTTTATTATACATGCAAGGCTTCCTGTTCTTATAGAAATGTATGTTTTAATTATGGAAAACAAATTTTTAGTATGTTCCTATCATGATTCTGTAGCACATAGTTATCAAATTAATATATTTTTTGAATTGGATTATGTTAGAATGCTTGCTTGATTTTTAAAATTGTTTACATTTCTTACTTTAAGGGTAAACTTTCTAACAATTTTTGAAATATCTGTAAACATACTTCTGCTCTTATACATTTTATGTTCCATACTTATATCCAGGGATATTCTCAGCAGTGACAATTTCAAAATCAAAATATCAATCAACTTTGAAAAACAGTGAAGATCTTTTAAGCCCTTGTCTTAGTTACTGTTCTACTGCTGTAAGGAGACACCATGACCAAGACAACCTATAGAAGCAAGAGTTTATTATGACTGATAGTTTCAGAGGGTGAGTCCATGACCATCTGCCCAGCAAGGCAGCAGGCAGGCATAATGCTGTAGCAATTTCTAAGAGCTCGCATCCTTATTTGAAAGTTAGAGGCCAAGATAAAGCTAACTGGGAATAGCATGGGCTTTCAAACTTCGAAGTCAACCACCAGGACACACCTCCTACAACAAGGCCACACCTCCTGTTGCTTCTCTTGTAATTTCCACTGATCAGGGACAAAGCAATCAAATATATGAGCCTAAGGAACTATTCTCATTCAAGCCCCACAGAATCAAATATTGTCCCCAAGAGTTGCTGGTCCACACATTTAAAATAGTTAATATTTGGACCAAGTGTCGTGTTGCCTGTTTTTAACTCCAGCACTCAGGAGGCAGACAGGTACGTTTTAGGGCAGCCAGAGCTGTATAATGAGACCTTGTCTAAAATAAATAAATAGCTATATTTATGGGTTGATCGAAATTCCCCAAGTCAGAGGCTTTCCAGAGATATTCCAAGGGCCATTTAAGAAGTTCTTACTCTCTCTTTCTGCCTCTTTTGGCCTGCCTCGATCAACCTCGCCTTCTTTTCTTTTCTTCCTTCCTTTATTCTGTCTACTATAAGTGTCTATATTAACCTATTTTTCCCCCTAAGGAAAAGGTTGATGATTTTCAACAGATTCATAAGAAAATATGTGACTTACTATTTTTCAGCATTCAATTGACTCACCAAGTGTTTTAGAAATGAAACCTCCAAGGTATGTGTAGTCCCTGCATCTGAAGCAGAGGCATGCCCAGGAACATATCAGAAAAAAAAATTTCTGCCAATTGAACTCTGTCCTCGAGTAGAGCCCAGTAGTCTGGATTTTAACAAAGTTCTCTAGCTCTGAAATGTTTGAGAACCAACAGACTGTCCTAACAAAGTCAAAACATTGCTGACAAAACAGAACTGTTTGGTTCAGCCATTTCACAAAAGGAGAGTGATCTAAACAGACACTTGAAGTCACCATCTTAACATGGCCTATGACTGTCAACTAGGGCTTTTAAAACTGAACGTCTACATTTATCTGAGATCTGAAATTAAAGGGCATTTCACATTTGGCTTTCTTGTCTCTGCACATTGAGCTCTCATTTAAACTGTGCAGTCTGATTGTTAACAGCCATCCAGGGTAAACCCCTCTGCAGACGCCACGCTGTGAAACGTGTACTAGAGGCCACCATCTGGCTCGTTCTTTTTTAGTGACACAAGTGACAAAATGGTCAAACATAAAAATTCAAAGCTTCAGAACTAGAATTTTCCTCCAGCAAACCGGCTCTCACGTGTCTGCCCATCTCAGCCTGTCTACACTCATGTTTCTGGTCCAGAGCTGAAATGAGTTCCCTAACTCCACCTCCCAAATACACACACACACACACATACACACACACACACACACACACACACACACACACACACACATAACCTTCCTTTCTCTCTCCTCTCAACCATGTGTTCATTTCAGAGCCAGAATGAAATGGCTTTGACAGGTAAAAGTGAGATCCTCAGAGCTCTTGGTTTTAGGGCTCTGGCTATAAATGAAATTATGATGATTTGAGAGATTGCCATTATTTTCTTTTAGTGTTTAAGACTGCTTGGGGAAAATAGCCTTTCTATACCCACAGGCTATTTGAGGACCACTCTGTTCTCGGTTTGGAGCATCTCATTCAAAAAGATGCAGGAACCTACAGATGCCTACCCAGCTACCCAGTTCAACCATAACTTCACAGCATTGTCTTCCAGCTCAAGGCACCATGCAGGGTTTTTCATTGTCTACCTCACTCCTGTGGCAATTCCAGAAGTTTCACATAAACCTACCCTACACCTGCATAATTTAATAATTATTATATCAATATTTAATTACCCTCCACCTGCATAATTTAAATCAATTTTTTTTACTTGTTTTCGCCATTTGGAGCTCAGGGTGTATGAAGCAGGTGTGTTAGTGTTGAATACGGCATTTCCTGGAAGAATCCCCCTATGGTATTCACAGGACCTCACTGCCTGCAAACAGAAAGGAAGTATTGCATTGTGTAACTAGCTCAGTTAGCCTTGGTCTGTTGAGGACCTTTTCTGTGCTTCGTGGTCTGTGCTTGTCTACAGCGAGGGAGAAAGCAGACTGCTCAAATCACTTTTACTTTTCCATAACTTCCTTCATTGTATCTTTAGGCATTCTTGAAATACCACTTTCTCTAGAAAATTAGCATTTCTAAAGAAAGTCCACTATAAGCAAGTTGCCTCTTATTGAAGAAATAATAATAGCATATGGCATTACATGCTAAGGATGTTCTATAAACTCATGAGAAAAACCTCTGTGAAATTTTAATATCATCTCCATTTTATAGAGGAGAAAATCAAGCCCAGAGAGGTTAGGCTTCTTGCCTTAGATTGCCTGGCAGTGCTGAGAATCAAACCCAAACAACACTGGTATAATGGTCTTAACCACAAGGCCTGCTGCCTCAAAAAGACTCCATTTCCATCTTTTAAATCCCCAGACCTTTAACTGGAAACAGTGTGGTCCTTCTGAGCATGAGAAGGTGCTCTCTCCTGAGGTTCTATTAACCACTCACTACAAAGCCTGATGTGTTTCCTGGTTCACTCTCCAGGCATCTTCAGTCTAAATCTCCATGGAAGTACCAAGGAATTTGAATGGTTAACAGGCTTCAAAATCTGGTTCTCACCAGAACTGGAACCACCCACCAATCCCTATCAATCAGCTTAGTACCACTGACCAAAACTCAAAACTCCTGAATTGTGTTTGTCAATACCTAGTCCCCATTCTTGCTGTTGTTGTTTGAAACCTCTCTCCTAAACAAATTTAGGTGTGATACAAATAATATCCCCAAATATTCTACCCTGCTTTACCCAGGCACGGAACTCAGAAGAAGTCTTGACCTTGACCCATCCTAAGGAGGTCTCCCAGCAAGAGTTTTGTGATACTGTTAACTGATGCCTGTAGTACAGAGTTGTAGAATGTGAGGTAGGGGGAAAAAGAAGAGACCCAGAGGAGGGCAGCAGAAGCCAGAGAGAAAGAAAACAATAAAGACAGAACACTCACATCACCCCCCACCCCCCATGTCCACCTCACCATGTTATCCAGGGGCTCTACATGTGTCTTTGCCAAGAGAAACAACTTGGTATTTTGGGGAAATGCTGATTCTAGGAAGTAATTTCTATGTTTAGAACAAGATGAGAAGAGGGGGTACTTTTTGAAAAATACAAGTTGAAATGAAATACAACTCACTTACTAACATCTGAAATGAGAGCACATATTGTCCACACACTAAATACCTTCAAAGTTACGTATCAAATGAACATCAAAAATCTAATGTGTTTTACTTTCTTGACAAAAGCAAGAAAAAATCCTACTTTCACAATCTGCAAGTGATACCATGTGGGCCTACTACAAAGTCATCCCATAGTGTTAAGGGTATGGGTACTTAAGCTCCTGATAAATCCATTTCTAACTAGACCTCAGAGAAGTGCTGGGATATTTGAGGCAGATAAACCCAGCTTGGTGGTTAGCACTAGACACCAACATGCAGAGTTAAAGGTAACCTGCATACTTTTTATTTTTTTAACCTTCTCTTTTTTGTCTTGTAGAATGAGAGCTTATCCTTTTCTTTGTCTAGAAAGGTCTTCAATCAGATAAATCCTCTTTCCTTCGCCTGTCTCCAGTCAGATCCTGAGGCCAGCCTCACTCACCAGCTCCCTAATCCTTGGGACAGCACCCTTTCGTGCCTGCACTGGGATTGGGTTCTCTTCCTGAGGTTCTGCACAAACTTGTTTCCCTCCTTGCAATTAGAGAAGGGGCCAGAAACTCGCGTCCCACGTTTCACTCTCCAGCTCTACAAGGCATGATCAAACCCCTAGGACAAACTGCTGAGTGCTCCAAGTCTCAGTTTCCCAGTCTTTCGATGGGCTGGCTCAGCGGACTTCTTCTCAGCCACACCCCAAAGCCCTAATAGCTGACAGGAGATGAGAGATGAGTGAAGCCAAGCTTTTGAAAAGCTTGGCACTCCTTAGTGGAGACACATTGTTTAATTACAAGAAAATGTATTCACGGGTCGAAGAGTTCCCTCCACCCCACTGCACCCCATTTTTAATGAAAAATTCTGGAAGCGCTGCAAACTAAAGCTTGGGTGTACATTCTGCACCTGTGGCAGGAGAAATGTTTATCTAAAGAGAACACACGTAAGCGTGGTTAGAACAAGGGAAGAAATGAAAAGAAAGCCAGATCGCTATCAGCCTTGCTGACACTTAAAGGGGAAAAAAAGGTAAGGGAGGGGGGGAGGAGAATAGGAGAGGGAGGGAAGGAGGAGGGCCAGTGTCATGGAGAGAAAACAGGAAACAGGAGTCAAGGTTTAAACTTTGACAGTGTGAACCACACATCATCCTGGCCCAGCCTCATCCTGTCTTTCTGTTATCTGGACTAAATACAGTCTACTTCACACAGCTGAGAGACCAGAGCTTCCAAAGGCGTAGCTTCACTCACCGGGACACCGGAGCTAGTTGTTTACAACAGCAATCGGAAAGCCCCATTTCTGCTACGTTTGAAGAAGTCCTCCCCCCTGTGCTATCCTGACTGTGTGTCCCAAACCAGCCTGGGACAGAAGCCTACTAATTACTAAGTTTATTGATTTCAAGCATACATAGTGCTGGTATTATTGGAATTTTCGAGTGTGAGGTCTTCATGATCACCTTTAAGAGATATTATACTTTCTTCTATAGTGACTGTTCTTCATAATACACGTTAGTTATTATTGACCTATGGAGCACTGTGGTATCAGACGACTCTGCCTTCTAGAAGTTCATAGTCTTCTTTGAGGAAATAGAACTTAGATTATCAAAGCTTGACAGATAATACAGGCCAGATGAGGACTTGGAGGTGATGATGAAGCATCCAAGGACTTGCTGAAAGAGGTTGGAAGGGACCACTTTAAGGGTTGGGGTGGGTGGACTTACACCAGTCTACACTAGTGAATTCAGAGAGGAAAAAAAATGTCTGACCAGCATTCAGAGCTCCATACGGGGCACAACACAGATGGGATTTAGGGGCATTGGGACAGTGAGTTCATTAGTCTTGTTAGTGCAGAAAATGGGATCCATGGATAAGAACTCATGTCAGAACTGAGGAAGGCAGAGTAGAATTGAAACTTTATCCTTGAGCTAAAAGAAGTCACTGTGACTTTGTCCAGGGCACGACCAATGTTGAAATCATTGTAGCTATGGTGGTGCTCTCTCAAAAGGAAAAGCAATAAAAAGACCTTCTCAAATTGGCAGTGTCCCTGAAGAGGTTAAACATGACTGTCTAATTCATTGTGTCACCAATGAACTGTTATCAATACAGTGGGGAAAATGGCTTCGGATACTTCCCAAAAACCAAGTATAAAAGCATCCTTCTGATTATGAGTCATTGAAAAGCAGGATGAAGTCCAGTTTCATAGACCTGTCTTCTCCAACCCTTTCCCCCAGGCAAGATTTGTGTCCAAAGGAGAATTGACAGACCATAATAAAAAACAATGTGTGGAAAGTGGGGGCGGAAGTCAGAATTAGCACTACTCAAAAGCTAGCCCAGCCAACAGCCACCATGCTCCCCCAACACCAACTGCTGCCTCCCAGTAGAGCTGAGAGGAAATCCACAGCCACATGTGGCTGCTAGTTCCAGCCTGGTTGACAGTTCACCACGGACAGCCGAAGTCCTTGCGCAACCACAACTGTCACTTGAAAAAAGGAGGAAGAGCACCTGGGAGCTCTGACCTTAAAATAAATCCTCTGAACCCTCAGATAAACCCACCCGAGTACAATTTGTCGCTTCATAAATTTTTATTATTCTTGACGTTCGACTTCCACATTTCTGCAGTATGGGAAACAAATCTTTGAGCTGAGTGTGATTTACCACAACTGTTTCATCTTTGTTGTGTGTTGAGCATGTGTGTGTGTGTGTGTGTGTGTGTGTGTGTGTGTGTGTGTCCATGTGTGTATGTCCATGTGTATGTGCATGTGTGTGTATGTGTGTTTGTGTGTATGTGTTCATACAAGTACAAGTTTATAAGTATAAGATGCACAGAGTCTTCCAGGGAAAACTCAATAAGCAGTTCATCTATACCTAGAGCAGAAAAGTCAATCAATCAAATAGAGTTTACTTCTGAGCAAGTCAAGGTATCATTGGCTCCGCCCCGAAAAGTCTCCTCTTCTTGCTCACTTGAGTGCCCCCTCTCTATGAGTATTCTCCTCTATTTCAACCAAAATCTTGGTCTCTGAAGTTCCTTTTCTATCTCTCAGACTCATTAACTCTTGCCCACATCATGCTAAGCCATACGGCACACCTCCATAGAACTGTTAAATACACCTCCATAATGTCACCAAATTCCTACTGTCTGTCCAAGCTTTGCCAGCCATCACCAAAAAAGAAAAAAAAAATGTTCCAGCTCATAATCCATTAGAAGAAATCAACACATATACAGCTAGCCCAGGGAAAAGCCACCAGACACCTACTGGAACAGATGTGTGAAACATCTGCCTTTACTGAAGAGGCTGCCTTATACATCTGACCTCACGAGTATCTCGCTGTCGCTGACTAACCACTGAAGGACAAGCCAGGAACAACTAAATAGCAGGCTGGACAGCAGCCTATGAGGTGGCATTCCCTAATAGTCTCACCTACCCAAGTTCTTAGCCAACTGGGACCCCATATTTTAGAGTTTAAAATAGAAAACAAGGGTTGGAGAGATGGCTCAGCAGTTAGGAACACTGACTGTTCTTCCAGAGATCCTGAGTTCAATTTCCAGCAACCATATGGTGATTCACAACCATCTGTAAAGGGATCCAATGCCCTCTTCTGGTGTGTCTGAAGACAGCTACAATGTACTTATATACATAAAATAAATAAATGTTTCTTAAAATAAAGTAAAATAAAATAGATAACACATTAACAACATGGCAGTAATCAGCAAGGGTCAAAAATAAAGGGCTGTGACACAAGAGCGGGCAGCCTGGGGTAGCCAGCAGCAGTCTCAGAGAAGTCTGCTGTATGTCATGTGAGAGCTACAGCCTTATTATATTGGTTTTGTGTTTGTTTGCTTGCTTGTTTTCTTGTCTTATGTTTATTTTGAGACATGATCTCATGTAGCCCAGGCTGGGCTCAAACTTGCTGTGTATCTAAGGCTTGCCTTTCCACTCCTACACTACAAAAGACCAAAACTTCCAAAACAGTGCCTGCAGGGATACTTTACATTCTAAACATGAAAGAGAAGATTCTAGATATGCAGATCAAGCAGACTCTGCATTTCTACAAGGTTCCACACTACAGCTTGAGAAACACTTTTTATTTTACTTTATATTACTTATATTACAGTTGATATTTATTTTACTTTATATTACTTATATTACAGTTGACAGTCTATAATTACTTCATCATCATTTTTCAACTTGTTATCTGTGGCTCTCAACATGATTGTGGTTTCCATAAAGGTCAGGGCTCTGTCTGAGTCTGATGTCATCACGTCTTTATCTCCAGAACTTAAAACATGCTAAGCATGTCTAAGAATAAAGGAGGAGTTGTGCCTAAGTTCACACACTCATTAAACAGTAGACTCGGAATCCTTTATCAGGGGCAATGGCGTACACCAGCAATTCTGGCACCCGTGAAGTCCTATCTTAAAAAAAATATGCTTCCTAGTATTCCAAAGGTCAGTAGGTGGCCTACTGCTGTTTGAGGTCCCCATTTTTCAATGTCTGGAGCTGTTGGAAGCTGAGGGTTTTCAACTGAGACTCTCAAAACAATGTCAACCACATCAGAGTGGGTCTTGAGTTGCTCCTGAGGAAGATCCCAGTCTGAGATCAAAGGACATGTGACATGGGGAAAATGACACGCTGCAGAAGAAACCAAGATCTCCTTGCACTTTATTCAATAATATGATGTGACAACGTGTCTGGGAAAATGCATAAGCATCTTGACACGTAACCTTAAGGTGTGCCTGTGCAGATGTGTGTGGCCAGCTGTGCCTGTGGGGATGAGAGCACAGTAGTATGGGCTAGCCGCTGTGTCTTGTTTGAGAAGAAGGTTTTCTATCTGCCACTGTGTGTGTCAGGCTGTCTGCGATTCAGCTTCTGGGAATTCTCATTTCACCATAGGAACATTGGGATGGCAGACACTACTACAGCCAGCTTTATATGGATTTGGGGGAGTGAACCTAGCTCCTCACACTTAGGCAACAAGCATTTTACCCACAGAGCCTTCTTCCCCAGTTCGAATGGTTAAGTGTATCTACTGATCTTACTGAGAAACATATAGAAAATTAAAACATACCTCTGAAAGTGTCTGTGAGGAAATTTCCAAAGATAACTAACAAAGGGGTGGGGGCAGGTCTCAGTCTCAATGTGAATGGCATTATTGTATAGACTGGGGACTTAGACAGAAGAGAGAAATGAAGAACGCCAGCCAACAATGTAGGATCTCTCTCTCTCTCTTTCTCTCTCTCTCTCTCTCTCTCTCTCTCTTTCTCTCTCTCTCTCTCTCTCTCTCTTTCTCTCTCTCTTTCTCTGTCTCCTTTCCCTCCCCTCTCCCATGCTCCTCTCCTTCCCAAGTACTCTGAGGTGGTCCACTCCCCTCCACTACACCCTTCCTGCCATCCTGGCCATGATTGATTACAGCAGTCTCTGAAGCGATGAGACAATGAATCCTTCCTCCCTTAAGTTAAATCAGGCATTCTGTCTCAGCAATGGTAGAACTTGGGCAACACAGCAGTACATGTTTCCAGCAATTAGAAGAAAAAGTGTCCAGAGCTTCAGTAGCAAAGAAAAGTTACATGGAAACCTCATATAACACCACCACAAAGACAGATGCAGACAGCAAGACCTGGCTTCTAGCAATTTGACCATGTCTCAGAACAAAGCTCAGAAGTGTAGACAAGAATCCACCATGCCGTGAAGCAATGCTCACAATGACTGACAGCAAGCTAGAACTTACCAGCCGCAAAGCAGGAGGAAGATGGAAAACTGCTCCAAATGACAAGAGTGAGCAGACTCGGGCCTGAGACAGGTGATGCAAGTGTTTCCTTCATGGATACGAAGCCCAGGACACTGGACGCAGAAGCTTCTAACATGCAGATGTCAGAGAAGCACCAGAGACTGAGGCATGCCGTCCCCACGAAGATTCAAGTACTCTTTTCATATTCCTCCCAGAAAAGTAAAAACTACAGCCTCTATTTCTTCCTTTGATCCTCTATTCCTGAGGACAGAGCCATAGCCGACATTCTGGCACAGTTTAGACAACTAGACACTTCTAGATCCCTAGAAAAGGTGGTTTTTCCTGAAGCAACATGAATATTCCAGGAAAATGTAACCAACAATGTGTTTCAGCACAACCCCCAGGTCTTTGAGGACTGCCCCAAAGAAAGCCAGACTTCATGAAAGTATGCATTGCAATAAGAAGAAGCAGGCACCTCTTTGGGTGGATGCCTTTTAAGTTTTACAAAAATAAGAACAAACCTAATTGAGTTCCAAGGAATCCAGCTTGATGCTCATGTGGGGTGTGTTCTCGTGCAAACATAACCCCAAACAGAACATGACCAAAACTCTATCCTCAGGAATATGTCCAAGTTCTCCTTAAAAGCTGAGCTCAAGCAAATGACTGAGTCTTTTGCAGCTAGAAGTTCTGCTTATTTTGGGTTGCTTTGAGATGAATTCCAGTCTTTGACTTAGAAAAGCTCTGAGCAAAAGGGGCATCTCAGGCTGGGGCTGCAGAGCAGTGGGTAGAGAGCTCACCTAGCATGGGCAAGCCCTGAGTTCGAGCCCAAGCACTGTATAAGCCAGAGTGGTGGCATGTGCTATAATCCCAGCACGCTGTAGCAGGAGTCAGGAGGATTAGAATTTCAAGGTCATCTTCCATTAACAAGGAGACTTCAAGGCTAGCCTGAACTACATAAGACCAAAGTGAAGAGGTAAGTAACAATAGGCTGCCCTGTAGCCTCCCAACTGTCTCTGTTATTAAAGAAGTATTCATGACACCTTCAAGAAGACAAAAAGAAGAAGAAGAAGAAGAAGAAGAAGAAGAAGAAGAAGAAGAAGAAGAAGAAGAAGAAGAAGAAGAAGAAGAAGAAG
>JANHMN010000017.1:52803790-52835083 GCA_030674055.1 Rhabdomys pumilio
AGGAGGAGGAGGAGGAGGAGGAGGAGGAGGAGGAGGAGGAGGAGGAGGAGGAGGAGGAGGAGGAGGAGGAGGAGAAGGAGGAGAAGGAGGAGGAGAAGAAGGAGGAGAAGGAGGAACAACTATAAAATGCTCACAAACACTGGAAAGACAGGTAACAATAGAGGCTGGTATGTGGGCCCAGAATAAATTCCATCTGAATTTGATTCTTACCCCACGTACAAACTTGGTGGCCTTTGGTGGTTAGTTTCCCATTTGTAAAATGGGAAGATAGTATTAGCACTCCCTTAAGTGTTGTCAAACATAAAAACTTAATGCCACCTGACTCACTGAGAAGATACTACCCTAAAGTCTTATTTTTTTTTTTTACAACTTTGTTGTTCCGTGGTTTCTGTTAGCTTCTTTCTCTAAAGACTCTTGATTTGTTTTACAGAAAATTTGAGGGTTAGAAAAATGTGCTTAAGAAAGCATAAGTTTGCCCATAACCTTGATACCCAGAAACAATTAGTCTTTCTGTAACGAGGTCTCTGGCAACTTACTGAGGGTATAATCTCCCATGCCATGTTTTCCCAATTTTACTTTCAGATCAATATTCTCCATTTAATGAAAACTCCTTCCCAAAAATCCCTTTGAATGATTACACAGTTTTCTACTTCCACCTACCTGTAACTCAAACGTTTCTTGAGGGTAGGAGAAATCTGATTCTTTCCAGGAGCTTCCTATAGCTGTACAATGACAGCAGTGTTATTAAAACAAAGCCACACCTTCCCACAAAAGGAACAAGGTTCAAGCCACCAGCCCAGGTGTTCAGAGTCCTAAGTGTACTTTCTGTATAATTTCCCAGGAACATCACAAATCCAGGAATTGCTTTTTTTCTTTTCTTTTCAGATGTATTTATTTTATGCATATGAGTACACTATCCCTGACACAGCGTAAGAGGGCATCAGATCCCATTACGGGTGGTTGTGAGCCACCATGTGGTTGATGGGAATTGAACTCAGGACCTCAGGAAGAATAGCCTTGCTGGTGCTCTTAACTGCTGAGCCATCTCTCCATCTCTGAAAACTTTCCAAAAGTAAATGATTTGAATTTTCCAATTTTTACAAGAGTCTTATCATTTCCCCATCAGAAAAGTCTTATTTTAGAAAAGTATCAGAAAAACACCGGGGCCGTGGCCAAACATGGCCTTCCTGCCCATCACTAACAAAGCCATTGTCTTTTTTTTTTTTTTTTTTAAGTGTTCTAAGAAATCAGAAAGTAATTAAGGAAGGGGTCTATTAATAGGCACACAGGTGCTCTGCGTTTCCTGGACACCCATGAGCCAGTCCACCTCTGCTGTAGCCATCAGCTGCATGTCGCAATTTTCATGTTAATTTTTTTATGTTTATTCTAGTCATCTCTGTCCTGGCATCTGTGCTGCCACCATGACTTCTGTGTTTGCTGTTAAACCTTCCTGTGCTCTGGTTTGGGGTCTTGTCTCCTTCCACCAGCCACTGAGACCAAACAGAAAATACCTTGAAATGCAAACAGTCCTGAGTTATTACAACTGTTGCTTTTTATTAGCAGTGAAGACAAGCGAGGCAGGGGACGGCTCTATTTATGCAGAGCAGATAGGACATAAATAATAATAAAATGCTAAAACTATAAAACTTCTTACATAATATTAGTTTAATTCTAATAAACAGTAGGTTTAGGTCTTGGCTCCATGAGAGCAAACATGGTATATTTTGTTTCCATTCAATATTTATACCCCCCAAACCATTTTATACAGGAAATAAAATAGTGATAAAAAATTACAGTCTTTGAATATTGAGCTTTGACTAGTCCCCTGCTGCCCTTCCTCGTATGTTTCAGTAAAATACAGTACATCTTGCTGTTTTATTTCACTATTTGTGGCCCATGCAAAATCCTATCTTCCAGCTGCCCGGCGTAAATGAAGAGCAAATCAGAAGAACCAGAGAGACAACGACAGATTAGGCTGGGTCTGGCCTTTGCCTATTACTGCTAAATTATGATTGTATTGCAATTATTTTTAGATGTTGTGATTATTTGCACACATTGTGGTTGTTTCTGCAAAATTCTAGGGGTGATACTAGTGAGAAGCCTGCAACTGTGACTCCTCCCCTAGTCTCAGCCACAGTTAGGAGCTCAGTTTTTATGTCCTGAAGTAGCAACTTTTTCTCCTGAAATTATTGAAATCCACTGGCAAGTGCAACACAGATAACCAGGTTTGCTGTAGTTTGGTCAAGGGTCACCATTACACTGTTTTTGAAAAGTTCTTTGTCACAAACCAGAGAGAGGAATATTATTTTGTCATAAACAAGACAGCGTGGGACAGGAACACAAGCTCCATTTCATTGTGGCATGAATCAGAGCTGAGCAAAGCAGCTACAATGCACAGGAGTTAAAGAAACCAGGACAGCACAGGCGTGTGACATTATAGTAAGACAAGGGACTGGGTCATGGCTCAGAAGTAAGGTGTTTGCCCACAGAAGCTGAGGGGCCTGTGTTCAGATTCACAGCAATCATATCAAAAGCCAAATCTTCAGGGAAAGCAGAGACAGGAAGTACCCTGGGTTTTCTGGCCAGCAAGTACAGGCAAATTAATGAGCTCAAGAGAGAAAATCTATCTACACAAATTAGCATGGAGAACATCGAGGAAGATTCCTGAAATCAACCCCAAGATGCATATCACCAAGCACCTGCACATGCAGAAACACATACACAATTGTACACATACACACACACACACACACACACACACACACACACGAATTAAGACATGAAAATGTCTGCTACATTTAAATATTACCTTTGAAGTTACCCGATAAAGCAGAATGAACAGCATCTGAAAAATGAAAGAATTATGTTTCAACAAGAATCCTAGACTCTGAAGAACAAGTCCAGGTATATAGACACAACAGAAAACCAGAACCATTATGTGTGAATCCCTGAGGTTGAGCATGCTGCACAACTCCAGAGGAAGCCCTTTCTGTTAATAACACTGTGGATGGGGCCATAATTAAATCTCACTAATTCTCTACTTTCTATTCTGAAACATGTAACTGTAAAGAAGACAAAGCAAAACTCACTTTTTAAGTAAGTAATGCATAATAGTTTGTTATATTAATACATTATAATATAATAAAGTTGCTGGGCCACGTGAACTGACAGGCGTATATTGAGTCTGGTGTGATGAAGTCTGATGGTTTTACAAGTGCGAAATTCCATTTCTGCATTAGAGTAGCCTCCCCGAAGTTGAAATGCAGGGAGAATTTTGCTTATGCAAGCAACTTTCAAAAGCTTCAGGATAGACTCTGGTTATGCCTGGTCATTTTCCAGGCATAGAAGTGACTGCATACTCTAAGCCTGGCCACTGCTAAACTAGAAGGTAACCAAATGGCATTGCTCTTTAAAAATCAAGCTCATTTCTGCTACCCTCTCACTTCATATGGGGTGGGCATATTTCATTACAGGAAGAGTCTCATCTTTAGGGCTCTGTTCTAATGCTAACATGGATGTTAGCCAGAGCCTGGACGTTTGGCAAAAGTTTCCATTTGGGCTAAATGGTGAAAATTCCTAAATCTAAAATAACATGGTTCCTAGAAACAGATCACTTGTTTCTCTAGACCCAGGCCCTCATCCTGCCCTCCCTACCCTACAGGCCTTTTGGAATGGCCAGAAGAGATGTTTATGGTTCTTCTGACATTTTAAAACTTCCTACTCCTCTTATTTTTTCTAGCTACCCCTACTAACATCCAACCTCCAGCCAAGAAAGGAAAATGTTTTTCCGTCTTTGTGCCTATAACTAAAGAGCCGGTCTTGCTACTTGCTAGATCTATGCAAGTATTGAACCCTGTCACCTCTGAAGGACGCAACAACACATGCTTCCCGCACAGGGACACATGCTGGAGAAGGGCCCCCGGCTGTGCCTGCAGCCACCCCTGCTTCCTTAACCTGCATCCACTTGTCTAGAAGTTCCAGGGGCAACTCAAGGTTCACTTCCTTAAGGGCCAGTTGGCTCTGCTCACCACAATCAGGCAGGCCACAACCCTTTCTTGTATGTCCTCACCCAGGTTTACTGCCAAACTCACACCGTTGCACACTCAGGCAGGAAAACACGTCAACAGCCACACAGATTTCAACTCCCAGCTTGTGTTGAAAGTAAGATTTCCCTCACAGCTCAGAGAAGTCACTATCGGCATATTCAAGGCACAGGAATTGCTGGGCTTCTTCAGTGTTAAGGTACAAACAAATGATGAGCATGTATGGCTCCATGTACCACTTCAGATTTATGATCTAAGCGTATGTTAGGGATGACTGGGACACCCAGACCTTTATTTACAGTCAGGCTTCTTTCTTCTGCTCCTGCTCCATACCCATTACTTTAGATCAAAGGGAGAATCCCAAGCAGACTGAAAAAAACAATGGTAAATGTTTGCATTGCTGAGATTCACAGTGGTGCCACGGGTGGATTCGACGTGGACTGGGCTCTATAAACAAAATAAAAAGATGGTTTCCAAATGAAAATATGTTTAAGGAAAAAAAAATACTAGGGGATGATGCTTCAGAGACGCAGTCTGGTTAGTTGTAAAATGACTTTAAATTGGGCCTTAAAAAGGATTGCTAAATCTTGACACATATATGAGCAGCTTTTTATCATGCGATTGTGCGGTAGTCGCTTGATCTAGTTACTGATTCGTCACATATGAATAAATGATTAATTACCAGAAAGGCTAAAACAGAGGAGAGAGCAGAGAGAGAAGAGAGCTGAAGCTCGCCCTGCAAGAGGGGCTTAAACACGTTTATTGCCCTTTAAGTGCATTTCATTAAGGCCAATTAAGGACTTTCATGTCTTATTAGAAAAATGAAGTAGATTTATGATGTTTTCGTAGGTTGTAAATGCCGGGGCTAGCAGATACAAAACCGAGCTGAAATGCGGTAGTTAGGAGCTAAGAAAATATATACATATGCTCAGAGAAATCAAATATTTAATGACGGTTCAACACAAAGGCGATCTTTAAATAAAAGAGAGGACACCATTTTTATTCTCTCTCGTCTATCACTATAAACTCAGGAATGTTTGAAATAGAAGAGGTTTTTTTCTGGGAAGTTTAGGAACCTACTTTGGGGTGAGAGGAGAAAGACTGGGGCCCACCTTTAAATGTCCTCACAGCCCCTGCACCCCCAGTCTTCTCTCAAAAGCCAGAGCACATGCCCATAGAAGTATACTTCTGATCATAGTGAAGAATATGCTCTTTAAAGAGAGGAAGTGGGACTTCGTTCCAGCTCCAACAGACTTATTAATAATCCACAGCAAGCAAAATTCACTGGTGAGCACGAGAGCCGTGGGCTTCCCTCCCACTTTCCTCATCCCCTCAGCTGGTGGCAGAGTGCCTGACACACATGCTGGATCTCCTTCATCCGATTTCAAGGAAATATTCCAATGAACATCCTCTCCATACCATTATAACTGTGGGGTCTATTCTCTTAAGTCCATTCCTTTACTACACCATACACACGTGCACACACATACACACATACACACACACACACACACACACAAACTCTCTCTCTCTCTCTCACACACACACACACACACAAACTCTCTCTCTCACAACACACACACAAACACACTTGCTCTCTCTCTCACACACACACCTCTCTCTCTCCCTCTCTCTCTCTCTCTCTCACACACACACACACACACACACACACTTCTTCAATTCACACAGTTTCTCAAATGCACGAGCTTTCATTTGCAGACGTCTGGTAATGCACACATTTTACCTTTCACATCATGATGTGCGACTGTTTATCATCTGTCCTCTTGGATAAATAATTTAAAACCACGTGAAACTTCTTCAAGAAAATATCAACTGAAGAGATACAGTCACAACTTCTTAAGCACAAATTTCTACTATCAAAAAAAAAAAAAAAGAAAAAAAAACATTGGCAAGTGAGTAGATTATGTGTTGTCATTTTTTTTTCCCCAAAAGATGTGTTATACAGCATGGAAAAGATGTCCAAAACTCACCAACAGCTCTGCAGTGTACACACAACTATTAAGTAAACGTGACATTTTGCTCATTGAAAACTTATTTACTTCCACAAAAAGACTGAACATGGAGTTTTCAGGCTTCTTCAAGAGCAAATTTTGCTGAATACCTTTTAAATGGTGTTACTGAGGAATCCAACACAAGAAAGCAGACTAACCACTGTTTTACCAGAGAAGATGAAAAGGTGCCAAATGCATTTATGAAGGTAGAGGTTGGGACACCAAAGGGAACTCCTACAGGCTCACCGTTGCCAAAAACTAAGAACAAGCACATAGACAGACGAAATATTAATTTCAGTGTCCTCAATGTGACTCTATTTTGTTCTGTGAATTTGATTTTCCAAATAATGACCTGGATGGAGACCTAAAGCAACCAGGCACGAGTCTGCCCAGACTCTGCAAAGAATTTTATTGAACTGAAATGTGATGAGCATCTGTCCTTGGTGATTTATCCCAAACAGCAGATAAGTTATAAAATGAGCACACTGCATCTGCAGCTATAAAAGAGAAACAGAACAGCCTTTTAGTTAATATCTAATCAAACTTCAAGACGCCTTATGAGGCACAAGGGTTGCGTGGATTCATTCCCACACACCTTTTTCTAGAACACTGGATGGGCCACCGTCAGACATTCAAAATTGCTGAGTTAAATGTCAGTGGTTGGGTTTGTTATTTTTCCACATCAACACATGCCCCTTGATTTTGATTTTCACAACAAAATGTAAACCAGGCTAGGGTGCTGGTTACCCGAAAAGTCTTATTATAGAACGAGTGACAGCTATGTAACGTATACTTCTCAAGGTCAGGACTGGACAAACAGCTATCTTGTCTGGCACAATAGACTATTTCTGGGAGAACTGCTGATAAAAATTCGGGTGTGAGGATGGTTGAGTTCTGATGCTTCTAAAAAGCCCTAGAATACAGATTCCCTTCCACAAAGGAGTTTTAGGCTGCATCAGTGTAAGTGACTCCGAAACAGTCCTATGTCTGTGGCTTAGGACACAGAGATGACCATTGCAACTCACACCCCAAATACTTCCACAAAAAAGAAAAAAGAAAAAACCAGCACTCTGAGATTGTCCAATAAAAAATAATACATGTTTATCACACCTAGTCAATAACTTATAGTCAAAGAATCCATTAAATCAGGGAATAAAATTTGTAAATGATGCATCGGTAATTTCTCTTAGACCCACATCAAGGGAAAAACAAGTCTTAATTATTAGCAGACAGAGCAAAATGAGGCTTTACTATTTAGGAGAGAAATGGATTCTGTTGTGTTGTGGACCTACAACTGTTGAATCCATAGAGAGAAAGGGTGGTGGTAAACTGCCAGCGCCCATCATTCTTCCATGCTGTCGATGCTTTGAGAGGCTACAGGTGCGATGTCGCAGGACATAAGTCACATAGGGCTTGGCCGTATCACCTTTAGGGTACACAGTTTCAGTCTAACATGGTGACTTTGAAGAGGCAGATCTGAATCAATACTCAGGTGTTTCAAGGTAACTAGCAGTTCTCAGAGGTGCTGAAAGCCATGGCCACAGACGTCTTAATTTTCAGACTGTGCTGTGATGCTAGTTTTTAAAATTGGTAAGAAGAAAAAGTTTTCTTTTTCTGTAGTAGGGATTGGAAGAACCCATCCTCTACCCCCAACATCCATCTCCACCCTTGGGAAATAGTAAAATCTCAGGAGATTTTTGTCAGGTTCCTGGATTAATCAGAAAACTGGAATGTTCTAGAATAATAGACACAAGACCCCTATGGCAGTGGTTGGTCGAATGGAGTATACATTCTCTAAGTACTGAACTCCCCTTTCTAGACCCTGTTAGCTTATCTCTACCTCTCCTATAATATCTCCCCTGATTTGTAGGCTCTTACTAAGTTCTTCACAATTCTTAACACTCCCATACGTCTCGGTTCAGAGAATAATGAACTAGAAAGAAATCAGAAATGAGAGATGCTGTACTTGGAAACTATGAACCACTTAAAAATTGATTATACCGTAATATTCTGTATATTTGCTCATCTTATGTTTAACCCATTGTACCAGAGCTCAGAAAACTGGCTCATGGATGTGACAAATCTTGCCACCATATGGTTTTATAAATAAAGTTTTATTGGAGCATGGTTGCATCATTCATTTACAGATTATTTGTGTCCATTTCTCACTGTAATCCTAAGGGACCACATGGTCTGGAAGGCATGGTGTTTGCAGTCCTTTATAGAACATTACAGAATACCTGAACTAGCCTCTCCTAGCTCTTAAGACTTTCAGATAGATTGGTGAGTAACACGAAGGCTTCATTCAGTGGTGAATAATCTCCCAGTGTTCTTTGCATCTGCTAATATTGTCTGCATGAGTTAATGACAGCTTATTTTCAAGGGTAAAGGGTGACCAGAAATCCAAATATCTAGTGAGATATTTCTCCAGTATGCATCACTATATATTCATTTTGTCAGGTCTCTATATTGGTAGATGCTATCCTTCTTGTTCCAGACTATAGAAAAACCTAACACTAGCAAGCATCCGTTTAGATTTTTATTCTGAGCAATATACTAAGCCATGTATTTGTGTATTAACACTCATAGTAACCCCATAAAATAGGGCATTGCCCTCCTATTTTATAAGTGAGAAAAGAAAACAGGCTTAAAGAAGTACAGGAATATATTTGACCTTATGAGTAACCAACAGTATGACCAGAAATCAGGTCTGTATGATGTCGACGACTTCATTTTTTTTTTAATTTTTTTTTTAGACTTGTGAAGCTGGAGAGATTGTCATTGGGAGAAATTACTTTTCCAGATGTAGAAATTGAGAAAAAAGATCATGAAAAAAAAAATCATTCATCTAGATAGGATGACAGATTCAGGATTTGGGTGCGAGGCATTCAAATCTCAATAGATCATTTTGACACCACTGCATGGGGGAAGCATCTTCTATCAGCTCTGTGTTACCTCATTATGTGTGTGTGTGTGTGTGTGTGTGTGTGTGTGTGTGTGTGTGTGTACATGTGTCTAAGTGTGTTTCTGTGTCTGAGTGTGCGTGTTAGTGGTTGTTTTTGTGAAACTCACAATATTTCTTCTCATTGAGGAAAACAAAGGTTTGTGTTTGAGACACAAGCTTTTGTGTTTCCTTTGACATCTTCTTAAAGCCAGAAGAGTGCTCCCATGCTGTGAGCTTCCCTTCTAACAATAGCTGGAAAACCCTGCTTTGTGGCTGCATAGGCACAACATCTGAGCGGACACCCGGGGAGGAATGTGTCATAAAGGGAATTCCTCATAATCAAGGATAATTCAAAAGGGAAACAGTGACCGAACAGCTATGAGAGCAACAGAAGCCTAATCCCGAGCCCAGCTCTGCAGACGGGGCACAGGCTGCTGCAAAGCCAGGGCAGATGCCAGGGATGGGGCCAGCCACAAACAGAACAGAAGTCCAGTCCAGAGCTTGGCATCTGGGTTCTTCAGCTGCCAGCCTTGCCTCGCGAGTAGCCCCAGTGTCTGGCGCCCGTGCAGAGAACAACAGAGGATGAGGCTAAAGAGGTCCATGCTCTGTCCTGCCAGCAACAGGATGAGACCGTGCCAAGTGAAGGCTGCAGCGCCATGCCACTGCCAATGTGCCTTGGAACAGCTTAGATATTTTCTAAAGGGACAACAGAATTCCTGCAAAAAGAGAAGACTAGGGCCAACCCAGAGAACCATTCCTCCCATTCCCTTTTATTTTAAAACAAATGAGAATACTATTCTTATCCACGATCTTTTCCTCTTTCACAAGCCTAACATGGCCAGGTTTCTCTCTGTTTCACTCCTGCACATCAATACCAACCCAACAGCTCCTTTTATAGGTGTTTACTAAACTTCTGTCTTTGAGTTCCTTTTTTTTTTTTTTAACTTCAATGTTATTATTTGCTTTTATCCCATTTCCAAAAGGCATTGCCAATAGAATAAGCAAAGAACATTGGGGGTGCAGAGAGTTGGAGGGAGGCTGAATCGCCATCTTGGTAATGAGTTAGTGAGTGTCTGCAGCCCTGGGGGTTGTATTCAAAGACTCAGGGTTCTGTTTGTAAAGTATCTCCCTCCAGCTCTCCAACTAGAAAAGGACAATGAAGAAAATGAAGGCTATTCCTGAAATATCAAGATGCGTATGTTTTTTGTTTCTTTGGCTGATTGGTTTTTCGTAATGCTAAGGATTGAACCCAGAGCTTCATGAACGTTAGACAAGCACTCTGCCACTGGGTCCAACCCCAACCCTCCATTATCAGGAAAATTGGGGTTCTCTTTTTGGTTCCTTTATTAACAAAATAATTTTACAATATGCTGAAAAAATTCACTCAAGGTCCATTATATTGGACTTGAAAAGAAAAACAAGGTGGGCAAACCATAAATCTCAGCAGCTGCCCCACAGAAGACAATGGAGAAGAGGAAGAGAGAAGGTCCTGCCTTTTGAGCTAGGGTCCAGGAAGTCGGGTAGGCTAAAAGAAGGATGTCAGTATGCAGCTGAAGAAGGAAGGGTTCGAGGCTTCAGAGAGAGAAAATCATGCTTGGGTTTTTGGTCAGTTTCTGAAAATGACATACAAAGAAGAAAAAAAGTAAAAGTTACTTTTAAAAAACATTAGAACTCAGAAAAGCAGGTAGACTCAATAGGAAGAAGTCAAATGGGGGAGGGGCTTCTAAGCATGAATAGATTACCAAATTAAGGAATAGTTACTCCTCCCATCTTCTTGACATGTCTTCAGGCATCCTGCCCAGGTGATTGACAGGCTTAGTGGATTAATTCTTAAGGGAGGAGACAATTGCCGGGCAGTGGTGGCAAACGCCTTTAATCCCAGCACTTAGGAGAGGCAGGCAGATTTCTGAGTTCGAGGCCAACCTGGTCTACAGAGTGAGTTCCAGGATAGTCAGGGCTATACAGAGAAACCTTGTCTATACAAGGTTTCTTGTCTATACAGAAAAACAAAACAAACAAAAAAAGGGAGGGGGACAACTGTATGTAATGTTCTAGTCCAGTGGCTCCAAACTTTCATAATGCTGTGACCCTTTAATACAGTTCCTCACATTGCTGTGGCCCCTAACCGTAAAATTTATTTTCGTTGCTACAATATGACTGTAATTTTGCTACTATTATAAATCATAATGTAAATATCTGTGTTTTCTGACCGTCTTGGGCAACCCCCAGACTGACAGACACTATTCTATCTTTGGAGTAAATCAGAATGTCAGATCTTCACCCTAAACCAAAGGTCACACTTAGCATTCATCCTTTTAACTAGGACAAAGTAGTGTTCCCTTAATGGCCTTCACCAAATAGCCACTCCTTTTCCTAAAGATGGGCAGAGGTGAAACTTCCCTCCAGTGTTACCTGAGAGATGGGGAGGTAGGACCCAAAGGAAGATGGACTCAAGGCTGCTAATCCCTAAGCAATGCTTTGAAACAGCAGAAACCCTTTGTCCTTTGTCCACTCCCATTGGAGGGAGAAAGGGGAGCAACAAAACCAAAGGCATATCTAGAACTCCTCACTGACAGGGTCCTCATGGAACAAATGCTGGTGCTTGTCACCTGGTGAACACAAGTGCAGCGGATTTTCAGTAAGACTCATAGAGAACCACATGGCCATGTCACTTCATCCCAGGACTTAGATAATGCACGGGTTAAGGAACATACGAGGAAAGCTTCAGCGTAAAAATGAAAGTAGTTTTATTAGCTAACGTAACTAAGCCCTCATTGTCCTACCTAAAAATATAGATTAGTAGATATGAATGTCATCTTAAAATCTTCATACTCATTCTTAACCTCTTGTGTTTTAGTACCGTTGTACATAATGATCTGAGAATACACCAAATGGCTTAAGTTAACCATGAAAATGCCATTTTGCTCACTGTGGCACCAACACTATGACCTACTCCTGAACCTTAATCTCCAGACCCTTGTATCACCATGCCATCTCTAGAATTATCTTACTTTCCTAAGGTTCCCTCCTCCAGTGTTTTTGTTGAGGCTTAGCTTAAGAAGTAGACGACTTTCTTGAGGGAATTTTCTTCTTCTTCAGTTCCTCTCTGCTGTACAAGCTCCATCACAGAGCTCGGTATTTGACTGCTATCACCTTGTAATATAGTAGTTCTCATGTAAGGAAGACTTGTGCAGTGTGATATCCTTGGAGGACGATATCAGAACTTTTAGTTTTATCTTCCATAAAATATGACCCAGCCTGGACCCTTGATGAAAGCCTGAAATTTTAGATATGATTACTTGTTTTCCAAAATACAGTTTCTCTCCTCATAGAATTTATTTCTGTATGTGTTATTACAATATTTTATACCACTGTCAAAACCAATATTTTTTTTGGTGTTAATTTTATCTGTGGGGTGCCAACTATGTATGAGAAGCAAAGAATTCCAAAAAGAGAAACGTTAGTACAAAGACTAACTCTTCTGACTTGGTCCCATGTACTTATTACAGGAAAAAACTGGACTCTGAACTATGCCCTGAGTATTACTTCATTGATCACTTACAAGGTTGTTTTTAAAAACGTTTTAATCTATTTTTTATTTGTGTGTGTGTGTGTGTGTGTGTGTGTGTGTGTGTGTGTGTGTACATGTATGCATGCACATGCCATAGTACGTGTGTGAAGATCAAAACACAGCTTGATGGAACTTTGAAGGAACTAATTTTCTTCTTCCACCATGTGAGTCCCAGGAATTGAATTCAGGTCATCAAGTTTAGCAGCAAGCACCTTTGACCACTGAGCCATATCATCAGCCCTCACAAGAGTTTTTATTTTTTGTTTCAAGTCCCTTGAAATAGCCTCTTTGAGTAAAGGGTCCCCAAAGACACAGTGCATTCTACTATCAAGAAAAAAAATGAAGACTCTGACACTAACTGCTTACTCAATGCTTATCTTTTATTTGTGCCTCTTAAATGTTCAAGGGGAGTTTACTTTCTTTTGTTCTGTTTTGTTTCCCTTTACTAACAATGTCATATTAGAAGATAAAGCCACTCTGCAAATTTCAGAACTACCAATTGAATCAAAGAGAATGAAATGGACACCAACAGAAATTGATTTAAGGACTTTCAGCAAGAAAACAGAAAGAAAATGTGTTCAGAGAAGAGTGAGCATCGATGCCACTTTGTGTCAGATGTCAGCATGTCAAAAATAATTGCGTTTTGTTCCACTGTAGAAAATCAAATTTCTTCTTTTATTTTTCTTCATAAATGCATATATTACATACAGAACCGGCTTCCCAAAATGTGCATTCTTAAAAATGATATTTTCTCACCTAGAGTAATTTGAATGTTAAAAAATATTTAAAAATTTTAACTGACCACAGGAATATACAACTAATTGCTAGACTCAAAGGAGACTTTTAGCTGGGGAGGAGAGGTATGTCTCTTTTTTTTCTTACCTAATATTTTCCTAAGCCCAGTCCTAACCTTAACTCCGGCCATTACCCAGTTGAGACATTTGCTTTACAACAGTTAAAGAAAAGATATCCCTTTAAAGCACACACTGCGCACATGCTAAGGTATCACCACCCAGGCTTCATGCAGCCCTTCACGCTTTGACAAGACATTTGTCTGAGGTTGAATAGACACAGCAAAATAACAACTCTGAAGGCCAATTTCAGAAAGCGGTTGATACCTATATCCTGTGCCATGGGTACCCTCTCTGTCTCACTCAGTATTACAGTTTTTCTAATAGGTTTTCTAGTGAAGAACGACAGTAATAAAAATGTATCCACATACTTTCACCAAGAAAAGAAAATAAGACTTTAATAGCAAAAGAAAAGATGACCAGCTTTTCCAGGTGGCCCAGTATAGACTTTAACTTTCTATATATATACTGGGAAATCAAGCTTTAGGAAAGCTAAGGACATTCACACCTCTGCCAAAAATTCATATAGATTTTAATGGTAAACTAAACTCACAGTTTTAAACACATTAGCAATGGACTAGCTTCCACTGTTATATTTCGAATCCATGCATGCAGAAGGGAGGACTTGTCTGCTGTGAATCTTCTGCTGGATCCTTTGGATGTTAGTACCATTCCATGAGCAGATGATGGCCTCAGTGGGAACTGAAAACCAATAGGAACAAACTACACACACACACACACACACACACACACACACAAAAAAAAAAAAAAAAAAAAAACTTAAGGTGATAACCTCTCACCTAGGTCTGTTTTATCACTGTGTTAAAAAGGGCACATGTGCTGTATAATGTCACCAAAAGGAGCCACACCTTCCACTGAACCTTCTGAAAGGCTGATGAGAGTGTCAAGGGCTGTTCAGAGGTTGGAATGATGCATGGCCAGAGTCAAATTACAATTTATCTTAGGCTAACATTATCCCCCACAAGGGACAATTCTCACTCATATCTATATCTGAACTAACATCCTCATTACTTAAAGGTAAAAATGTTTTGAGATGTATTCACTTAACAGCCTACTAGCTCCCACCTACCAAAAGCCAAGGGAATTATCAGCCAATATCTGAAGCTCATAGCAGAGATTTTCTCACTTTGCTTTAACCCACCTACATAATTTTCCCATCAGTGTATTTGAAAAGCACCTTAATTTATGGCTTATTTTTTTCTGTCTCTATGAAAATGTCATCCAACTGTTACCATGCTGGAACATAGGCTTATTAGGGTTAACTTAAATGTGTTCTCTGCCATGGGTCAGTTCTGTTTGACTCCAGGATAAACTCTCATTCTCTTTGAGGTGAGAGCTGTTCATTTTTATCTATAGTGCATATTATTTTAAGGCAACATCCCACTCCAGATATTGCTATTTTAAAATAAAATCCCCTATTATTTTTAAAGCACCTGGCCTGCTATATTAAAGAGAGAATCTTTCCATTCAGCTGAAGGTTTACAGGGTACCTGTCATATGCAGGTTTGGATGACGACAGTACTAAAAAGAGGAGGAAGGATGGTGGAAGGAAGCTGCAAAAAATGCCACGGTCTCTTTGAAAAACCTTAACTGAGAGTCCAGGCATCAGACAACCCTCAGTTACATACACAAAACATAGGACATTTAGAAATGACTCTGGAATCTATCCTTATAAGTCAACCTATCAGGCCAAGTAGCCAGTGAGAAGCTTGGTATGGGTTGCTTTTCTAGAAAATATCTTTCACTGCAACACAAAAAGTTTAATACCCTCTTCTAGGTCTGATGGATGCTATAAGTTAGAGTCAGTCTCATAGCAAGTTCTCAGCAAAGACAAGAAGCAGAAGCAATTCCCCAAAGTAGGTCCTATCTCACGGGAAAGTTAAACAAATCAGAGGCAAGTTCCCTAGGACAGAATATGCACGAGCATGTCTAATGAGAGATCAACACACACATGTGATCTTAGAAACTGAGAAAGTGTCTCCCCTCTAAAGAGTTTTAATATTATAAAATGCATACATTAGTAAATTAACCACTAATCATCATTTTTAATTTCTACTTAAAAGAGCAGGAATATTAACAGGAGAATGCTGAGACCATTACACAGACTTCTAGAGAAAATACTCCTCCTACGACCCAGGAAAAAGAGTTGGATGAAGAGAATACACTTCCATAAAGTGAAGAACAAGCTTCAAAATAGCAGAGCTATGATAGGACACCAAAAAGTACAGGGGGCACATCAGCTGGTGTACTGAAAGGAAGCCAAGTCCAATACAGTTCTGCACAGGTGGGGCAGAGGAGCAGGGGACTTCTTGGATCCTACCCCCAAGATAAAAACAGCCCTCACAAACCTCAAAGACAGTTGCAGGTTTGAGGGAGACAGCAGGGAGACCCACTCTGTGGGTGTCTCAGCATTAGAGGGACTCCTATCCTGCCCCTGTATGACAGACACTATCTTGAGATGAAGCCCTTTGTTTGAAATTAAACTACCTTGGGGATCTGATAGTGGAAAATAACTATAAGCAATGAGCATAAATACATGATCTACCACAGCCCTAGAGAGACAGTCTCAAAAGGCAGCTATGAAGATCAGGAGGTCCAGACACTGATAAGATACAAGTGAAGTATGCAAAACCAGGCAGCTTTCCTAGAGTGCTCTCTTTTCCAGTGACAAAACCTTCTGACCAGCAGCACCTTGGGGAAAAATTTATTTGATATACACTTCCATGTCACAAATGATCATTGAGGTAAACCACAGAGAAGCACAGCTTGATAGCTCACTCCCTGGCTCAGGCATTAACAGCTCAGGCTCATCTGTCTAGGAATGGTACCACCCATAGTGGACTGGGACTTTCTACATCAAGACAATCCCTCACAGACACCACCACAGGCCAGTGTGATCTGGAAATCCCCTACTTGAGACTTTTTCAGATGACTCTGGGCTATATTAAGCTGATGCTAAAGCTAATTAAAACAGTAGCCCCACCCTTGGTGGCTGGTAGGATCTGACAGTAAAATTAATAACATCAAAGAAGGCATAGATAATTTATTCAGTAATATTATAGCAGAAAATCTCAAATCTAAATAAAGAAATGGATGTTTAAATACAAGGCATTTAGAATCTAAAATGGGCATGACCAGAGAAGAGCATCCATATGATACAATCTAGTCAAGATGCCAGGAGTAAGCAAAGGAAAATACTGAAAGCTATAAGAAGGAGCTAACTTACGTACATGGGCAAGCACGACATCAGATCTCTCATCAGCAATCCTAAAAGCCAAGAAATCATGTTGTGTTATACCATGAAGGTAAATAAAAACCAACTGGAGTCCTGTATCTCCCTGAGTTAGCATTTAAAATTGACAGAGAAATAAGGACATTTCAAAACAAACATCAAGTCAGAAATACAGAAGATTCTTAAAAGAATAATCTACATACAGGAGAAAGACAGTGTCAGTCATGAGAATACTGCAAAGAGTAAATTTCATGAGAAGAATAAACTAACAAAGGAGTCCTAGAAAGGAATTCATTATGCCCAACACATGAGTAAACTGCTGGCACCAAAATGAGAGAAAGAAAAGAACAAGCAACAATCTAATCAATGAGGGGAAATAATAAAATAATAGGAATTAATAAACATCTCTTGATAAAATATATACATGTAAATGATCTTAAATCACCAACAAAGAGACACAGACCAGCTAAATGTATTTTTAAAATCTAGATCCAACTATCTCTTACCTCCAAGAAACACACCTCACTAGTAAAGACATCTAGAGACCGATAGTCTAAGATAGAAATCAATCTGTCAAGCACGTGGCGACTTAAATCTATATGGGATATAACTTTTCTCATACCTAATAAAGTAAACTGAATTTCTAAATTAGTCAAGAGATAAAGCTATTACCTGTCAGTAAGAAAAGCAGTCCATCAAGATGTAATCATTATACATATATATGCACTGAATCTTTCAGCTCCACATTTCATAAAAGAAACACTAATGGGAAAGAAGGTCAGATAGAGCCTTATATAACAATAAGGGGTGATTTTAACACCCCATTTTTAGTATTAGATATGTAATAAAAACTAAACACCAAGGGGGAAAACATAATTAAAATACATTACAGATCTAATGGATCTAACCAATATTCTCCAAGAAAAATGGAATACAAATTAGATCAGTAGCCCATGTACCTTAAAATAGGCCACATTCTAGATTACAAAGAAAATCTTAACAAATACAAAAGAATTGGAATGTTTTTTCCTGTCTTACTATGTCATGGTGGAATAAAACTAGAAATCACTAGAAAAAGAAACTTCAGAAATTACACAAAGACTTAGAAATTGAACAATACCAACTATAATAACCAGTCATTAAAGAAATCAGGAATACATTTTAAAACCTCCTAAAATCAAATGAAAATGAAAATACAACTTACCAGCATTTTTGAGACACAGATAAAGCATAAGAGAAACATCTATGCCTGTGAGTACTCATGAAAAAATCCAGAAAGATCTCAAGTACTTTATCTCAATGGCATAACTCAATGTTTCAGAAAAATCAGAGTAACTCAAACCTGAACGCAACAGGTGGCAAGGGAAAACACCAATCAAAGCAGAAATTAATGAAATGGGAACAAAAGAAGAGCATTGGTTCTTTGAAAAAAATAAATAAAGGTACAAAACCCTAATAAAACTAATCAAAAGAAAGAAAGTAGGCCCAAAATTAGAAGTGAAAGGAGGAAGGATACTATGTATTTTTTTTCTTTCTCTCTCTTTTTTTTTTATTACCATTACATCTGTCCCACTTCTCCCCTTCCTGTCACCCCCACCCACAATATTTCCCCTATTCTCTCTTCTCCTCTGAGCAGGTGGGGGTCCCTGGGTATCACCCCAGCATGGCACTTTAAGTCTCTGCGATGACACTAAGTGTTCCTTTCCCATTGAGCCCAGACAAGGCAGTGCATCTAGAAGAGCACATGCCACAGACAGGCAACAGCTTTTGGAATAGCCCCTGCTCCAGTTTTTCAGTGGGAACCTACATGAAGACCAAGCTATGCATCTTCTACGTATGAGGGGGGAAGCCTAGGTTCAGCCCGTGTGCGTTCTTTGGTTGGTGGTTCAGTCTCTGACAGCCCCAATGGTCCAGGCCAGTTGATTCTGTTGGTCTTCCTGTGGAGTTTCTATCCCCTTAGGGGCTGCAATCCTTCCTTCTGTTCTTTCACAAGAGTCCCCGAGCTCCATTTACTGCTAGACTGTGGGTGAAAGAACCTTTCTGAGGAAGAGCCTTTCAGAAGACAGCCATGCTAAAATCATGTCTGCAAGCATAATACAGTATCATTGATAGTGTCAGGGATTGGTGCTTGCCTATGGAATGGGTCTTAAGTTGGGCTGGTTATTGGTTGGCCATTCCTTCAGGCTCTGTTCCATCCTTAATCCCCGAATCCTTTGTAGACAGGATAAGTTTTGTGGGTGGGTTGGTGTCCCCATCACTCCACTGGAGTTCCTGCCTGGTCACAGGAGACAGGCCCCCCCATCCTCAATGCTGTGAGTCAGAGCTAAGGACACCCCCATTGTTTCTTGGGTGCCTCCCCTATTCCAGACTCCATGATGTCTTTGTTTTTCATAGCTTAATAGATACTATATATTTCAATGAAATACAGAGACCCAGTTAAGATTAATTTAAAACTTTTATCCAAGGCATTGAGAAATCTAGTGAAATGAATAAATTCCAGGCACAAATTGCTTACCAAAACAAAACTAAAAAGTATAACCAACTTAAAGCAACAAGATTGAAATAATAATAACCACCCTCAAGATAAAAACCCAAGAGTGAACCATTTCACTGCTAGCTCTTCCAAGATTTAACTGCATTGGTGGCTCAGGTCTCTCAGGGTCCTGGTTCTTCCGTTTGTTCTCTAGTGATGGCTCTTTCTCCATCTTTGCTGACTCCTCCCCGATTCTTAATTATTGACTATTGGACTGGCCTAGTTGCTGTCCTTGGTCGTCTCCACTCATGGATCAACATCTACTCCATGGGTTTTAATACTACTTCTAGCCAGTCATTCCCAGGGTCAATGCCTCTCCATCCTAAAGTCCAATTGCCTACTTAATGCTGTGACTTGTGTGTCTGCTTCAGCATTGATCTATGCTCTAGAAGGATGGTGGAAACTCCACTCTTGTCATTGTCATCATTTATGCTTCTCACTATTGTAGCACAAGCCTATATTGTTAATAAATCCTGCAGTTCAATGTTAAAGTACTTCCTTACCTCCTCCACTGTGACCACTTTTTCTATTATAAAGATTATCTTTTAACATGCCTTATAGTTTATTTATGTGGCATGCCTATTATTTATATAACTGTCTACACCTTTAAGAGTGCGAGCCCCATGTGGCAGAAGTCTTATTCATTTCATCATATATCTTAGGCTCCTATGACAGTGTCTGGCTCATAGCAGGTATTCAGTAAACATTGCTCTTTCTGATTTATTTGATAAATGTATATTGAATATTTAAATGCATTAGGCATTGGACATGTATGAATAAATCATGCCTCTGTTCTCACTGAGTTTATATTAATTGAAGAGGGACAGAAAAGTAATAAGCAAACTAACAAATAAGATACTTTCAAATGGAAGTATCTGAAGAAAGTTTTGGGGGTGACGTGAAAGCTTGGAGGGATGGTTTCAGATAGGACAGTCTAAGAAGTCTTCTTCAGAAGTAACAATGGGTAGAAATTTAGAAGATGATATTTCAAGAAAGAGAGTTATATCCATAAAAGATCTAAGGCAAGGATACATTTAGTTATTTAAGGGAAGAAAGAAAATAGTTGCTCTGGGGGACAGAGAGGGCACTCGGTCACAGCCAGATCACATGGTGTGTATGCTGTGGTAAAGCATTTCAATGCTACCCTGTGTGTGACAACATGATTGATGGAAGATGTAGAAATGGCTTAAGGAAGGAAAAAAGAAAGGAAACTAGAGAGTGATTAATAATATGTTGTGATTGCCTGGAGGTGGTAGTGCATGTCTTTGATCCCAGCACTTGGGAGGCAGAGGCAGGCAGATCTCTGAGTTCTACACTAGCTTGGTCTACAGAGTCCCAGGACAGCTAAGGCTACACAGAGAAACTCTGTTTCAAGGGGAAAAATATTGCAAGATGACAGACTTTTACTTTGAGGAGCAATATGGTGGTTTAGACATTTAGAGCAAGGCATGGTCTATCTCAAGAAGAATTCCCACTGAACAAATTACAATAGTCATGCATTTAAGTACAAGGGTGGGCTTATTTTTAAACAGAAAAATCACTGTGACCAAAAATAATTAATTGGGACTTGAAATCAGAACACGTAAGAAATTTAGAAGCCAGGATTATCCTGAAGATGGAAATCAGAGCAGGAAATGATAGTTGTTACAGGAAGTACAGTCATTCGCCACACGAAAGCCAGGCCATGGATCAGCACAATGTGGCTGTACTGAGATCAGAACCCTATGGGACAACAAGACCTTCAATGAGGCCAGGGAAGCATGGCCCTGAGCCTCCCTAGCAGGAGAGCCAGGAAAGGAGAACCATTTGCTTGTCCCAAAGAAAGACTCAGTCTCCCTGTTAGAGCCGTTCTGAGATAAATAACAGTCTCCCTAAAGTTCCTAACAAAATACTTTCAAATGAATCTATTTGCTACAGAGCTCGTAGATCCACCAGAACAGACAGTAAAGAAGATAAAGAAAAAAAAATCAAAACTAAATAAATTAAAAGACCAATACTTTCAGAAATATTTAAAGAAATGTGTAAACTGGCAAAATAGAGTATCTTAGAATCAACCTAAAAAATAAAAACACTTACAGACTATTATAGAGTTCAGAGTCTTGGTGAAGATACTCATTTTGATGCTATAGTTGGACATTCCTCTAAAGGTTGATCATAAACAAAAATGAAATATAATTTATAGCATCACAGAAAATACTAGAAAAAGAAGAAATTAAACTCAATGAAGAAAAACCAAATTTAGATTGAAAACAGAAAATATTTAAAAATAGAACAGGAATATTTAATAGTAAAAATACAAACATAATGAGGTACATAAGATATTAATAATGAATCAAAACATTATAAACCAAATAGTGTCGTTGTTGTTGCTGAGCTCTGTGAATGTTCACAACAGAAACACCCATGCACACAGAAAACAAAATATGAAAAATAAACACAGATAGTTAATCTGTGCAGACTGCAAGCAAAAGAAATAATAGCCATATTAATACCAAATTACATAGTCCTGAAAGCAGCACATTGTAAAATATTTGTAACTTTTACCAGAAAGGAGAAGCAAACCATCTATTCACTTTTCATTTATTTATTTATTTATTTATTTATTTATTTATTTATTTATTTAATATGTGTACACTGTAGCTGTTTTCAGACACACTAGAAGAGGTTATCAGATCTTATTATAGTTGGCTGTGAGCCACCATGTGATTTCTGGGGACTGAACTCAAGACCTCTGGAAGAGCAGTCAGTGCTCATAACCACTGACCCATCTCTCAAGCCTGAAGAGGCAATTCTAAAGTTCATTGTATCAAATGAAATAAAATACACAGAATTGTAAAAACAATTAGTAAATCCATCATTTTTGGCCAAGAAATTTAATGTATTCACCTAAGAAATTAAAAGTAAAACTTAGTAAACATACAATTTTTACTTTAAAATGACACACACACACACACACACACACACATACACACGAGCGCATACACATGTAATTTGCTGTGATTAGAGAACAGTGCTGGGGTTTGTTTTGGTGCTGCTATGTATTCAAATGCTAAATTCTATACCTCAAGACCCAGTTGCCCCAAGACAAGTGAATTCCCACATATGCCAGGTTTTGTTGTAAAAACCTTGCTCCCCAAATTAGTTAGTCAATAAAAGGCTAAAGAGTGTGATTGTGCAGTAAACAGAGGCAGGCAGGTTTTCAGTTTCCTGGCTGTGAGAAGCAGGTGGAGAGGAGGAAAGAGAGAGGAGAAGAGGAAGGAGGAAGCAGCCATGAGAGGAGACAGACCATGAGCACGTGACCAGGAGAAAAAGCAAGAAATGAGGGTGAGGTGTAAGTTGGACTAGCTCCAAACCCGCCCAGTCTGGGCTCTCAGCTTGTAAATAAAACACCTGGATTCTGTGTCTTTTATACGGGCTTAGCTAGAATTTATAATTCCTTTTGTCTTGTCTCAAACACAAAGCATTTATAGAAACTGATCAAATATTGACCACAAGGCACCAATGACTTTCAAAACACATCCCATGTGCAGCCACTAAAGTACAATTTAGCTTAAACCCTAACAAAAATAAAAGAGTACAACTCTTCAAAAATTATGTCTTCACATTTAAGATGGACTTTCCTGAACTGCTCGAAGATCAAAGAAAAAAATCAAGTATAAACTGTAAAATACAATTAAACGGACTGCATAGCCAACTTTAAAGTTTATAAGAGAAAAGTAGAAATGTCGAAATTTAATATTGCACAAATTTAATATCACAAACATCTGAATTAAAAGTACTTTTTTAATTAAGAGAATAAGCAGTTGCAGGAAAAATTTAATATAAATGTATCATTAGGAATAAAGTTTATGGTCTGTAATGTGCACAGTGGGTAAGGGCTCTTGTTGCCAAACCAGAAGACATAAGTTCCCTGTGGTGCCCACGTGCTATAAAGAAAGAACTGACTCTGTAAGTTCTCAGACCTCCACATGTGAGCCCACATATATATGTAGTAAGTAAATAAAATATAATTATAAAATAATAAATAATTGTAAGTGGAATATAATAGAAAGGACAGAAAGAAGGCTTGTTAAAACTAGTAAAAAGAATAAATTTGTGGAAAAAAATGGTCAAAAAGAATACAGGCAATAAACGCTACAAGTGAAAATGAAGTTATAACGTCATATGCAGAAAGTGAATAGAAGTAACCTGAACAACATTAAGCCAATAATTTATAACTTAAATGAAATGAAAAATTCGATTAAATACACAAGACTTCATAGCCCAACTATTATACAGAGACTTCAGAACAGGAGACGTTTCTCAACTCATTTTTATGAATGTGTCAATAGTGACAGTATCAACACCATTCAATATGCTGGAAGAAAGGAAAATACAAGCCAATCTCACTCAAAAGTACAGACTCAGACTTCTGAACAAAATAATAACTGAATCCAGATTTATAGTTTTTAATGTGGCGCATCTTGAACAAGTCAGATGTATCCCAGTAATAACAACTTAGAGACACTCTTATAAGTCATCCCAATAAAGAAATAAAAGATTTTTAAAAGCATATAACCAGCTTAATAGATGTAAAAGATTATACAAACATTAAAGTCTGTTCATAATGAAAATTAATAACCGACTAGACAATGGTGGTAATATTATCAGGAAGAAAAGGTGCCTACTAATGATCTAAAACCACAAACAGCATATAAAATGTTAGAAGTTTCATCTTTAAAATCAGAAAAAAATATTTTATGATAGTTACAGCAAGGTAGGAAAATATTAAGTTGTTTTTTTAATTTAATGAAGGATACAAGCTTAGAAATCAAGGAGAAGCTACAGTAGTTAACATATGATTTCTTTTAATACAAAGCTTAAGTAGTTATACAAACAAATTTCTTTGTTTTTTTACTATTTCAATTGACCCATAAAAATTGTACATATTTATAGGATGCCGTGTTTTTTCGTGATACATATGTACCATGTGTAATGATCAAATCTTGGTAATTAGCACTGCCAGCGTCTTAAACATTTATCATTTCTTACAAATTATTTTTAAAGCAAGATTTAATCAAGCTAAAACCTTAATATCCAAAAGCTAATTACATTTGTATAAGCCAGCAACAAACATAAAATGCAATTTTTAAAGGCCATATATATAAATATATAAATATATATATACATATATATATGTATATGTATGTGTGTGTGTAAAAATAAATAATTAACAAAGAAAACATATCTTAGATTTTAAAATAATATAATACAAATGAGTTGATAGAAATATAGATAAAACAAGACAATGTAATTATCACAGTTAGGGCTGAAACCATTACCATATTCTTTATATATTTGTATGCTTGAAAAAATTTACAAAAATAATATTTTTAAGATAATATCTACCATTATAAAATATTTTTAAAAATATGAGTTAAATTTTTATACCCTGGAATGAGAAGAATTCTCGTATAACAAAAATGTGCAAATCTAAAACAATCAGAAAATATCATGATGCCAAACACCATGGTCAAACAGGGAAGGAAGCTGCCGAGCCTAGCCTAGGTGGCCTAGGTGTGGAAAGGCTCAGGTGTGGGCCTCCACAAGCGTTGATAGCTGCTCTGGGGCAAAGCTTGTTTGTGTAATAACGTACGTATTTTCTGGACCCACTAGCAATGAAGAACTCTTTCTTTCCAAGGAATGCCCTCCCTGCTAATGTTAATGACTCCATAATGATAGAAAACAGCACAAGTCCAGGAGTTGAGGATGTGGGTATGTTTCAGTAAAATGGTAAATGCTGGGAGCCTTCAGGATATGGGGAAAAATTCCTCTAGATACATGAATTCTAAAATATATAATTTCTCAGCTATTCAAAAAATAAGGATGCAATATGAATTATATGCAGGGCTTCGCGAATCTAAAGAAACAAAAGCAGCCGAACTGTGAGCCAACTTGTTGAAAATTTCTAAGGAAAAAGATAAAGAGATTTAGGGAGTGGTGATCACAGGAGATCCCACCCAGCTATGTTTTTTTGTTAGTGCTTATAAGACAGATTCCCGAGCTTAAGGTCAGCCTGAGACACAGCAAATCCAGCAAGTCCAGGCCCAGGCATGGTTGAAACTGTAATTTCAGGGCAGGGTCTCACCCAACTAGTTTATCGTTTGTGCTTAATAAAGGCAGACAGATCTTCGAATTATTTTGCAACGTTAAAAAAAAAGTTTGCTTGCTGTCCCCTAAGAATCAAAGAGCTGGGGTCATGGGATGATGAATCATAGGATAATCAAAAGGAAAACCTAGAATAAACGACTGGATTGAGATGTAAAATAAAGGGCTGGACCTGCATTTTGCAGAGGAGCTATCCAGGGAAATTTCTAGGATGAAAAGAGAAGACTGCTTGGAAGACACACACAAGAAGGACGTGGACAGGGAGATCTCTTGGAATACCAAGCAAGCAGAATATAGACAGACAAATCTCCAGAGAGAATACAGAACAGAGAGAAGCAAACTGGAAAAGTATATCAAACAGAACACAGGTTCTATCGGCTTGGACCCACGATTCGGCTTCGAGTCATTCTTTGCGCTGCTCCCAGACACCTCTCAGAGCCCCTTTCATGGCAGAAGCAGGACAAACCTACCAGAAGAAGAGCTTCCAGCATGGAAGCAGACAATAATAGAGTCTGAACATAAAAACAAACACAGGCAGTTGACGGAAACAAAAGTGTCCAGTTTTAATCACAATAAAAGCCATGAACACATCTACCCTGCAGATCCAAACCTCTGAGAATCCCCCAATCCTGATAACAAGACCTGAGGAGGTTTCAGATATTTTCTTATAGTTCTGATAAAATTACCTGACTATGGTTTCAGTGGGATCTCAACCCAACGTAGAGACAAAGGAAGGCCTGGCAGAGCTCACTACAGGAGGATGGCCGGTTGTGGGGGCAATCAGACACTGAAGAAGACCCATGGCTAGTGGCCTCACATCCAAAAGGTACCACCACCTCCCAAAACAACACCAACACTGTCTGGAGGCAGACACTGAAACCAGGAGCCTGAGGGTGGAGACGATGTGACTGACTCAAATCACAACACAGGACTCTGGGGAAAACATCAGTCTCAGAGAGTGGTGAGAACACAAAAACGTGGAACCCCCATGAAAACAAGTTCAGCAATATTTTGCAAACATTCATGCATCTTCATGATTTAGCATTTCTGCCGAAGTGCAGAGAACTCTGGCTGAGTACAAGTTATATGGCTCGAAGTTACTCATTGTGGGGTTGCTCCATGTAGCAAGGTTAAAATCAACCCAAATACACGGAGACTGGGTAAATCACGACAGAGCTCTGCAGTTCAACGTAATTATACCAGGTCAAGAAACAACGTACACTATTGGGGTCTGACTAAACCATGACAGAGCTCCACAGAACAACAAAATTGATCTGAATAAAAAGCTGTAAGAATAAACAGGTCTAAATATTGTCAAATAATTATTTCCAAATATGTATTCTTAAACAAACAAACAAAAAACAATATACAAACATATATGATTTATTGTATGCAAGTTCTAAAGCTTTACTGCATTTTACAAACTGTAACACAAACGTATTAAAGAGGAGAGGTTAAATGAAATTTATATAGGTTAGAGTTTTGAAAGCAACAACCAGTTTAAAATTTTTCCTTTAAATGACAAGTGAGATAGGACGATGGAAGAAGAGAAGGGGACAAGTGTTAAGAATTAAAACAGTATTAGAGGTGGCTTTATTTCTATGCCTCCTCACCAGCAGGAGGCAGCACTTAGAACAAGACTAGCCTGAAAATACAGATGCCAGAATCAACTGTAAGAAGAAACTGTTCTTGGACAAAGAAAGCCCCCAAATTACAATCCAGTCACTAAATCAGGTAAGACACAGTCTATGGATGGGTCATCTTATAGTAAATAAATCTGACTTGCGGTTTGGGTGGGCTAATGGGGGATGTATTGTGAGATGTAAACTATGTCACAGCTATGAAAATCTAGCACATGATACAGTTATGACAATTGTTTAAGCAACAGTGCTGTAATTTAGACATTAACCTCGATGGCTTCATAGTCTGTAAGTCCACATTTAAAAGTTGTTTCATGGGACTGAAAAAAGGACTACATGATTAAGAACGATTATTACTCTTGCAGAGGACCCCAGTTCAATTCCCAGCACCCACAAACCGTCTCACAACCATCCATAACTCCAGTTCTAGAGAATCCAATGGGTTCCAGGCATGCAAGTGGTAAATGGCTCTACATGCAGACAAAACATACATACACATAAAGTAAAATTAATCTTAAATTTTAATTGTTTTGTTTGTTGGAGCAAATGTTAGGGTGATTTATACTTTTCCCAGAGAACATACTTAAATTTTCATGAATCCCTTCAAGGAAAGTTCTGTATTTCAAGGACTCCTTTTCTGCTGCTGATCTTGCAGAAGAAAACGCACTATTACATTTGAAATTTGTTAATGTTTTTGGTAGCTCAATGGGAAAGCTCAACATTCTAAGCATGGTATATTGGAACTATAACATAACTTTTTCTTAACGTTTAAACATGTGTATGCACATAAAGGCAAGCTGGTAGGCAAGGCCTGGGAGCGATGCTCCAGCCCTAGTTGTTACCACCAATTGCCCATGTGTCATCTGTTCACTTGTAGCTTTCTCAGATAGATAAATATCTTATTTAGAAAGTAGAGTTCTAGTGAATAGCTTTGTAATTAATTATGCTTTGTACTAAAATTGTTGTTTTTTTTCAAAAACTACCATCTATTTTGTGAGTTGTATTAGTCATCTTTTATCTGGTAAATTATAAACTCACATAAGTATGTACAGTTTATATTCTGATGATGTCAAAAGTGTACAGATTCCTATATTTTAAATGAGAAATTTTTCCTCTCTAATTGTTTATCTGGCATCTTAAAAATCTTCTAAGAACTATTAAATAAATTCAGAAAAGTCCTAAAATATAAAATCAACACAAAAAGTTTACATTGCTATATGCAAATAGCAAGCTATTAGAAATCATAAATAGCTATAAGAAGGTAAAGTAAAAGAACAATCAGAAATGAAAACTATCTCATAGATATCACAAAACTCTGGTAAAGAAACAGAAGCATTCATGCAACAAAAGGATGAATACTTTTTAAATGCACACATCGCTCAAAGAAATCTACAGATTCAATGCAAGTGCCATCAGAATACTAAGGTCAAGTCACACAACTAGAAAACCACACACACACAGACACACACACACACATACACACACACACACACACACACATACATACATACACATAAACACACACATACACACACATAAACACACACATACACACACATACACACATACACACACATAAACACACACATACACACACATACACACATACACACACATACACACATACACACACATACACACACATACATACATACACACACATAAACACACACATACACACACACACATACACACACATACACACACACACACACACACACACACACACACACACACCTGAATACTCAAAGCCATCAAGCTGGTTTTCCTGGAGACAGAGAGAGAAGAGGAGCATTACATCTCCTGACTTCTGTAGTGATCAAACAGCGTGACATAATTATCACAGACAGACACATGAACCAACAGAACAAAATAGAGAGCTTCAGGTAAATCCACGCATCTATAGCCAGTGGGTTGCACAAGGCATTAACATGAAGGGGGGAGAGAAGAGTCTTTTCCAATGCCCAGGAAAGTCGAGTATCTAAATGTAGAAGAACAAAGTTAAACCAATACCTCTCAAGAGTTACAAACATTAACTTATCAAAGATCTAAGTGTAACACTTGAACCTATGAAAGAGCTAGAAGAGGACACAGGGAGAAAGAGGACTTTGCATTGGAATGCACAATGACTTTCTTGGAAACACAGGAAACGGAAGCAGAGACAGTCAAATGGAATTACTCCAAGTCGAAATGCTTTTGATCAGTAAAGGAAACAAAGCAGATAAACAACCTATAGAATGGAAGAAAATGTTCGCCAACTATATACTCAACAAAGGTGAGTTACAGAATATTCATTACACTCCACAAGTGCAAAGCCAAAACAACAGCAAGTAAATAAACTCTCAAATCATTCAATTACGTGGGAAATAAATTCACATAAGAAAACACACTTTCTTTAATCTTTTTAACATTTGATGTGTGTGAGTGTGTGTGTGTGTGTGTGTGTGTGTGTGTGTGTTATGTAAGTGCCACTATGCATCATGTGAGGAAGTCAGAGGACAATTATCCTTTTGCCAGTGCCTGGTCTAGGGCTTGAACCCATGTCGTCAGGCTCAGCAGCAAATGCCTTTAATCAGAATGGAACCTCGCCAGCCCAAGGAGACATTTCTCAAGAGAAAGTCATACAAATGACCAAGCTTGAAATAAATACTTAGCATCACCAACCATGAGGGAAAACCAAATTAAACCTTAATGAGATATTACCTCACAGCTGTTAGAATGGTTATTAACAAAAAGACAAAAGATAACAAGAACTAGCTGGCGTGTAGAGAAAAGGGCACCCATGCACAGTGTTAGTGGAAGTATAAGTTGGTACAGGTAGTGGGGCAAACCATATGGGATGGTCTTTAAAAAGTCAAAAATAGAATTGCTTTATGATCCAGTAATCCCATTGTATTTATATATAAAAAGTGGTATGATTTTTAAAAGACATATATGTGTGGTCCTGTATTTATTTCAGCAGTTTTATAAGAAAAGGAAATGTCAGCTAATGAATATTTTTTAAAAATGTGGTACCTATGTACAATGAAATACTTTAACCCCCACAAGAATATAAGCCTGTCGTTTGCTACAGCATGGACAGAGCCTGAGATGACTACATTAAGTGAAATTTGTCAGGAACGCATGATCTCATTGACTTGTAGATTCTAACAAAGTTGATGTCTTGGAGCTTGAGAGTAGAATAGAGGGACCAAAATCTAGGAATAGATAAAGGTCGAAGGACTGGGGAAAGGTTGTTACAGCGAGACACAAGGGAGGAGTTCAGGCACAGCATTGGGACCACACTTAATAAAAATGTGCCACAATGTCAATAACCTGGAGGAAAGACTTTGGAAAGTTTCCTCCAGGATCAAATAATAATATTTGGGGAGATAAATGTATTGAACCTGATTTAAACAGAACCCATATCAAACCATCACATGAGGCCTCATTAATAGTAAAAATGTATGTCTTTATATGTCAGTTACAGTTATTTTTAATATGGCTAAAGTGATGGAAACTCAAGTAAGACATACACAAGGATCATTCTAAGTAAAGAACAGAGCTAGAGGGAGGAAGATGAGGGAGGGGGAACGGAGGTAAGCACCCCAGGAGAAGGCAGTCCTGGGTTGCTCTGCTAGATCCTCCTTGGTGCTTAAGACAGCCCCTGTTGGGAGCCGACTTTAAGCAGAAAGCGGCTAGAAAGCAGCTATCATCTTTGCAGCCATCTGGAACCATTTACCCTGATAGAGACTTGGTTTTTCAGCAGCCTACAACAGCTGAGCACACTCTAACAAATATCTTGTTTATCCTACATAGCTTGTTTTGCTGTTTAGTGACCCCAGCTGCATAGTGCACGTGGTAAAATGTTTTCACCTGTGTTCTCCTGCATGTGCTTATAAATACCCAAGATTTTCTTGTAGTGTGTGTGGTGTAGTAGTAGTAGGTGTAGTGGTGTGTGTATGGTGGAGACAGTAAAGAAGACTTTACTACAGATCCTCTGGCTTGTCTCTATTCTTCGAGGCTCTTCCCCTTCTTCCCCCCACTCTCTCTCTTGCTAAACCCGGACCTGTGGAACAGAGCGGGCCACTATAGTTTGGCCCCCAAACGTGGGCAAGAGTGATCCGTTACAGTTAGCTCAGGGCTTTTACAGTTTGGTGCCAAGAGTGGGGCAGAAAGGTCTTTTACAGTTTGGCGCCAAGCGTAGGGCAGCTCAGGGCTTTTACAGTTAGCTCGGGTCTTTTACAAGCCCCTACTTGCAGAAGTGAAGAGCAGAGAGAGAGAGAGAGAGAGAGAGAGAGAGAGAGAGAGAGAGAGAGA
>JANHMN010000017.1:52835093-52858799 GCA_030674055.1 Rhabdomys pumilio
AGAGAGAGAGAGAGAGAGAGAGAGAGAGAGAGAGAGAGAGAGAGAGAGAAGGCATGCTTCTGAAGTGTGCCTCCCAAGGGACTTTCTTGACTTGCTTGTTCCCCAGGGATCTCGACAAACTTCCTACCTCTTTTCAGGCGAGAAATCTCTAATGAGGCAAGCCCAAGGATCCCTTCTCTCAATAATGTATTTAAGTGCATAAAATAGAAAAGTATTAGATTACAAAGAAGCCAGCTGCCCTGGAATACACTTCTACCCCAGGCTTCCCTGAGAGAGTAGCCCCAACTCCTGACAAGACAGTGAGGATCACAAAGGTGACAGTTGACCAGGGAGCAGACATTCAACTGCTTCCCAGATAGAGGAATAAACTAACTCGGGAAAACTTGATTTAGAAGTGAAGTGACTGACTGTCTATTTCCTAATAAAGTACTGTAATCAAAAATACTCAGTGTTGTACTTCAACAGTGTTTCGTTTATCAAATGTTTCCAGAGCATCCAATCCGTTCCTTAATTTCTGTTTACTCTTTCATTCTCCCCCCATGCACCCCTGCTTTATTCCAATCTTTGATCTAAGTCTTGGATGTTGACAAAGGATTTAGCTTATCCTGCCTCACTGCACAAGATCCCACCGCCTCCCTATTAATGAAGCAAACAATACTAGAAAGGGATCTAATGTAAGTAATTCTCTCTGTGAACAGTAACTGTGACATTAGGAGCTCTGTAGATTGCTTGATTGCGTGCCTAATCACTCACGATAACTCATCCACTGGGCTTGATGAAGGGGCAATGCCTCTGGGCATGCCCAATCTGACACCCGTCACAACTTAGTGTCTCATAGAATGTACTTGACGACACAGAACTACGTGCTTTCACGGAATGAGGTCTGTCAGCATCTCTTCATTTGCAAGACTCTTAATAAAAGACAAGGGTTTAAAATAGCTCCACACACCAGAGACAGAAATATCTTAGTGTCTATGTTCTCTTCTCAATTAAAAACAACAAAACAAAAATCAAAAAAAAAAAAAACCACCTTTCCCCACCCCAAAGAACTCAGTCAAGTATATGCACCATATAGTAGGCTTCAGTCAACATTGCTGTGTTCCTTGTGTCATAAGTATAAATACTCAAATTCTCTCCTTCCCTCCTTCCTTTCTCTTCTCTCTCTTTCTCTCTCTCTCTCTCTCTCTCTCTCTCTCACTGTGGGTGTGGGTGTGTCTCTCTCCCTCTCTCTCTTTCTCTCTCTCCTTTACTTAGAACTCTTTCTTCCTGTATATCTCAGAATAGAAAGAGAAATAAAAATTTTAAAATATTGGATTCTTCCTTTTGACTCTACTGCTAACACAATAAGCCAGCGCCATAAACTGAATCACCAGAGTCTGCTGTTCTGACTGCTCTCTTTGCTGTATTACTTCGTGGATATTAGAAGCCTTGGGGATATTGGAATATGAATAAAGATTTTTTTTTAAATCAGCTGGGTTTTTTTTTTTGGTTCTGTTTCTAAAAATAATGCAGTTTGCAAAAACAGAAGGTTTGGTTTATAACACAAACAAAATTGTTACATTCTGAATGGGTTGTAAGTACCTGATTCTTTGCCTTTTTACTCATCCCTGAAAAAAAAAAAATCTGCAAATCCATTTGCTAACCAGCTGTACCTCTGTACGAGACAGATAACAACCTGTGCAAGCCAGGGTTTGCTGTGAATCGGTGCTGATAGGCCTGAATCTCACGGCTTTTTTTAAATGCTAATGACAAGAAACATTTCCGAAGCCAAAACGCTCTTGTAGATCTGTCTTCCTCTATTATGACTGATATTTGCTTGTAAGTACATAGAACACTTGTTCCCTGTCCCTTATCTGCGGAGTTGCAGCATGCTGACCTACATACCATTCAGCACAATGCCATGCACAAACATCTTCTATATAATTTTTCATTTTCGACTTAAAAACAGTAGAGGCAAAATAGGATTGCTGCAAATCTAACAAAGAGATGGCATTATTTCCAAATAAAAATGTGCATTTTTCCAAAGAATTTATTTGTCTAGCAGCATGAAGTTCACACACAGCATTGCTGGGGAAAGGGGGTGTTGCATTGCGATTAGGAAGGAGAACACAGGAGAAAAACAAAACCCGTCTTTTCCACTACCCAAGGATAATTAAATAAACTTGGTTTTTGCTACAATTAAAAGTCCAGTTTTTCTGGAACCGTGTTTTTGCGGTGTCACAAAGAAGGGCAGATATAAAAATGCTGAATACTTACAATAACAAAGGGTTTGGGTGAGAAAGTGACACCCGTGGGAACGGAAGAAAACATTATTCTCACATTACCTCTATCAAAACGCTCTGAGCCACGGTGTATATTTCTCTCTATCAGAACGCTCTGAGCCACAGTATGTATTTTTGACTTTCTTGCTATTCCATCTGCTACTTGCTCAATCCTGTCTACCGATGGGGTATTGCAATTTCCACCCGAGCTGTTCATAGCTGCACCAAAGACCCCAGCTCATGCTTATCAGGTGACCTAGCCTTCTTGGTGCCCAACAAGACCATTGTAATTGCAAATATAGGCAAGTCACTTGAAAAGGGAGACTGAATTTCTAGTACAGGGCACAAGGAGACCAGTGGAGGCACCAGCAAGGGCAAAGGGCAAACAGGGTGACTGGCCAGATTGAAAACTCCTCATTAACTCGGAACACAGATGCAGTCAAGAGCCTTCCTTCGCTCTACAGACCAGGAGAGAGGGGGCTTGTGAATGCACCTGGGCTTAATTTTTAATGATCTGCTGTCTTTGTGTCAGGTCCGATGTGACAAACCACACACACACACACACACACACACACACACACACACACACAAACAAAACCTACAACGGCAGGAAAATCCCTAAGTATGAAAAGAAACGGCTTGGATAGTGGCCCAAATGACTTCGTTCACTTTCAGGAACTTATTTTGTTGCTTAATTATTTTGAGGGGTCTCGCCCGAGTAAGAAAACTGCCACAGTTACTCAACCACCACCACCAGAATGTCACAGTAAGGGCGAATTCTACTTCTAGAACCTTGATTCATGGCTCTCTAAAAAACCAGCTAACTAGGAGTCTCTTTCCCACGAGCCCAGGCTTAGTCTTAGATCTACCTCAGACTAGCTGTGTGGCTTCTGGCAAGTCCCCTGACTTCTCAGATCCTGCCGATTTGGGGATCTGGGGCCTGGAGTAGTTAAGTGACAAGCTAGCTCCTGGATGCAAAGTTCTACAATGGCTCCCCTGTCCTTTCAGGGGGCAGTTACTGCTGTTTGGGTACTTGTTTGAGAAGATGTTCAAGGCCCTTTTCAAATTTGTCTTTCGGCATTCTAGCCCACGGGCTTAAGTGATGGCCAGCATGGATTCTTCACATGTACCCACTGCTTTCTGCTCCCACTTGAACTCTGTAGGCTCCACTTATTAGTGGTCTATGCTAATAATGCAATTTCCAGAAAGCACGCTACTATTAGATTTTCTGGAGTTTCAACCCATCAAAATGACATACAACTATGTGATAAACTAGTCTGAATAGATTTTGGAACTTAGCAAGCATACCTCTCATCTACCTGAGAAACCTAAATCCATTTATAGTTAACTTCTGATTTTCTTATATTTATGTCATTCAAAAATGTACTTCCAGTCCAGAAGTCTTCCCAAAGCTCAAGCTAACGATTAATTTTGTTTGGGTCAAAGCACAAATGTTACAAGTGCATGTTAGCTGCAATTTGCTAATTACTCTCAACTTTTTTCCAAATATGACCCTTGCCTTTTCTTTTTTTTCCTCTGAAATTTTATAGTCCAATTCTCTGCATCTTTCTTTGTTTAATCTTAAATCAAGGGAAAGACTGGTGGTTTTATGAAGTTGCAGTCCCTAGTAAGTAGTATCAAATTAGCATAATTTTCACAGACTGAGCAATCTGCACTTTGTGCTACTTTTTAAAATTTGGATTAAAAATATGAGTCAAACATTCTGTCCCTTCTTGAAAGTTTTATTTATAAAATGTACCCAAACGAAGACTCTACTTTCTCATCGTGGTTGCTTTAAGCAAAACAGCATGCTGTTGAATCCAGTTTGAGATTCTGCTAGGTGCTATCAGTAAAGTCATTTTTATAGTTATTATTGTTGCCCTGTGAAAGCCAAGAAGATGACAGTAAGATGAGTTTACCCACACAGAACACACAGATTATGAAATACAAGCATGGGCTAGAATTTCTAAAGCGATGTAGGAGAGAGTGAATTTTAAATGCTGTGCTCTGGCAGTCTTTCGCAGAGAGATACCTATATGTACCTAATGTATGTATATGTGTGTGTATATGTATGTGTTTGGATGTGTATGAATGTACATGTATGTATGTTTACATGCATGAGCACAGTGCTGTAGCTGATGACTAAAGATGACCGTAAGTACAAACCGGTACTTTCGTTAGGGATGGTTTGTTAAAGGGATTCAAAGTTGAAAGAAAATGGATGACTAATTTTTATCTGGCCTTAACCAAATTTACTATTTATTCAGTTGCTTAACATTTACTGAGTTATTACCATATGCCAAACAGCATAATTTTGCTAAATTCAGTAAAATTCATGAGAGAAATAAAATGCTCAAAAAGAAATCACACCAATTTCAGAAGTTCCTCCATCGGGCTTGCAGACTGGGTGAAATGGGTAAAATAATGTCAATAATATGTTTCAGGTCTGATTTTTAAATCCAAAGGAAAAGCTAAAGTGTGCTTTCTTTAATATCTCTTCATACCCTCTCTGGACAATTTGAGAATTTTCTTCTTGCATTCTCTTGTAAGAAGCTGAATATGAGACCTACTGCATTTCACTTTGAAGATCCAACTAGTCCAGTTACTCCATCATTATGTAATTCCAGTTGGATCAGGAAGTAGTACAAAGGGGGCTCTGAAGGCCTGTCTGAGCCAGGCATGGTAAACATGGCCAATGTGCCTTTAAAGGGATGAGCTGTGGTCCAAAGTGGAACTCCAGGTAACCGGATTCCTGCCCATCCCACAGACAGACTCAGGTAGTTTTATCCCAGAGTTCATTCATCAATAACTAGACTGACCATATATCCAATTTGCTTTGGATACCACTATTCTCTAATGCTGCTCCAAAATAATTATTAACAGCTTCTTTTTACACTTTCTAAAAGGCCTCATTAGGGGTGATTAGTGACACCGGCTCCCTAACCACAAGACAATCTGTGTGAGAACAAATCTGAACAATGATCTAGTACCAGAACTACCCAGTGATGTAATGTCCTTCTAGGACTAATAATCTTCTGGGGTTTTGTTTGTTTGTTTGTTTGTTTTGTTTTTTTGTTTGTTTTGTTTGTTTTTTTTGTTTTTGTTTTTGTTTTTGTTTTTGTTTGCAGTGGACTTAGTCTTTTAAAGGAAATGGGTTAAATAGCTATTCTCTGATTCTTGAATGTAGCCTGTAAAACTGTGGTGTTCCTTCATTTGCACCCACTAAAATTTCTAAAACTTCCCAGACCAGTTAAACTGCTACTGAATTCCACATGAAGCTTTGCCCCTGCCACAAACTTCATAAGAGCAGAAAAATTTATCTTACTCATCAGCGTCTCTCAGTGCTTGTTGCATTCAGCCTTGTTTGGAAAAGGCACTCAGTAAATATTTGTTGGGATGCCTGGAGCAGCCAGTCGAAGCACCTGGATGGCTGGCCTAATGCTTCCCTTTTCACCCAGTGATTTATCATCATGGATCTAAGGAAACCCAGAAAACAGACAAATGTCAGGTTCAGGCAGATTTGTGGAGAGAAGTGTTCAGGTGCTTAGGGAAGCAGGGAGCATCCAATCTGCGTTTTCCCCTTCTAGAAACTTCTCAATCTATCTTCATGTTCTCTTCTAAGGCAATTAATAAGCTATTTCTGCAAACCAGATATTCTACAAGTAAGAACCAGATCTGCCCCATCCCTCACCCCCCAAAAAAGTCTATCAATAAAATAACAAAAGCAGTTGTTTCTGGGAGCTGAAGAAATGGTTGGAGGAGTTTGCTGACCTTCCAGAGGACCTGAGTTGAGATTCCAGCACACACATTTCCCCACTGGGAACTGACTTGTAACTGTCTGTAACTGTAGTTCCAAGGGACCTGACACCGTCTTCTGGTACCCAGGGGCATATACGTATATCCAAAATACCACCACACAGACACACATTTATACACACAAATAAAATGAATCTTAACAGTCATTTCACATGCACTTTAGAAAAGCCATCAAGTGGTTGCAGAATTTACCAAGTGGTGGGGAGGGCACAACAGAGGAGGAGTTTTAAACAACCCTCTGTTCACTTAACTTCTAAAAAGAAAAAAAAAATGTTGAGATGTATCTACAATCCATTAGCAAGAACAGCAGCATTTGAATAAATCCAACTCCAGTGAGCTAAAGCATCTTGCCTTCACTGTTACGTTTTCCATCTGTGACAGCTCGCATTATGACCTCAGCACAGCATACAATCTTTCCTCAGATCACCTCAGCAGTCTAAATAAACCAAGGCACATGCCTCACAGAGGTATCAAGTCTGTGACACTGCCCTTAAGGGCCCCTTAAGACTATCTGTGTATCTTTGGAAATCAATGAGAAAGTAGATCTCAAGCAGGACAGAAGGGACCTAAGAACTGGGCCTCAGAATAGACTCCACAGCCTACACCTGTGCCTGGGAAATTTTGATTATGGAGCATTGCTTTTTTTCCGTCAGCATGAAAGTCATTTCCAACAGAAGTATGGAACAAAGAGAGACTTTCATTTACAAAACGAAGTTTAATGGTGCTGTGTCTGTGGGGTTTTTATTTATGATGCACCTGGTGTTGTGTTTAACCATCTGTGGAACAGAGTCACCTGCGCCAACGCCTAAACTCTTGTCCTATATGTATGAACCAGTCCTGGCTCCCATTGCCAATGTAGGTTTCTGCCTGTGGGCTCCAGAAGAGAAAGAGAATCCCTGCGTTCGGGTCTGCCTCCTGCTTACAAAGACCACCACCGGGAGCTCCGTTCTAAACCCTCGCCATACGGTTTTGTACCTACTCATAATTCAACACCACTCGGTGCTTTTGCCACCATCCCGTGTCTGTGTAAAGCGCCCTTTGAAGTAGTCTGGGAAATCTAACCTGCCTCGGGTTCTTCCTGGTCAAGGCAAGACTGCCAGGTTTGGGTTGTTTTGTTTTCCGATTCTAAACGCATCTAGGATCATTTCCTTCCCCTTCCTCTTTTAACCCGGGACTATACAACCTGAGCACATAAGTGTGCTTTACTCGACTAGTTGTCCAGTTCACCTGGTTAAGCATAGAAGTTGCACTCAGGACTGAGAATCCAGAAACCTGGGTCCCAGGGACATCCCAGCCAAGTCTGAGCGGCTGTTCCTTTGGACGCAGTACTTAACTGCTCTCGGTTCATCTGCACAACTTCCGCTGACACGATACAAAGTCCCACCCACCCCTGAGAATCTCTGGACCGAGTCTAACCCCTCCTGTCACTTATTTGAATGTAGAGGCCTATTCCTGATGCCGGAAATGCTAGACGTTAAAGAAATAAAATTCTGAGCTATACAACCTACAAATCTCCATCTAATTCGCAGTCAGTCTGCAGGCCAAATACAACGTTCTCTTATGGTTAGGTGTACCTGTTTAGAAAGTTAGCCCAACCAAAACACTCAGTAACAAGATATATGCCTAATTTCTGTCCAAGAAGAGATAGGACACTACACACCTGTCATTCAAGGATGGAATCTGGAATGACCCATTGTCAATTTTAAATTCATAAAATAATTTTTGTAAATATGAAATCTTAAGTGAGATTCACTTCTGATTAAATAGACTATGGCTATAAAAACACATAATCTTTTCTTTATGATTTTTGTATTTTGTAACTCCATCTCAGTCTCTCACACTAGGAAGTCTGAAATTCGAAAATTAGAATATGGGCCTACAGCAGGATTCAGTGGGTAAAGGTGCTTGCTACCAAGCCCAACAACCTGTATTTGATCTCCAGAACATGCATAGCAGAAAATTAACAAAGCTTTTGTTAATTTTCCATACACACTCATGCAAACACAGGTACACACCTATACACACACATCTCATCTCAGCATGTACATACTTACTTCCCCCCTAAAAAAATACTAATTAAACATAATAGAAATAAAGTTAGAATTATAAATGTGACTTTCTTCCTTACAATTTGAATCTGCCTGTTCATCAAGGCTACCTGTCTTTGTACTGGCTACAGCCTCAACTCCACCCAAGGCAGGATTGAATTTGCTAGGAGATGCTGAAACTGCTGGGGTGTCCACAGAAGCCGATTCATTAGGCAGTAAAGGATGGAGTTTACTATCCCTTTCTCCATCTTCAGCCGAACAGCTTTCAGGAGAGATGTCTTCACACCTTGGCTGTGCTGTCTTAGTCCTTCACTCAGTATAGACCGGATATTTCCTGGTTAGGTAGGAAGGAAGGCCTTGGTCTATGCAGGACAGGTTCGCTCTCTACATGGCCATGCTTTTCTTTGTTTGCTGGAGCTGTTAGCAAGGTTCCAAGTATCCATGAACCACACTTAGCTGAAGCGCGATCAGGGTGGGGGGAAGGGGGCGAGGTACACAGATGTATAGTTAGTTTTTATGTCCTGTAGGGATCCCCTTGAAACGTGTTAAAAATGTCAGTCAAGACATCTGGTCAGCTGTCCTTGTCCATATTGGGGTTTCTCGGCTACTGTTATCCCCCAATATGCTTTGAGCATTGCCAATATGCTTTCTCCACAGAAGCAGCAGTGTGTTCCCTCTGGTTTCTCAGTTCGTCCCCAGCACTAGTGTTTATAGAGTCACGTACTGAGCAGAATGAAATCCGTACCACTCCTGTGTCCTGGCTGATGAGACAGGTCGGACAATCCTTGTGCAATCAGGGATGGAACCGATTGGCTTAGGTTGGGTCCATCTTGCAGACTGCAAAAGAATCAGCTGTCACCAGTGCCATGCGGCAGATGGACAGTTTGCATCCGATTTCCAGTCAGGCGCCAAACCCTTTAGAAGCTTTGGCAGCCAGAGCGCCATCAGGCAGCAGCCTTTGATGGCCTGCAGATGGCTGCGGCAGCCATCTTGCCTCTGCATCCTGAGAGGCCCTTGTCTTACTTTCAGGCAGCGTTCACTCTGGCCTAGGCCCACTGTGCCCTAGAGAGAGGTAGGGGCCACTGGTCCAAGAGGTTCTCACCACTAGCCAGAACCTGCCAACTCAGCTTCCACTTCTACTGGAAGCTGCTAAAACTGAAAGCTCTGTAAAGAGACAGCAACTGCCCAAACACACCCAAGTTGGTCTAATCGCTCCTACCTTAGACTTTCCACCCTTCCTCAGACAGTAAGCTATTTTTTTCTCTGCGGAACATTTGGGTCTTTTGATGAGCCACATCTCCGCTACACAGACTTCTGTATAATTGGTATGAGACGTAGGTTGTTCCTTCAAAGGTAAATAAAATTGGGGTGTGTGGGGGGGAGCAAGGGTAGGGCAGAGAGTGGGGTGGGAGAGTACTGGGGCTTCTTCTTCTTGCTTGAGACATGCTGAAGCAAATCCTGCCTGTTTTCTCCTGCCTAGGTCAAAAGTTAGCTCAAACAATTTTACCTCCAGCCCCCATCACCATCCAAATGATCACCAAGCCTTCAATCCAGACTAACTGAGCTTGTAACTTGGAGGATTATGCTTTCGGTGTCCATTTTTAAACCCCTTGGAACCCTGCTTCATCTGAGTCTGACTTGCCTTGAGCCCTCCATAGGAAAAAAATACATCATCTTCACGGAAGGACAACTAATCTTGTATCATGAATAGCCAAGAGAAATCTGTCAGAAAGCTGAGCCTGGAGCTCTTCCAAACAGAGCCTCTGCACATTTGGTAGGAACAGTTAGGAATTCTGACTGGCACTATTAGTTAGAAGTCGTGTCACTGTGCCGTAGGAGTCCCAGGATGGCTCCTCCCAGATGAAGACCTACCAAGACATTTCTACTGCATCCAACACCCCCAAGATAGAGCAGGGCAGGCTGGGGGATTTTGGAATGAGTGTCTAATGAAATCAAAAACAAACTCAGTAAGAATCAATTCAATCATGTATGATTTCCAACCACTCAAAAGTAGTGGAAATATTTGGTAAAAATATATAGATATAAATTGCCAATTAATGCAAACTGGTTAAAGTCGGTAAATGGAAAAAATAAAAAGTTAATTAGTGCCTTTGGAAGCTTTGTTTTATACACATCATTTGCAGGTGCTAAAAAAAAAAAGTGAAAAATAACCATTATAATTACTGGTATTCAAGGATTCATATTCCCTGTGTAATTTATTTAGGATTATCAGTTTCCTTGTAGTTATACAAAAGGCCTGTCAAGGTGTTTCCCACGTGTTTGGCTCGTGTGTGTTCCAAAAACAAGCCAAAACGCTGTTGTATTTCACCCAGCACAGGGAGGCTACTCTTAGGGAAAAAAACTAGGCCAAGTTCTACCTGGATCTCTGTCTTGGTTAAATTATCTTACATATGCTTTAATTTTTTTTCTTGTTCTTCCTGTCTTTATCTTTCTCTCTCTCTTTTTGTTAAAATGCATCTGTGTTTGTAGACTGCCCTGGATTATATCTAAGTGAGGAGTGGGTGTGCTCACACCTGGTATAGTATGTGTAGCTTAACAATACATATCATTACATTATTTACTGCTCATTTTATGTTATTCAATAGTAAACTGCAAATTAACCCTCCAAGAACCAGGCAGGATAAATGCCCCACTGGATGTGAGATAGCCAATGAAGGCGTTCTCCCCGAGGAGAATTGTTAAGAGAACATCCATAACTGTATTCATAAACACGGAAGTATGTTCATTACAGCAGGGATGCCCACCAGAGCCAGCTAATTCCTCTCCCAGGAAATCTGTTTCATAATGATATCCCTTAACACACCACACTTGTACTTATGCTGATAACACAGGTTATAAAAGGGACTTAGGACAGGAGGCAATTAATGTACTGGCTCTTTAACCTCCTTTATTAGAGAACATCAGGCACCGAAGGGAGCTGGCGTCATGTTTCTGGCGATACCGCTTCGTGCCGTCTCAGCCCTGTCTTACTTTCACGGATTCACATTCTGGTCTGACCTTTTGGTCACTGACTCAGCTACAGGCAAGTAGAGGAGGGAGCCGGTGAAATGGACACCAACAAAGAATGATTCTCCCGCCTGAGAGAAGAAATCATTCTCAACACCCTGGCTTCAGGACCCGTGACACCTTCCACTGACCCCTTACCGTCCTCACAAAAATCATGCCTAAAGATGCAAAATTAAGTCCAGTCACTCTTCCAGTTAGGGGCAGAATCCAAACCCAAGAACCCGAACCAGAATTCCTTGATTCCTAAAAGGGGGCCCCAACTCCATCTGATTCGGCATTTCAACTCAAAAAGCCATCATTAACAAGAAACCGTTTAAGATTGGTCCCTGGGACGTATAGTAACGGAAGTGTGAATATAAGTAAGTTTAAAAAGGGAAGAAAGAGAAAGGGGAAGAGAAGAGGGGGGCAGAGGGAGCCTTTAAATTAGATTGCAACAGAGGAGCCGCTCCAGGTGTCAGTAAGCTCCTTGCTAACCAGGAGTATCTCTCCCTGCCTCACTGGCAGGAACGGAGAAGTAAACGTAGGTGTTGCACCAAAAGTAAATACATTTTTATTAACCTGGAGTTTGCCAAAAAGAGATACAATGTAATTTGAGATCAGAAAAAAAAAAAGATCCTATGCTATTTTGCTACCCAAACACCAGACCAAGCTTAAAGAACCCCTCAGTGTCTTGTGGCTCAGTTAGCCAATCTAAACGTCATCAGCAATTTAGCTACATTCTGTTGGCAATCAACTTGATAAATTCAGGTTTGCAATAGAAAACAAGACATCTTACTATTCCCTAGGTTTTCTTGATATTTTTCTTAAAAAAAAAAAAAAAAAAAAAAAGCAGTTCTCTTTAAAGTATTCATTTCTGTTTCAAGGAGACAACAAACACAAAGTTTGCCGAGTTTGGCTCTAGAGAACAGCCTTCCTCAGATCCACTGGGCAAAATATCAAAGAATAGCCGTCCGTACTTCAAACATGAGGTATAGAGCAGAATTCAAATCCTAGGGCTGTGGACAGTGGCATGGAGATAGTGAGGGGCTCTTGCTTTAATTCCTTCCCTCTCTTTTCTGCAGTCGTGGAACAAATGGGCTGGGAATAAATATTATAAAAATTGGTGCAGTATAAGGAGATGTGTCCATGTCCATTCCTCTGGCTGTCTGTGTATTAAGAGAGCAAAAATGGCTAATTAGAAGCCCAGATCTTTTTCATCAAAACTAGCCACAAACAAGGTGATTTCTCAGGGTTAATTCCCACCCAGGGGATAGTGAGAGTTATTCTGAATGACCAGAGCCATTTCAGAAGGCAAAAGCAAACCCTCATATCCAGGGTGTTCCAACTGCTAGCTCTTTGCTGTTTGGAATGCCCCAGGAGCTCCAGTGATAAGAGCTCCAGCCTCTCACAATGAATGGAAATGAAAAAAGGTACTCTCCTCTGAAACATGCTAAAATATACAGCAATTACCCGGTACAGAGGTGGCGTTACAAACTCCTATCCCAAAGCATTGTTTCAGATGTGATTTCCACTGCTGAAACTGAACTAATAGAAATATCCCCATCAATATGAATTTGAGATATTTCTTACAATGTATATCACCTTTCTGCTGCTTGCAACCTTCTGCCAGGCTTTTTTTTTTCCCTCCTTTTTTCTTTTTAGGAGGTGCTTTGAGGAGACCATACCATGAGAACAATACACAGCTGCTGCTGTATAGAGATATCTAATTGTCAATATTGTAGAAATTCTACAGCTTATTACGTGCATTCAGTCTAATTCTGGGCAAATTGCCAGTCACTTCAGGGACAATCAAGTGAGCCACATCACACGTGGTATAGCATATCACAGCTTTAAGATACCCGGCTGTTTTGCCTCTGGCCAGAGAGTGTTTGTACCAGTGCTACCCAGTGAAGGGGGGTAACTACAGATAAAATAAAATTTGTATTTTTTTTCAAGTGGGCTACATTTCAAGCCCAGATGTTAGTAATGAAAGATTCAATTTAAGGATTTAAATTACAAATAAATAAAGTATGAAACAGATGTGATTTTTAAGGAAGTTCAAATTATCCAGGAAGAAAAATATCTCTGTGCATGACAAAGTAATAGGGATTGTGTTGAAGAGTCTGTTGGAAGCAATCTGCTAAGCGCAATTCACCCTTAGGATAGGATTGGTTTGGAATGGAAAGGACTGGTGGAGCTTGTCATTAAACAAAAATTGTGTTTAATAAAACTTTATAACCGTGATTAATCCTATGAGGCCCTAAAGGAGTTTGCAGTTGATAAACACATTTTCCTTGTTTGCAATGGTAATGATATTTTGGAGTGAATAGAATAAGAACAAAAAAAGAGAGAGAGAAAAAAAAAACTCTAAGGGGATAAAAATGGAGGGTTTGGCAGGTACCACCTAGGCAGAAATTCCAGGGACTCATAAGATATACGGACCACCCATTAGGAGACTGCTTCAATGCTTGTGTGTCTAGCATGCCATAGAAGGGCATCAATGTAACAGAGAAACAAAGCTATCTTGCAAGCAGTAACGGAGCACATCTTTATTTATACAAACTAATAAGGCTTCTTTCTTGCAAGCTGACAATTAGATTTGCCTATCAAAAGGATGACAGTGATTTAAGACATGGCATCTCAAAGTGGAAAATTCTCCCATGGAAATACAACCAGAAGGGTTTTTTTTTTTCAGGGCTTTACTGCCTAGAAGAGTGGCCATTAGTCAAGAGTGGCTATTTAAATTTTAATTTTAATCTATTAAAATTAAATAAAATTAAGGATTACACTTTCCATCACAGTAGTCATAATTGAGTAACGTAACAGTCATATGCAGCTAAGGTGGCCACCATATTGGACAGGGTACATAAAGAGCATTCTGCCGCCACCAAAACCTCTGCTGGCTGGCATCACTACACAGTAATTCAAAAGGTTAGATCAGACAGCAGGAGACAAAATGTGATCAGTATTTGGTTTTTCTCTACTGTCCCAGCGTTCACCCATACAAAGTGTTCGGACACACACCAACATGTTCTGATACACAAATGGGGTGATTAAACAGCTGCTATAATAACCTTCCTGGCCTCAGAAGAAAAATCACCCCCCCAAGATCTTCGCTTTGGTGGCCTGACTTTTCCAACAGGTAACTAAGGGCAAAAAACACCCGGTGTCTCCTACTTGAAGCGCAGGATTTACATATGGGTACCTAGCATAAGTGATCAGCCCTCAACTGGTCAGAGACCACAGAATTAAATCATTCTGTAGGAATCTAGAGAGCTTTAGAAGAGAGAGAGAGAGAGAGAGAGAGAGAGAGAGAGAGAGAGAGGGAGGGAGAGGGAGAGAGAGAGAGGAGAGGGGGGTTTCAACATGTAAGCCACCACCATGGTGACAATGCGTGGGGTAGAAATCTTTTCTCCTGGGCATCTTCCCCAGCGCCAGCTGAGCACCACACAAAGCCACCCGGAAGATCAGCACAGTGTCTTTCTGTGCAGAGCATCACCCGTGTGCCACATGAACTCTTCCTGACTCTGTGGAACTGCCAGCAGCCATTTCGCTTGGATTCTGGCTGTGACAAAAGCAACATTGCCTCTCTGGCATCAGATGGGAAATGTAATTTTATAATACTCAAAAGTCAAAACCTCCAGTATGCGCCAGAGTCATTACTGAAAAACTTTCAGAGCCTTCAAATTGCAAAGGCAGTTACAAAATGCACACATTTTCTCCAGAGTAAAATAGGTATTCCTCTGCTTTTTCTCAACACCCCCTCCGATTCCCTGTTTATGAAAACTGATTGTTTCACAAGACATGCGTTGTTCTCTGGGATTTTAGGCTAATGCAATGTTAAAGACTCCCAGTACTTTGAAGATGGGTGGGATTTCATTTTATTTTAAATTCAAATATAATATTTATTTTCTGAATGTGGTTCTTAACATGCTTTGACTGGACCTCATAATTCACTTTTTAATGATTAAGTTATTTAATTACTTTATATCCCAGTCACAGCTTCCCCTCCCTTCTCTCCTCCCAGCCCATCCTCTCCCCTCTCCTCCCCTGTTCCCTACTTTTTTCCCTCTAATTCTCAGAAGAGGAAAAGCCTTTCAGAGATACAGACCAGCCTTGGCATATCAAGTTACAGTAAGATTAGGCACATGCATTTTCCACTGAGGCTAGAAACGGCAGCCCAGTTATGAGAAAGGGATCCAAAGGTAGACGATGTGGTCAGAGACAGCCCCTTGCTCCCACTTTATGAGTCCCACGTGAAGACTGAACTACACAACTATCACATCTGTGTAGAGCGCCGAGGTCCATCCTGCTCCTGCTCTCTGGTTGGTGGTTTAGTCTCTGTGAGCCTTGAGGGGCTAGGTTAGTTGATTCTGTAGGTTTTCTTGTGGTGTCTTTGACCTCTCTGGGCCCTACATTCCTTCCTCCGCCTCTCCTACGGTATTCCCCAAGCTCTACTTCATGTTTGGCTGGGGAGTCTCTGCATTAGTTTCTATTAGTTGCTATGTGAAGCCTCTTTGATAGCATTTATGCTAGGCTCCTGTCTGCAAGTAGAGCAGACCATCATTAACAGTGTCAGAGGTGGGCTCCCTCTCACAGCATGGGTCTCGAGCTGGGTCAGTCATTAGTTGACCCTTTCCTCAAATTCTGCTCCATCTTTTACTCCTGTGCATATTATAGGCAGGACAGATTGTGGATCTAAGGTTTTGTGGCTGGATTGTGTCCCAATCCCTCCATTGGAACTCTTGCCTGGTTACAGGAGATGGTCCGTTCAGGCTCCACATCCTCCATTGCTAGGAGTCTTATCTAGGGTCATCCTTGTAGATTCCTGAAGGTTTCTACTGCCCTAGGTTTCTAGCTGGTCTCAGAGATGCCTCCCCCAATCCAGGTGTCTCTCCCAGGACTCTCTTCCTCAGTTCTCCCTCCACCTTATCCTCCTGTTCCCATCCTCACACTTCCCTGAGAGTCCCCTCCCTCTATCTACCCTCCCCCCCCAAATTTAATCTATTTCCCTTTCTCAGTAAAATTCAACCATCCCACCTTAAGCCATCCTTGTTACTTAGCTTCTTGGGGTCAACGGTTTGTAGCTTGGTTATCCTGTACTTTATGACTAATAACCACTTGTAAGTGAGTACATGCCATGTTTGTCTTTCTGGTCTGGGTTTCCTCACTCAAGAGGATCTTTTCTAGTTCTATCCATTTGCCTGCAAATTTCATGATGTCGATATTTTTAAATGGCTGAGTAATACTCTGTTCTGTAAATGGACCACATTTTCTTTATCCATTCTTCAGCTGAGGGACATCTAGGTTGTTTCCAGTTTCTGGCTGTTGTGAATAAGGCTGCTATGAACATAGTTGACAAGAGTCCTTGTGGTAAGGTGGAGCTTCAATTGGGTATATGCCCAGAAGTGGGCTGGATCTTGAGGTAGATCTATTTCCAAATTTCTGTGAAACCGATTTCCAAATTGTTTTCCAAGTGATTATGCAAGTTCTCACTCTCATCAGTAATGGAGGAGTGTTCCCCTTGCTCTACGTTCTTGCCAGCATGAGCTTTTGCTGAGTGTTTGATCTTGACCATTCGGACAGGTGTAAGATGAATCTCAGAGTCATTTTGATTTGCATTTCCCTGATGACTAAGGATGTTGAACATTTCTTTACGTGTTTCTCTGCCATTAGAGATTCATATGTTGAAAATTCTGTTTAGATATGTACCTCATTTTTCAGTTGTTTTGTTGTTGTGGGGTGTTTTGTTTTGTTTTGTTTTGTTTTTGCCTGTTGATGTCTAGTTTCCTGAGTTTTTTATATAATTTGGATGTCACCCTCCGTGCACTGTGAAGTTTGAAATCTTTTCTCATTCTGTTAGCTGCCATATTGTTCTTTTGATGGTGTCCTTTGCCTTACAGAAGCTTTTAAGTTTTATGAGATCCCATTTATTAATTGTCAGTCTTAGTGCATGAGTTGTTGGTGGTCTGTTCAGGACGCTGTCTCCTGTGCCAAAGCATTCAAGCCTATTCTCCACTTTCTCTTTTATCAGAATTAGTGTATCTGGTTTTATGTTGAGGTTTTTGATCCACTTGGGCTTGAGTTTTGTGCAGGGTAATAGATATGGATCTATTTGCATTCTTCTACGTACAAACATTCAGTTAGACCAGCACCATTTGTTGAAGATGCTTTCTTTTTTTTCCACTGTACAGTTTGGCTTCTTTGTCAAAAATCAAGTGTTCATAGGTATGTGGATTTACTTCCAGTTCTTTGACTTGATTCCCTTGAACAACCTGTCTGATTTTAAGCTGAGAGAGATGAGACAGGTTGACTCCATGCCAGGCTTCAAATTGGTAGTTAAGGAGACTAGACCTAAGAACTGGGCAAGTCCAGGCAAGTCCAGGCAAGTCAATTAATAATAGAAAAAAATCCCAGGCTCCAGCCTTCACACCAGATAATGGTTCTGTAATGCCTAGAGATAGAGTATGATAAAGCTCATCTATTCCAGAATTCCAATGTGCTTTAAATTGGGATTGTGAGCTCAGTTCAGGGTCTCTCTACCTTGCTAATCAGAGACCCCAGCATACTGGACTTTTGCAAAATAAAACATTCTTTGTGTTTACATACTATTTGAGTTCAGGTTATCATTCTTCAATGAACCATGGGGCCCTTACAATGCCAGCACCATGTGGTTTTTATTACTATTGCTCTGTATCAAGTTCTTTTATTGAACAGGACTGTTTTAGCTATCCTGGGTTTTTGTTTTTCCATAAGAAGATGTGTATAATTCTTTCAAGGTCTGTAAGAATTGTCTTGGAATTTTGATAGGAATTGCACTAAATCTGCAGATTGCTTTAGGAAGCATGATCATATTTACTATATTAATTCTAACCATCCATGATCACCAGAGATCTTTCCATCTTCTCAAGTCTTCTTCAGTTTCTTTCTTCAGATACCTAAAATTCTTGTCATATAGGTCTTTCACTTGTTTGATTAGAGTTACACCAAGATATTCCATATGATCTGTGGCTATTGTGAAGACTGTTGCTTCCCTAACTTCTTTCTCAACCAGTTTATTATTTGTATATAGAAGCTACTGAATTTTTTAATGTTAATTTTTTTATCCAGCCAGTTCTCTAAAAGTGTTTATAAGCTGTGTAAGTTCCCTGGTAGAATTTTTGGGGTCACTTGTATGTAATGTCATATCGTCTGTGAGTAGCAGTACTTGAAAGAAAGTTCTTCCTTTCCAATTTGTGTCCCCTTGATCTCCTTCAGTTGTCTTACTACTCTAACTAAAACTTCAAGTACTGTATTAAATAAATATGGAGAGAGTGGACATCCTTGTCCCTGATTTTAGTGAAATTGCTTTAAGTTTCTCTCCATTTAATTTGATGCTAACTATTGGCTTGCTGTATATTGCCTTTATTGTGCTTAGGTATGTGCTTTGTATCCTTGATCTCTCCAAGACTTTTATCATGAATGAGAATTGGATTTTGTCGAAGGCATTTTCAGCATCTAATGAGATGATTATATCGATTTTTTTTAATTCTGTTTGTATGGTGGCTAATATAGATAGAATTTTTATATACTGAACCATCCTTGCATCTCAGGGATGAAGCCTACTTGATCATGGTGGATGATGTTTTTGATGTGTTCTTGGATTGTATTTTATTGAGTATTTTTGCATCATTGTTCATAGGGAGATTGGTCTATAAGTCTCTTTCTTTGTTAAGTCTTTAAATAGTGGTGGTGTGTGTGTGTGGAGGGGGTTGTTTCCTTTCTTTTGGTTTTGCTGGTGTGAAATTACTTATTTCCAGTGTTTTCTAGGGTCTAGTTAACCTCCTTGGATTGGAGTTTTCCTTCTAGTGTCTTTTGTAGGACTGGATTTGTGGATACATATTGTTTAAATTTGGTTTTATCATAGAATATCTTGTTTTCTCCATCTATAGTAATTGAAAGTTTTGCTGAGTATAGAGTAGCCTGGGCTGGCATCTGTGATCTCTTAGAGACTGCAAGACATCTACCCAGTCCCCTTTGGCTTTTAGAGTCTCTGCTGAGAAGTTGGGTTTCATTCTGATAAGTCTGCCTTTATATGTCACTTAGCATTTTTCCCTTGCAAATTTTAATATTCTTCTTTTTGTTCTGCACATTTAGTGTTTTGATTTTTATGTGGCAGGAGTATTTTCTTTTTTGGTCTAATCTATTTGGTGTTCTGTAAGCTTCTTGCATGTTTACAAGCACCTCTTTCTTTAGGTTAGGGAAATTTTCTCCTCTAATTTTGTTGAAATATTTTTCTGGACCTTTGAGCTAGAAATCTTCTCCTTCAATTCTGATTGCCCTTAGGTTTGGTCTTTTCATAGTGTCCCACAATTCCTGGATGTTTGTGTCAGACACTTTGTAGATTTGGCATTTTCTTTGACTGATGTATCAATTTCTTCTACTGTGTCGTCTATGCCTGAGATTCTGAATACTTCCACGTCTTATATTCTGTTGATGATGCTTGTGTCTGTTGCTTCCGTTCTCATACCGAGGTTTTCTATCTCCAGGATTCCCTCAGTTTTGTTTTTGTTTGTTTGTTTGGTTGGTTGGTTTTTAGGGTTTTTGTTTGTTTGGTTTTGGTTGTGTTTTTTTGTTTTGGTTTGGTTTGGTTTCTTTGCTTCTAATTTTATTTGCAGGTCTTGAACAGTTTAATTCATTTTCTTCATCAGTTCCATTGAATGTTCCTGTATTTCTTTAAGGGATTTCTTCATTTCCTCTTTAAAGGCCTCTAACAACTTAATAAGATTGAATTAAAGGTCATTTTCTTGTGCTTCAGCTGTGTTAGGATATCCAGGACTTGCTGTAGCAGAATAGCTGAGTTCTGGTGACGTCATATTGCACTGGCTCTTGTTGATCATGCCTTTAGCCATCAGGTTGTCCCTGGTGCCAGCAGACCTCTGAGAATGCAAGCAGAGTTGTGGGCTGGAAGACAAAGTGCACTCCTATAGCATGCAGTTTCCCACCGGTGGGTGTGCCCCAGGGGCACCCTGCTGGCAGGGCATTGGAGGGGAGGAGCCTCATCTTGTTCTCTCTGATGCTAGCAGGTCTTCAGGAATGTAGACAGAGCTGTGAGTTCTGTGGGGGGTGAGATTTTTAAAGTTCATCTAATCCAAAGGTCAGAACTTAGGATCTAAAACCATAAAGTGATTCATGAATAGATAACAAGAACCATTTAACTCCTACCAAGTATCAAACTTCAAGGACATTTTTCTGAAAAGATGATCCATGGCTGCTTTCAAATAAACAAAGACTAAAGAAGATGAAGAAGCACTAGTCTAGACCCCTTTAAATAAGGAAAATTGGACCCCAGGGTAGCATATTAAGCTTACCCTAGTTACCCTAACATCTCAAGGAGTCTATGATTCAACCCAACCTTCTTCGGAGGCCCAGCCCTCTGTGGATTCTGCTACAGTGCACTTCAGGCAGAGTTTTTCTCCCGGGTGATGGGAAATCCACATGCAAAAATAAATCTGTGAATTGTGAACCAAAAAAAAAAAGGAAGCACACACGAGGGCTGGAGCATCATAGAAGTGTTCAGTTGTAGGCGGGTTGTGCTTCACGTTATTGTTACACAAACACCCACTTACATGGAGAAGCCATTGCTTAGAAAATATAACCTCTTTGCTTTCTCCAAAGCCTAGAACTATTTCAGTTATATGACCCCACCACCAGTCAGTTCCTAGGGATATATTCTTTTAATTTAAAAATAAACCAATGTGTTATATTCTTCCAGATGTCTCGATTTGCTATATAAAGTATATAATATATTAGAAAATGTGCCTGTTAATATTATTCTTTTACAATGATTTCTTTTTTAAGATTAAAAGGGAGGAAATGATTGTCTTTTTAAAAATGAAGTCTGTAGTACAATGTGCATCTATTTCTTCAACACGGTAATGGCTGAAGACCCCATGGCAGTACACATGGACTTGGACTTAATCTTGGTCCCATGCAGTACTTCCACACAGGCTCCATGACTCTGAGCAATTTGCCTATCTTTCCCAAGCCCAAGATTTCTCACTGACACTCTCTCCTCCTAGCTTTCAAACCTATTTTTATTGTTTTTAAGTGTGTGTATATGTATATTCAGAGAAAGAAGGGAATACATGTCTTTATATGCAGGTGCCTGCAGAAGCCAGAGGCCAGAGATCCCTCACAGCAATTACAGGCAGTTGTCACTGCTGGGAACTGAGCTAGGGTCCTCTGGAAGAATTATAGGCACTCTTAACTGCTGAGCTATCTTGCCAGCATTAGTTCTGGGTCTTTAGGTTCTTTTATCCTGAGTTACATAGTCACTAAATCTAATGATGAATGTCCTTACAAGACACACACAACGAGTCAGAAACATTGAGAAAGTAGAGAAAGACAGAGTTATAGAGCTACAACACAAGGAACGTCTGGGACCAGTGGAAGCTGATGCTCTGCCCTGGAGCCTTTGAGAGGGAGTATGGCCCACCAATGCCTTGATTTTGGTCTTCTGGTTTCTGTTACAATAAAAAAATACATTGTTCTAAGTTTCCAACTTGTGCTTACTTGTACTAACCATGGGAAGCTAAAGCATCCACAATGTTGACTACATACACTATTTGACGTTGATAAACTCTTAGATTTTCTATCTATTATGATTGATTTTAACGTCAACTTGCAACAAATTAGAATCACCTGAGTAGGGAGTCTCTTCTGAAGAAGTACTTTACCTTCTCAATTGATGTCAGAGGACTTTCTGATTGTGGGTGGCAGCTTCTGATAGCAGCCCAGTTTAAAGAATGTGGCAAAAGAAAGATCATCTTGTCTTTTGCTGCATTGGCCTTCTTTCTTTGTGGTGAGTTGATTGGTTGATCTGGCTCTGTTGGTACTGCCACTGGTTCCTTCAGCAATATCAAAACCAGCATTTTAAGCTTTCCTTGTGGACTAGGGACCAGCAACAATTCCAGGAAACTTCTAGACTTTCAATACTAGACCAGGACTACTGAGACTCCCAGCCTTAGAGACCAATCAACAACTTGTAGCCTCTACAATAAGAGGCAGCTATTGTGAGTCGACTCCAACTGTTGAGGCATCCAACCTCAAGGACAAAGTAACCACCTCAGCTCTTGGGCTTTGGTCCTGTTTTTGTTACTGTTTTAAGCTGACTTAATTCATTGCTATACACATTCACATGTATTCATTCCAGTAGTTCTATTACTCCAGAGAACCCTAATTAATACACTATTACAACATAAAATTGAGGGTGATTCTTAATGTTAATTTAGAATTAATAAAATGGACAAAAAGATAATCAAAGGATTAGATGTGTTGAATGACTCTTGTGACATTGTGTCTACCTTTCTACGGGGCTATACCAGCATTACTACAGTCCACAGAAAGTACAGGGTCACTGCAGAAACCCACCCTCTCCTCTCTTCTTCTAGTTGATTCTGTCTTCCTCTCTCTGGCTTTCACAACAAGGAGGGGAATGAATATTGTCAGTCAAACCCAAAGTGAACCTCCAGGCAGGTAAAGTTGCAGCAGGAAACTGAGGGAAAGGTGGTCCAACGGGGCACACATAAACAAAAACCATGAGTGAAAGGGTCTCCTTTTTGTGAGGGTTCATAATTTTTTTTAAAATCAAGTAACTCTATTTCACTATGTTTGCAAGTAAGTTAAATAATATCTTCAGGAATCTTTATAGGCCACAAAACAGCATTTTTAATAGTATCCAGCAAAGCTAACCTAGTACCCTTTCTACTACCCCTCAGCTAAGGCCAAAAGTGTGAACAGTGCCCATGCTGAGATAATATAACATCTGAAATGGTCAGTCCTGCTTTGTTTCTTACTCTAATGACTAAAAAGGTCAAAGTATAGCCAATGCTAGGAGAGCCACTCAGAACCCCCTGTTAAGTTTCAAGTGTCTCTCGTCTAGCTTCTGTACTGTTTGTTCCTGGCTTTTAATTACTGTGGAGGAGTAGCACTCTGATACTGGTACTGGTCAAACCTCTTTAAAAGGCTGGAAACTTCAGGGAGTTCCCAGCAGCTGTTTTCTCTACTCTTGCTTCCTACCATACACCTCTGACAATCAGTAGCTAGGAACTTGTTCTATGTCACAGAACATTTTTCATCTGGGGCCTGCCTTTGAAGTAAATGTAATGTTCCTGAATCCAAAGTTTAATTACCTTAGAAGCTCTTAGAATTTTACTAGATTGAGGAAGATGATAGATGATAGATAGATGGATAGATAGATAAATAGGTATAACATTGATGATAGAGGGTAGATAAATAGATGATTAATAGATTAGATAGATAGATAGATAGATAGATAGATAGATAGATAGATAGATAGATAGATAGATAGATAGATAAACACACAGAGAAGATAATAAACACACAGAGATTTGTCTTTGATGCCAACAAATAGTAGTCCTTTAAGAACAAATTTCTTTCTTGGGGCAGACAGACTACTATTAAACAAAGCAATGGACTGATCCAAATAATTCTAAGGTTCACAAAAGGGCACGAGAAAGCAAGAAGGAAGAAGAAGAAGAAGAAGAAGAAGAAGAAGAAGAAGAAGAAGAAGA
>JANHMN010000017.1:52858809-52870687 GCA_030674055.1 Rhabdomys pumilio
AAGAAGAAGAGATGGATTGTCTTCTATAGCTTATAAACTAGCTCTGAGAAATATTCTCCAGCAGTTGCTTTTCTGTTACTGTGCTAAAATACCATGACCAGCACAGCTTATAGAAGGAAGAGTTTCTTGGGTTGACAGTTCCAGAGGATTAGAATCCATCATGGCTGCAGATGGAAAGCAAAGCAGCAAGAGCTGGGAGCTTACACTTCAAACCACAAATAGATAGCAGAGAGAGCAAACAAAATGGCAGAAAGCCTTTAATTTCCTTTTTTTATTGAATATTTTACTTATTTACATTTCAAATGTTATCCCCTTTCCTGGTTCTCCCTCTGGAAACCTCCATCCCGTCCTCCCTCCCCCTGCTTCTATGAGGGTGCTCCCCTACTCATTCACCCACTCCCGCCTCCCCACCCTGGCATCCCCCTACACTGAGGCATCAAGCCTTCCTAGGATCAAGGGCCTCTCTTCCTATTGATATCTGACAAGGCCATCCTCTGCTACATATGTGGCTGGAGCCATGGGTCCCTCATGTGTACTCCTTGGTTGATGGATTAGTCCCTGGGAGCTCTGAGGGGTCTGGTTGGTTGTTGTTCTTCCTATGGGGTTGCAAACCCTTTCAGCTCCTTCAGTCCTTTCTCTAACTCCTCCATTGGGTAACCTGTGCTCAGTCCAATGGTTGGCTGTGAGCATCCGCATCTGTATTGGTCAGGCTCTGGCAGAGCCTCTCAGGAGACAGCTGTAACATGCTCCTGTCAGCAAGCACTTCTTGGCATCCACAATAGTGACTGGGTTTGGTGTCTGTACATGGGATGGATCCCAGGTGGGGCAGTCTCTGGATGGCCTTTCCTTCAGTAAACTATTAAAGTCTGACTCCAGCAACAACATACTTCCTCCACCAAGGCTGAACTTCACAAGTAGTGCCACCAACTGGGGATGAGATATTTCAAGCATCTCATTCAAACCACACATCCCAAAATAAGCTGTAGCGAATTTCAGAGAGTAGCAAGTTCTTAGTATTTGACCATTTTTGCTGTTGAAGATTTGTTTAAAACCCTGAATCATAATCACCAGACCCATCTTGTACATATACCATGATGTCACCAAATGATACATACATCCAAAAAAAAAATAAAAAAAGTGAGGAAGGGATTTGTTGGAGTCTCTACGAAGTCTTCTGTCATTAAAACAAGGTGCTTTTTTTTTTTTTTTTTTTTTTTTAGCACTTTAACTTTTTGCTACTTAGTCAGTAAAAATCCATGTAGAGAACCAAGCATGAAAGTACACACCTAGAATCCTGCTGTCTGCAGGGAAGGGCTGAGGCAGAAGATTCACAAGTTCCAGACAAGCTTTGGCTTCATAGTGAAGGCCTGTCAACAGACAAAGAAAGAAAACAACAAGGCTTTATTTAAATGAGTTGGGAAGTTGTCAGTACCACCAAGCAGCCAGGTAAGTGAGATAAAAAAGCAAAACTGAGCTACACAGACAGGGGAAGACTGGAAACACTGGCCACAGTGGTTGGAGCCAGAACCTCTGGCTGAGGTCTGTTCTACTGTTATCTCAGGTCGTTTGTCACAGAGCTACTTCCCTCTGCACAGTGGACACGCTGACTCTTTGACCTTTGAGAAACAATTAAGGTAAGGTATATAAAAATATTTTGGTTGAGGTTGTAAGAATCCAGGTAAAAGTATTTGTTGCCAAAGCCTGACAACCTGAGTTTGATCCCCGGAACACAGACGAGAGATCCTCCTGCACAAGCCGGTTTTCTGGCTGTCACACATGCAGTGTGGCATATACACACAATACTCACACACACATAGTACCTCCAATCACAATAACCAATTAAAATTAAATTTGAAATGTTTTGTGAAGTAGAAGCAACAGAAAGTGTGGAGATTTGTCCATGATACACAAACATGAGTAATGTTTGAAGCTTTGTGAAGATTCAGGATTGTTCCAGGCCCCATACCAACACTGATCTGATCATGAGGCCCCCTTTGCCCTTCTTGTCCCAGCTGCCTATAGCATCCCACTAGAAGGCATCTGCCCCCCAAAGTTTTCAGAGATCTTTTAAATGAAAAAATAGGAGAAAAGACAAGAGAAGAAGAAAGAAAATGGAGAGAAAAGAGAGGCTGGAGCTGGAGGGAACTCAAGAACACGTTCTGGAACAACGGTAGAAGTAAGGAGACTCCAGCGAGACCAGGCAGCTGACTTTAGACATTGCTCATTCCACAGGTCAAATACAGACCAGGATTCCGTTTTAAATCACTTTTGGCTTTGGAAATACGATTCATAAACAAATGTGACTTCCAGACTGGGCCAGACGGACCTCTGGATGTACAAGAGTTATTAACTATATCTGGCTGAACTGAGGAGTTGCGCTTAACAAGGTATAAACAGAAAGTGTTTTGTTTTTCTAGCGCCACCACCAACCGTATTCCAACAAACCACCCTCTTCAACAGCAGACTGGCAACACCTTATCTGTGGTTCAGCCTGGTGTCACCACTTTAAATTCACCCCTCCACCTGGTTATAAAACACTCCCACTCGGGTTGTAGGAAGGTAGTGCTTATATGTTCAATTCATCTTTAATGCAGAGAAGTTCCAAGAGTCTGATCATCTGTAGGGAATGTTATCTGTTCTGTTTCCTAGCTTTCTTTCCATTCTGTTTCTACCAGAAGAGAAAGAAGAGGGGGTTGTTTCCTCTTGAACTACTATAAAAAAAAAATGGCTGTCTTTTTGCTGGCCAAAAGCACCAGGGCTGTTCCTGGCTGAGGTGGTTGATCCGTTCCTGGTCCATGTGTCTATATGCTTTAGTGTACCCAAAAGCAAGACCCATCTGTTCTCATTGATAGTGACTCCATCCTCAACCCCTTTATGGCTCCCTGATTATGTCTTTCTTCCACTGATTCCAAGCAAATTCTGTCTAGTATGTGAGTGTCTTTGTCCCAATCAGAAGAGGTCTCAAGACCACAAGGTGTCCTTACTGTCTGTCACCAAACCTCTGTACTTCCAACTGTAGAACCCAAACATTACTGAGAAATGAGAAATTCAAGGAGGTGTCCCATTCTCTTCCATTACCATGATGCTATCTCCCCTCTTTGTTTCTAGCTTTTGGGGAGCACTGGGGTAACTCACAGCTTCCCAAACAAACAACTCAGATGGGTATCACAGTTCATTTGTGTTGCTATAACAACAATAGAAATAAAAACAGAGGTTGGGTAATTTATAAATGCAGAAACCCATTTTACATAACTCTTGAGGCTGTAAAATGCAAAAAAAAAAAATATAAATAAATAAATAAAGATTCCAGGAGGATCAGGGAGCTGGAAAACACTGCCCTCTGTCTCCAGATGATGCTGTGGTGCTGCCTGCAGGGGGTGGGGCACAGTGGCTGCAGGCACTTAAGGGCAGATGAAACCTAAGCTAGTTTCCGTGTGTGTGTGTGTGTGTGTGTGTGTGTGTGTGTGTGTGTGTGTACATGTATGAGTACCATGTGTGTGCCTGCTATACACAGAGGTCAAAGAAGGATGCCTGCCTGATACTTTGGAACTAGAGTTGCCTTGGTCCTTTGAAAGAGCAACAAGTGCTCTAAACCACAGAACCATCTTCCCGTCCCTGCTGCACCAGCTAAGGAAGAGAAACCACTCTCATACAACCACAATGAGTATTGTTATGGTTACTTTACTATTGCTATAATAAGACACTATAATCATGGAAACTTATAAAAATATCAGTATTTCAGAGGTTAGAGTCTATGATAACAAAAGAACATCTTGGTCTATGTCACACCCCCTTAATCCTTCCCAAATAACTTCACCAACTAAGGATCAAGTAATATGCATGTGATAAACATATAAGCCTATAAGAGCCATTCCCATCCAAACCACCAATAACATTAACTTATAGCATGAATTGTGGGAATGATACACACATTGAGGCTGCAGCGATGAGCTCCAGCAAATTATAATGGCCACAATACATGGCTAAGCCTAGTTTTGTCATTTACAAACTTGGTGTGACAGCTTTCTTTTATTGCTTCCAGCATGAAACCCATTCTTTCATCCTTCCACTATATGCCACAAAATAGGAACTAATAATTTGAAAATGGTATTTCCAGACTCCCTTACCAAATGGTCAACCATTTTATTCTACCTACAGTTTAAAGAAAGGAGGAGATGAGATGGGGCTTAGGTCACCTGCTTTCAGCTCTCATTAGTTAGGAGCAAAGGAAGTCTATGATTCCAGTTTCTACCGCCCTGTCTAGTACCAGTGGCAGCCATAATAATGACCCGGTTTTTACCATTTGAGTATCAGCTGACCTTGCCTTTTGGCTGCCAGAAAGCTAACTAAGCCTTCCTGACAAAATGGCTAATAACACCTGCCAAAGCCCAGAGTGACAACCAACTATGGCTCCTGTGGTGGTTTGAATATGCTTGGCCCAGGGAGTGGAACAGTTAGGAGGTACATCATTGTTGGAGTAGGTGTGGCCTTTTTGGTGGAAGTGTGTGACTGCGGGGTGGATTTGGGGATACTTGTCCTAGTTGCCTAGAAATTCTCCTAGATGCCCTCAGAGCAAGAGGTAGAACTCTCAGCTCCTCCAGCACCATGTCTGCTTAAATGCTGCCATGTTTCCCACCATAATGATAATAGACTGAACCTCTGAAACTGTAAGCCAGCTCCAATTAAATGCTGTCCTTATAAGAGTTTCCTTGGTCATGGTGTCTCTTCACAGCCGTAAAACCCTAAGACAACTCCCCAAAGAGAACCAAAGATTTCCTTCCTCACCGTTTCCCTCCAAAGGCTAATCATTTGCCAAGTGATGTTTTCCACCCCCACCAAGCTTCAGATTTCTGACAACATTTTCACTTCTCTTCCCAAAAAAATCTCAACTCCCACCCCAGAGATTCTTAATTAGTAGATCTTGAGTATGGTTGGGCACTGGAATTTTTAAATACACAATTGTATGCGGAAGGTTTAAAAAAAAAAAAAACACTGCAGGAAGGCATTTTGGAAAATAACAAGAAAAGTATTATGCATGTCTATCTTCGTTTTATGCCATCAGGTCACTAAGACCATCAGCACATTTGCAGAAGTGTTGACCACAGGGAAGGTAGAAGCCAGAACGGCCGCATCATTAACCTCCAAAATCAGAAAGCAGCTATCGAAATGCCGCAGGTGCAGCACAAAGTCTGGCAACACACCAGGTACAGAGGAGGAAAAATGTTCTCGCTCATCATCAGGGTGCTTTCATTTCATTAGAGGAAGCAAGAGTAGCACTCACATAAAAAGTAAAGAACAATACACATACAGCAAAAGGATAATTGGCATACAAATGCAAAATACAACAAGATAATGTGGGTTAATGTTGAGAACAATTCTCTCTGCTCCTGCATGCCGCCTGCAACAGGTGAACACACTGGCCTCCACCTATGGGCCTTGAATCAGACTGCAGAGAGTCCTGTCAGAATCTCCAGGGTTGGGCTGGAGCATTCCCAGCAAACCACAATCTCAGTTAAAACTGAATAATAGCAAGTAAACCTCAACTTTAAGTGTTTAATGTATGGGGAGTTGGTGTATAATACTTGTGGCACGACATACTAAAAAGTTTATCTGAAGTTCTTATTTAACTGAGCTGTACTGAAACTAGTCAGTACTTCTTAAATCATACTGTAAATGAAAGTGATATTTCTAACTCAGGGTTCTGTGACACTGAAGCCTTGCCTACTACAGTCTCTCATTTAAAAATGTTTGTTTGTTTGTTTTTAAAAAATAGGTCACTCACTACAAACCTATCCATTCTTAGAAAGCTATTGGTGAAGAAATCAGCATGATGGGCATTGCCAAAAGTTTTGACTGCACTCTAGCACAGGGTACCAACTTATCCAAGGAACACAAGTTCCTTCTGGACTGTCAATCCTACAGCTTTCATAAGCATCAAGTCGATTTAAAAATATAGAGCTCTCAGTGGGATCACAGCCCTGCTAATTCAGTTGCCTGCTACTTATTCTGTATTAATAATCCCATTCTATGGCGAGCCATTGGACAGAGACAGTTGATCTCATAAAAATTTTAAAGTAAACCTGTTTTATTCCCAGGAGGGCTCAGTGTGACAGAACAGATTATAGAAGATTGACAAGAAAACATTTGGGTAGCCAGGACGTTCATGGGAGCAGAAGAAGAGATTTAAATGATTTACTTGGCATGAGGTGATACTTCGAAGAATGGTTGGCACAGAAAACTCAGTCAGTGAATAAGATATCCCTCAACCCATCATTTAGGGATACTAAACAAATCTAATGCTGTTTGACTTCATCACCCACCCCTCATTTAGATTTTCGTAGGTGAATATTTTCCTCACCATTATCAGACAGCACCAGTTCCTAAAAATGGGGCTTATTATAAACTTGAAACACTCAAAACATAGAAAGAGCAAATTTGAGCTTTTATTTTTTGAGAAATTTTGGAGTACTAGGGCAGTTTCTGGGTCTTTTTTTAGGGTGCTGTAACCAGTGTATTTAATAAATCATCCAGTTCTTCACATAACCCCGTAGATCTAGGACTGATGCACAGAGGACTTTGAAAAGTTGTTCTGCAAGGAATCAAGAGTGGAGTGCTCACGGGGTGCCTCCTTTAAGAATAAGTCCCATCTTGCACAAGAATTAGTTCCTCAGATATACTTTTTTTAGTTAGGGTTTGGTTGATGTGGAGAGATAACATGACCAAGACAACTCTTATAAAAGAAAATATTTAATTGGGGCTGGCTTACTATTCAGAGGCTCAGTTCATTATCATCATGGTGGGAAGCATGGCAGTGTCCAGGCAGACTTGGGGCTGGAGAAGGAGCTAAGAGTTCTACACCTTGATCCACAGACAGCAGAAGAAGACTGTGTGCCACACTAAACATAGCTTGAACAGAGGAGACCTCAAAACCAGCCCCACAGTGGGACACTTCCAACAAGGCCACACCTCCTAATAGTGCCACTTATGGGTTGAGCATTCAAACACAGGAGTCTATGGGGGCCATACCTAGATATACTTTACTATGAAGACATTGGAGTTATTCTTCAAGGTAAATGACAGGTTCATAACCTTGGATTCTGAAAGTGTGTGTGTGTGTGTGTGTGTGTGTGTGTGTGTATGTGTATACATGTACACATTCAAACTAAACACACAACTGTGTGCAGTCTCATCCCTCAAGGGGTGTGTAACCAGAGAGGAGCCAGTTGTTGATGTGAAAATAAAATTTGAAAACAGGTTGAAACAGACATGCCCCCTCCAGGGGCAAGGTGACCAAAAGAAAAATAAAAAGGCATGCTCCAGACAAGTCCAAACTAGCCCAAGTGAGTAATGGGCCATCCAGTGTTTACTTCTCTCTCCCTCCCTTTCTGGGAGGTCCAGGGTTTCACAGTCAAAATAACTAGTCATCCTGCCAACTCACACGTAGCCGCCTCTGCAAGTTGCTGATATTTGAAATAACCAATCGTGTGTAACCGCGTCAAACTTTCCCATCTTTCCCTACCCCTACCCATAAATAGCCCAAGCCTCTGGGGTTGGGGGTCAAAATCCCTTGTCTCCTGCGAGGAATGGGTTTCGACCCAAGGGCCCTTGCATTAAACTACCTTTTGCTATTGCATCAAGTAGGTCTCTCGTGTGTCTTTGGGTGCGCGCTAATCTGGATTTGAGTGGGGGTCTCCTATGGGGATCTTTCAGGTGACACTCCTCAGACAGTTCTCATTGGAGACAGCAAGGGTACAGAGACATGAAAGCAAAACTAATAGTGATTTTTTTTTTCATACTGGGCAAACAGCTGTCTGCCATAGGGAAACATGAAACCCAGGCACACTGCATGGGGAGGAGGAAGCACACAGGGGAGAGAAGGTAACGGGAGAAGACAGGAATGGAGGAAACATGATCAGAAAAGAAGGGAGGGGGCTGATATTGAGATGTAAAGTAAATAGATAAATAAATTAATTTAAAAAAAAAGAAGACAAGAGAGGGGAGAAGAGGAGATGGGAGGGGAGAGATGAGGAAGATGTCCCCTGAGTTAGTACCAGGCTGCAAAGAGTCACTTCCTCCAGGATCCTTTCCATAAATCCCTTCCTTATTCTGTTTTGAGCCCTCCTCTTTCTCTCTCTCTCTCTCTCTCTCTCTCTCTCTCTCTCTCTCTCTCTCTCTCTCTCTCACACACACACACACACACACACACACACACACACACACACACACACGAGAATTCAGACTTCCACACAAAGACAAAACATAATTTCTATTCCATAGAAAAGAAAATGTAAGGTGTCCAAGCTTGTAACATATGGCTTTTCCATAACTAAGTGGAATTAAATTGATAATGCTACTCTCCACATGAAAGCCACTACTTGGGTTACACCTTACCCATAGCAAGAACTTCAAAAACTTGACAGGTCACTGAAAAAATGGTGGCCAAGTCTATTCGTGTGTCTGTGAAGCAGAAATTTCACATGCACCACCCTTATTAAGTACGATGCACTCTTTTATTTTATATTCTATTTCATTTTTTCAAATGCTGTTTGTGGCCCACTAAATTCATTTCACCTCCCACTAAACTGATTTCAAAAGCCACTAGTGGGTTCAAATTTGTAACTGTTTATAAAAAAAAAAATGTACTATAGCCTCTTTCACAATATAGTGCTAATTAAATAATCCTTCTCCCCACTATAGATTTCCCTCAGGTGAAACTCTAGAATATGTAGATTTTCTTCTGCGCATATGTAAACTGCAAGTCATCCCTACTTGCAGTGATCAGAGAAGGAGAGGAGTGTGGGAGAAAAAAGAGGGGAAGGAAATGGATCAGAGCCTAAGGGCTTTGCTTCACCACCAAGCCTCCAGACACAAACAGGATGAGAGTCTGTTTTGTCAACCTAACTTTACACATGCCCTGTGTCTATTCATCTCTACATGGAACCTGTTTAACTTGCTTAACAGCTCATTAAAATGTTTTATGATTAGACCGGGCATAGTGGAACACACCTTTTCTTCCAGCATTCTGGAGGCAGAGGCAGGCAGATGTCTGTGAGTTCAAGGCCAGCCCGGACTACAAAGTGAGTTCAGGACAGCCAGGGCTATTAGACAGAGAAACCTTGTCTCAAAAAAATGTGTATATACATATGTATTTATGATTATTGTGTGTGTACATATGCAAGACCTTGTTAGTATGGGTCTTCCAAAGTTGTACCTGACCCCACTACCCCTGTTCTTATCTTTTTCTCTGATTCCCATCTACCTTGAGATAAAAACAAAAACAACTTTCACTGTGTATCCCCACCACCCCCACGTTTTGTTCAAGTGCACAGGGAGAAGCAACCATGGATAAAACTTGAAAACCATGAGCCAAGGTATCTCCTTCCTCCAGTAAGTTCTTGTTTAGTTACAGTAACATGCACCAACTACCACAACCTGTTTCGTCAACCAGTGTTGCATTTTCTTCCATCGGAAGTGATCCCTGCATTTGTCTTGCTTATGATCTGTCTCCTGCAGGCATTGACTGTGACTCCGAAGAGATTGCCATTTCAGCTGTTGATCAAGCAAGGTCAAGTTGACAACAGATTGTAGGAAGGGATCTAATGCCTGGGTGAAGACACAGTGACATGTCAGAAGGGAGAGAGAAGGATAGGGTGTATTAAAACTTTGGGGTTTGGTCCTGAGTACCAGGACTTCAACAAAGGGGTCCTGACAAAAAGCTGAGGAAATGGTGATAGACCAGCTTAGGAACAGTGGATACAGGGGATGGAAGTTTTGGTTGTTTTAAGAATAAATGATCCTTTGCTAACTTAGTCAAATAATACTATGAACATATTTATTGCCACTCTGATAAGATCTGGTTTACAAGTTGGCTATTTAAAGTAAAGAAAAAAATCTTCAGACTGTGTAGCAACAAATTGCTTTTGCAAACTTATCTTTCTGGTTAAAGTGTCAGGGTTTTGTTTGTTTCCTTTTTCCGAGACAGGGTTTCTCTTTGTAGCTCTGGCTGTCCTGGAACTTGCTCTGTAAACCAGGCTGGCCTCGAACTCAGAGATCTGCCTGTTTCTATCTCCCAGATGCTGAGTTTAAAGGTGTGTGTCACTATTGCCTGGCTAAGGTCTCAGTTCTTAGTCCCTTTAAGGTGTAAGCCCTGTGTGGTTCAAGGTCTCAGGTGACTGTTTACTGTCTGAGCTGATACCATAAAGTGCTTTACATATTACCTAGCACATAGTAGGTACTCAATAAATATCTGTTGCTGTTTTTTCTGTGATTGTTATTAATGACCTGCTGGAAAGTTCGTGTGGTGCTCACAACACGTTTGCTGAACTGGGTAATTACCATGCAGAAATGACAAGTGACAACTAAATCTAACACGAGAGAGTAGAGAGTACCTGTTCTCCTGTTCTCCTCTTGGGCTGTCACGTGGAATCATTGTGAGGAAGAATGCTGGAAAGAATGACAGAGAAATTATTCTTAAACATCACATGCTAAGTGGATTAAATGATAAGCCTTCAACCATTTCCCTACCTCTGGCTCTCCTTGTGCTGTGAGCTACAGTGGGACACTTTGATGAAATCAAAAGTTAAAATGAAAAATTGACACAACAGAATTCTTTTCTTTTCTTTTATTTTTTATGTACACTGGTGTTTTGCATGCATGTATGTCTGTGTGAGACTGTCAGATCCCCTGAAACTGAAGTGATAGACAGTTGTGAGCTGCCAGGTGGGTGCTGGGAATTGAACCCAGATCCTTTGAAAGAGCAGCCAGTGCTGTTAACCACTGAGCCTTGTCTGCAGCCCAACAAAATCCTTTGGTGGAAGACCAGAGGTGAGATGACCAGACCTTTCCATGCACCTGGTGCAAAGCAAACAACTTCCTATATGGCTCATTAAAACTGCAGGAGAGGGAGAATGTTTTCTATTAAGTAAGGCTGGAGAATAGAAATTGATTTTGTACTTATAAAAATGTAATATGTGTAAAAGGCTATACATAAGTCAAAGTATAATCTTTATAGTTAAAACACAAGCCTCAGAGAAATATATAGCTAATGCCCATCAAAGGCTTATTAATTCACTAATGAGGAAGGAGGTGCGAAAGACACAGTCCAAAGAGAAATGAGGTACGCACAGGCACTAATAGAGAAATGTGAGGCTGACAGGGCCAGGTCAGATATGAGAGAGATTAACGCTCCACAGGGCAACAAAAGCCACGACCTTTGGAATTATCTTTGCTACTAGACTGAAATTATCTGCATCTCCGCCACATGTGATTACTCGATCACATAGAATCTCTCTGAATTTGAGCCCTTAATTAATCACAAGTAGCACAGTCAATGAAGATAAAATCCCAGATCATTAATTGTCCTCCAGTCATCTTGGCAGATGATGCCTTTGTAAGACACTGGAAGGACACGCCGTATTCCAAGATTTAAATAATTTTTCTTAACAGTGTGTTATGTTGGAGTCATGTTTTCTTTCAGTGTGTTATGTTGGAGTCATGTGGTAGCATACACCTGTAATCAAAGCATTTGAGAAAGGGAAGCAGAGTTCAAGGCCAAATTGAGCTGGATAGTGTATAACAAATTCAAGCCTACCTTGGGTTATAGGAGACTATATATACACGTGTGTGTGTGTGTGTGTGTGTGTGTGTGTGTGTATCACAAGGCTGCAGAGATGGCCCAGAGGTTGAGGAGCATGGCTCAGATCCTAGCACCTATGTAAGAAGCTGTATGTCCCTACAAATCTGTTAGTGTCTATAACCCAAGACCTAAAGAAAATAGGATGGTGGAGTCAGGAGTATTTCTGAGGCTTATGACTTCCAACCAAGCCAAGAACAAGCCCGGCATTCAGAGAGAGACCCTGCCTCAAAGGAATAGGAAGGG
>JANHMN010000017.1:52878092-52916355 GCA_030674055.1 Rhabdomys pumilio
ATGTATATGTATATGTATATGTATATGTATATGTATATGTATATGTATATGTATATGTATATGTATATGTATATGTATATGTATATATACATGGACATTTTTCACTACCACCAGTCTTTAAGACTCCATCCATTCACCCAAAACACATTTATTGGCTAAATGTGTTTACTATGGTCCGGATACTATAGAGGACTTTAAGGCCTCGTGCTCAGTATGTCTCACTCATAAATTGCTGTCTTGACACTGTTAGATCCAACAACAGCGTTTCCATTTAAGAAAACTATTCTGGAGAGTCAGTGAGCTCATGTATTCCAGTAAATCTACTTACTGCCATAAAAATGCTTCCACATCGACTCTCTGCTCTCAGATTGAACCAGAACCATGTGATACACACTTGGCTTGATTCAGAGTGACTTTGTTTCCAGAGCATCAAGCCTGTTGTACTGCTACTTCTGTGTCACTGTGACCAAATTATCTGATACAGACAACTTGAAGGGATGAAAGATTTATTTTAGCTCATAATTTCAAAGAGCTTCAGTCCTTCATAGTCGGGAAACCCTGATAGAGAGAATCCATCCGAGGCAACAGAAGCATCAAGTGAGAGCTGTTCACATCCATGAAGACAGAAAGCAGAGAGAGCAGAAGCCAGGTTCAAAGACCTGCCCCCCCCCCAACCCTTTGCCACCTGCCCCCAAGCTAGACCTCACCTCCTAAAGTTTCCCAAACAGTGCCACTGACTTGTTGACAACCATTCAAGACCCAAGCCTGAAGGGTCACTTCAGACTCAGTCTCTTATGGTTTGAATGTGAAAATATCCCCCCACAGGTTTATGTGTCTAATGGTTGCTGTGTTGGTGATGTGTGAGACCTTTTGTGCTTGTGACGTCACTGGCAGACATAGGGCTATCAAGGCAGGTGTATGGGGTATACATGGGCACTGGTTCAATCTCTCTAATTCCTGATCTTCTAAGGTGTGAGGTGTTCTCTCAGTTCCTGTTATCACCACCAGCTCTTCCATGATTTCCTACCATGGCAGACTGTTGACTTCTCAGACTGGGAGCCAAAACAAATATTTACTTTAGCTCCTTTTTATCAGGAATTTGACCACAGAAAAAGAAGAAGTAATTTAGACAACAGGAACAGCCTATGTCCTAAGAGTCACGGCAGAGGCCCCACAGCCAATATGACTGCGTAAGGACTATGTGAGTTTGGACACATTATCTACAGTAATGTTTCAATGGCCCAGAGAAAGTTATGTGTAAAAGCATAGTCTGGGGCAAAGGACTGTACTCTACTTCCCTTAAAAGGAAACACCGAAGGCATGTGGTAAAGAAACTAAGATTTGCCATGTTGAAGGGATCCCTGTCTCTGACTTCAAAGTCTGCCAACTCTTGTCACAACAGCCCTCCCAGACAAGCAAGCAAGGTTGGTTTCCTGTAGGATTCCACAGAAATGTAATCGAGATTGTAAGGAAGTATAATGGTAAAGGCTCAAAGCATCAGGAAAAGTACTGAAAATACATGACTGGGTCTAAATGACTCCTGATTCAACATGGGGGAGATATCATCAATAAAACCAGAAGGCAAGCCGGGCAGTGGTGGCGTATGCCTTTAATTCCAGCACTTGGGAGGCAGAGACAGGCAGATTTCTGAGTTCAAGGCCAGCCTGGTCTACAGAGTGAGTTCAAGGATAGCCAGGGCTATACAGAGAAAATAAAACAAAACAAAACAAAAAACCAAAAAAAACCAAAAAAACAAAAAATAAAACAAAAACAAACAACCAAAAACCCAGAAGGCAAGCAACAGCTAAATTGGAACTTTCTGTGGTTTGCCTAATTTGGAAGTTAGCAGACAAGAAAGAAGATGATTGTGACCATGCAGCACTTTTGTCAAACTGCACAGGTAACCTTTGGGGGGGAAAAATAAAACAACAACAAAAAAACAAAGAATAAGTTTAACAGAGAAAGAGGCAAAGTGAAATTCTGACAGGAGAGTGGCATCCAGTGGTTAAGGGATACCTTGCACTCAGGCACAGCTGCAGGCACCCAGTTATGGCTGTTGTTGGTTAACCACATTCCTGGGGACTCTCAATAGACTACAGGAAGTATCCAGAACAGTGTGGAGCCTATAAAAGAAAAGATCTCTACCAACAAAGACAAAGACAGATACAGTCACACTCTTCTTGGAAAGATAGATCTTCCTGAGTCCCATCTCCCAGTCCAACTGACTCTACCAGGCTGTTATCATTCCTGGTACCAATCATTCTCAGAGCTGTGTCTCACTAATGTGGCATAATAAGGAATGACAAGGCCACTACATAACAAGTTAGGTAAGAGTGTAATGGACGTCTTCAAGCAATAATCCTCAAGGTGGAACATCAACATCCCTGGACACTGGATGATAAGGCAAACAGACCTCAGCCCAGACCTCTGGAATTAGGAGCCTTGAGGGTAGAGCCCAGTATCTACCAGGTTATTCTGAGAGCCACTGTTAAAAAAAAAAAAACCAAACATTGTGTTCTGAATGTTTTTCATTCACAGGGGTTCCTAATGGCAATACATCTCCAGGTGGACATTGAAGGAGATGTAGAATGGTGAGATAGCATACTACACACACTGAAGTAAAGAAGCTGCAAAGAAAGTTGCTCACTTAAGGTTTATTGAGGTAAACACCCCGACAAAGGAAGCAAAAGCTTCCAAAAGATGGGAGGAAATAGACCAGCTAAATCTGATGTCCTTAAAACTGGGAACAAAATGTTTGGACTCAAAAAAAAAAAAAAAAAAGGAAAGAAAGAAAGAAAAGAAAGAAAGAAAGAGTTTGTACTGGTTACAATGTGAAATTGAACATTTTTACTCTGGGGAATGAATATAGCAAGAGGATTGAAGAGACAGTGTCTTGGGGTTTCTACTGCTGCCCTGATGACCCTAGTTTGTGTTGAGTTAATGCAAAACCACTCAGTACAGACAGGGAAGGTATCAATTCCCTCAGGTGTGACCCCCAACTGGTACCTTCTCTTGAAAAGGTATTATTGGGCAGTAAAGTAGAATGAAAGTAAAAGCCAGATATCTAAGTAATAACTGGAACAAGAGTCAGACACTCAGACCCAAAGAGGATGAAGGATGTCACTTAAGGGCTTGCAGTGAAGATCCCCTCTCTGGGGAGACCCTCACTCAAGTCTTGGGAAGTCACAGCCACCCAAAAACTCACAAGACACCGAATCTGGATACAAACAGCAGAGGCTTTATTGGGGAGAGTTAGCCGGCTAACGGTCAATTTGTTTGCTCACGCAGGAGCTGAATTGACAAAAACTGGCTGGCTGAGGGGCTTTTTAAAGGAGAAAACCACAATCCAGGGGAGTGAGGAGGGGGTGAGGGGCTGCTAAGGAAACATAACATAAAAATAGCGGAAAATTCCAGAAGAACCCATCCTAAGTGAGTCAGGGTCATGTGGAAAACACTCTGTACACTCACTCTTCTCAAAAATGTGGTCTTTCCATGTCACTGTGGCCTTTCCATGTCACTGTGGTCTTGCCCTGTCACTTGCTCAACTATTTCTCAGTTGCTCCGGACACGGCCCTGCCCTGTCACTGGTTTCTAGCACCACCTAGATGACTTACATTCCTCTCTTCTTTTGTGGCTAGCCAGTTCCTGAAACCGGCCAGTCTACATTTTTAGCTTGCTTCAGAGAAAATTTTCCATGTCCTTTAAAGTAAGGCCTAAAGAAAAGTCTATATATATTTTATAAAATGATTTTTATAATTTTTTCACTCTACAGCAGTGCCCTAGCCAAGATTGTTTCTCTCTGTCTTGTTTACTGTACACATCCTCTGAACCTCATTTCTAGGGTGGATGCTTTGGGGTGACTTAAGTACTCTGTACACAGAGGCAGTTGTCGCTAAACCTGCCTAACACAATCCCCCATATACTTGACCAAGTGTGGTAGTCAGCTTAATGACCAATGTAATACAATCTAGAGTCATCTGAAAAGAGAGTCTCGATTCTCTATATTGGATTGGCCTGTGGGCAAATATGTGGAGAATTGTGTTTCTTTTTTTTTTAATATACTTTATTATAAAACAATCTTGCAAATAAATAAAAGCAACATATACCCAAATAACCAGACCCAAAGCCTATATAGATCAAAGAACTCACATACAGTTAGAATTGGCATTTGGAACAATGGTGAGGAGAGATAAAATCCTTGAGGTAGCTCTGAACCCTCTTATCACTACAAGAGCACAAAGTAAAGCAGGTTTAGCCACAAAGACCTTTCTGTACAAAATTTCAGTTGACATCAGTGCATTACAGCCTTAGACATACAGCCTCTTCACTACTAGAGTTCACTTCTGAGGCCAGGAACCCACCTTGCTTTCAAATGGACTGTGCTCTGTCTAATACCAAGTGCTACAGGAGAAGGATGGTAACTATTCCTTCTCCACTGTCTCCTGATCCCAAGCACAGAGTTAAGCACAGAATCATAAACCTCAACTAGTAAGCAAACTCATTCATACTTCTAAATCCGTCTTCTTCCTCCTCTCCGTTTCTTCTTCCCATCTCCCTTCTTCCCTCTTTTTTCCTCATCAACTTTCTTACTCCTTCTCTTCCCTTCCTCTAACTTCTCTACTACTGAACTGTTTTGGAAGCCATTAAAACAAGGTAGACCAGTGAGAAGCAGGTGTTTCTGCTGTGGAAGGGCTCAGGTAGTGAAAGACCCCTGAGAGAGGAAACCCTCACTCAAGTCTCAGGATGTCTCAGCCACCCAACAATTCACAAGACACCGATCTTGATGCAATCAGCAAGAGGTATATTTTGGAATCAACCAGCTGATGGTCAACTCATAACTTACGCAGGAGCAGAGGAATTGACAAGACAGCCTGGCTAGGGGAGGTCTTATATAGGGGAACCCACAAATGGGGGAAGAGTGAAGGGGTAACTAAGGAAACATAACATAAAAACAGTGTAAAGTCCCAAGAAGTCCCAACCCATAATTTAGTCAGGGTCATTTGGAAAACATCTTGTACACTTATCTTCTGTAAGAATGTAACCTTGCCCAACCATTTATCTTGTGGTCAGCTAGTTCCTGGGACCACCCAGATGACTTGCATCTTTCTTTGTGGTCAGGAATGTGTTTCCTGCTTTGGGCCTTCCCCACCCATAGGTGGGTTCTCTTCCCTGAGGTCTGAAGAATGTTAATCAGCCTCTCCCTTCCTCTCCTGAATGTTAATCCAGCATGTGTCCTCTGATTCAGGAGTAAAGTGCTCCTCCCAGAATGTAGAATGTATCCCAGGGCAGTGAAGGCCTAAAATCTCACATTTAGTTCTGCTTTCTTTGTGGAACTAGTGAACCGGCTGGCCTGCATTCTCTTTCTCAGGTGTAGGGGTCATAAAAACTTTCTATATCCTTCATAAGTTTTCTATATCTTTCAGTAGGAACGAAGGGACATAGCAACACACAACAGGCAGGTAGTTCTGTGTGGAAGTGTGATGGAGCACAGATATCAGAGACTGATGAGGTTAGGACTTTATACATGTGCCTCCCCCAGCCTTGAGCAGGCCAAAGACCTTGTTTACCACAATAGACATAATAATAGGACCTAGGTGGAGTTTCCCACCTTGGCTGCAGGTACAAATTCTTACAGGAATTTACAGACTAGATTGCCCACTGAGCTTGCCTTGAGACTAAGGATGGGTTCTCCTACCCATCTCCAGCTGAAACAAAGAATGGGTTCAGTGAGGCTTTCCCTTTAAATAGAAGAGCTGAATATTAAACTTTGAGCCTTGATCAGAAACCTTTGTCTTGGTTTCATGCTTCTCTCCCCCTCTCTGTCCCTTTTTTCATTTCCAGCCCCCGTTTCAGGTGAATCCAGCTCATCTGTGGCCGCAGGCAGCTACATATACAGAAGCATAACATGAAAGGGTTTATTAGAACTCAGACAGAGAAGGACAAACATGCAAGAGTGTGCTCAAGCATGAGAAGTCACAGACCAAGCAAGGTGATAAGAGTGTCCCTTAAGAGTGCTGTTCAGCATGGGCCACTGAAGGGCTCACAGAGACTGAAGGTGGGGCATGCAAGGACCTTCAAGGGTCTGTACCAGGTCCTCTGTGAATATGGTATAACTGTTAGCATGGTGCTTTTGTGGGATTGGTCAGTGGGATCTGCTGTGTCTCTGACACTTTTGCCTGCTCCTGGGACTCTTTATTCTGTTGTGTTGTCTTGTCCAGCCTTGATATAGAGGCTTTTGCCTTGTCTTAATATGGCTTGTTTTGTTGTGTTCAGTTATCGTCCCTTAGAGGACTGCTCTATTCTGAAGGGAAGCAGAGGGAGAGTGAATTTGAGGGAGGAGGAGGTTGGGGAGAGCTGGGAGGAATGGAGGGAGGGGAAACTGTGGTCAAGATGTATTGTATGAGAGAAGAATCTATTTTCAACTTTAAAAAAGGAAGTAAGAAAGATGTTCTGGTACAGTGTGTCTGAGCCCAAACTGGCAAAGCAAAGTTAACATGTAGGGAACTCTCAGGGACAAACTGAAATGAAAATCGAAGCCCAAGAAAGTGGAGGCAATGGTTCACGTGGGAGAAGATATGGTGTAGGTATGGGTGATGTGTAACTGAGTTGATTCATAACACAGTGACAGACAGCCCAAAATGAGGAAGAGCCCCCAGAGATCTGTCTTGTCACCCTTAAAAGCCTAAACGTCCCTAAACATCCAGACAGTATGTATTTCTGATGACTGTATGTTTAAGTGAAAGAATGTTCTTGAGCTCTTAACATTCAGTGTTAAGAGCAATTGTTCTTGCGGAGGAGCCAGGTTCAATACCCAGCAGAACCATCTGCAGTTCTGGTCCCAGCACCCATACGAGGAAGCTCACAGATGCCTGTTATTCCAGCTTCAGGACATCCAACATCCTCATCTGACCTCCTTGAGTACCAGGTATGCACATGGGCACATACGCAAACAAACAAAACACTTATAAAAATAAGTATTTTTTTTAATTCAAAAGCATAAATCCAAAATTCTAAATACAGTATTTATACAATCTAAATGGTTGATCTAACTGTGTGTACACATCTATATGTAGATGTAGATTTGAAACTTATTCATGAGGCTCATTACATTAATAAATAAAAAATGACCTTGACAAATGTCAATGTTAAATGATTAAGCATCAATGCTCAATTTAAATAAGACCTGCTAACTTGGAAATTTTTAGTAGCCATCAAATTAGCTATTGCAAAATGCATCCCAGTGATGAAACACTGGATGTGGCCCATTACCATAAAGAACAAGAAAAATCTAGTTTCAGCAATTGTCATTGCTTAGTGTTCACTAATTCTATGTAGTAAAAGTGTAAGTATCACAAAGAAACAAACAAATGATCATCATTGCAGATTTTTGAGCTACTTGGAGAATCAAAGAAAACTGATCATCAGAATTGATATGAAATATCAGTATAATTTCCAAATTATACTGACCCCAGTCTGACAGCTATGAAGGTAGACGCTAAATTTGTTCCTAATTCTATTGTTAGCATCTATCAGAGTCCCCCTGTGGTAGAGAAGAGAGTAAGTACTTTTGGAGCTAATTTGAGTTTAGAAGTACAGAAACCCTAAATAGTGTGTGTGTATTATCATTCTCCACAAAGAACTGGTTTCCCAAATAACTGTGTGATCTTATCAATAGATGCAGCTAAAAAAATGGACAAAGTATTACACCTGTGTATGATTTTTCACCCAGCTAAGAATAAAAGGACATTGATAACAATCTACAGTTAACATTGAGCTCAGAATAAAAAGATTGAAATCTGTCACGTAAGATCAGAAACAAGAAGGTGTCCAGTTCTCACCACTCCTCTTACTCTATGCTAGGTAGGTATGTGGAGACCCTAGCCAGGACAATAAGTACTGACACATAAATCAGTAAATATATACATAACTGTGGTGGTTTGAATATTCTTGGCCCAAGAAGAGGCACTATTTGGAGGTGTGGCCTTGTTGGAGTAGGTGTGGCCTTGTTAGAGTAGGTGTGGCCTTGTTAGAGTAGGTATGTCACTGTGGGTATAGGCTTTAAGATCCTCATCCTAGCTGCTTGGAAGTCAGTCTTTCCTAGCTGCCTTTAGAACAAGAAGTGGAATTCTCAGCATCTCCAGCCCAGTGTCTGCCTCAACATTGCCATGTTCCTGACTTGATGATAATGGACTGAATCTCTGGATCGATAAGCCATCCCCAATTAAATGTTGTCCTTGATAAGAGTTGTCTTGGTCATGGTGTCTGTTTGCAGCAGTAAAACCCTACCTAAGACAATAACCAATTTATTTATCTATAAATAAATTCAGCAACATGATTACATGGAAAATGCAAAAAAAGATTGTTAGAAGCTTCTAGAATTAATGTGAACTCGAGAGAATTGCATGCAGTATATTATGAGGTCTGCATAAAACTATACTGTCTAAAACTATACTGTGGGCTTCAGCTTCCTCATCTGTAAAGTGGAACACATGATCCCAAAGACTTCAAGTTACTTATATAACTTATAAGTTATAGTTTCAGTATGTAAGCCATCCCATAGGATCTTGCATACCATAGAAGCCTAATAAAGGGAAGCTTTTTAGTCCTGCCCAGTACACAGAAGTAGGTAAGGATACATGTGAAGTCGGTGTAAAAGAAAACTATGAGTTTTGTGGATTAAAATATTACGGTTCTCGCTGCCACAAATAGCTATGGCCGTCTGTGACTACATTCGAAGGTCCACAGCAAAGGGACATAATCGACTCATTTGAAGCACCCAAGTTGAGTTCTGTGTTCATGTTTGAATTGCCATTCTCAAGCTCATTGAGAAAACCAGGTGCCTCTAAAAGAAAAGGAGTATTGAATAGTTTAGGAAATCATGCCATGAGCACAGAAAGCATACAGACTTCACAGTGACGTCACAGCAGCCATAGATATGTAGACATTCACCATGCAATACAGATATAGACATCTTCAGAGGGCACATCTGTGACCACAAAGTGCCTAATCTTAGAAATAACATGAGTGTGTTATTAATGATCTGATTATCTTTTCGATAAGCAGTAGTTAAAATATAATCCCAATATTTATAGTCAAGGAAGATTTAAATTATGCTAGTTTACTAAGATCTTGAAGTTAGCCAATACAGAACCACATATTGACGATATTTTAAATCTTAATTTGACTCCGTGTGCAAAAGCTTATCACAGGTCTCTGCCTTCAGAGAGGCTCAAGGATTTGGTCCAGTGGCCTGGGCCTTATAGGTGAATCTGGTACCAAACAACATGCAGCTGTTCTGCAGCAAGACGTTAGTCCACAGTACTGAGCTTAAACACAGGAAGGTGCTGAATCTCACATGTAGCTATCGCTCTCCACGAGTAGGGCAGGGCAATGGTGTGAGCAGATGCTGTTGATGCTTGCTGCTGGCTTTGAAAACCCACTGTGAGTATTGATGCCAAGAGCTTGCTGCTGGCTCTTAGAAATGAACAGAAGACAGAACCACCATTTTTATCTCCTTCAGTACAAAATACTGTTAACCAAATGCAGCTTTCGGGTTTGATTAAGAAACACAGGTCCATCATATTCCTATTGGTAAGTTATGGTTGTTGACTGGGGCGCAGACATTCTTCAAAGGGTTATACTAACCCCAGCTCAGAAGTACAGGCTACCCGACCATGTTGTATGGTGATGCCTCGTCCTGACAGCTGGATCAGCCAATGAATGGATTTTTAAATGATTATTCAATCTCTTCCAACAGAGCCACATAAGCTATGTCCATTGTCACCTTGTATCTTCTCAGTGAATTGGGTTTTCAGTTCAGTAGAAGCTTAGAATTTTCCTACTCATGCGGGCAGATTAGAGCTCTCAACTAACTCAGGTGTATCCTGTTTAATTCACCAGCCACCTAATTACTGCAGATGCAGATAAACCAGACTAACAGGAAAGAATCTGCTTCCAAAAAAACAAAAGAGCCAGTATGCAGGGCTCTCATGCCCAGGAAAAGAGGTACTGCATGGCAGAAGTCTTAGAAAGAAACAAACACATGCTCCAGTGGGTTTGAAAAATCTATGAATTCTAAGAGGAAAAAAATGATAACATATTCTTTGTGCATTTGGGGTCTGCTTGGAGCAACTTTGAATCCCATTTAGTGGTACAAGAAGATCACCTGTTTCTAAATGAGATCTGAATTCACCAGGTTTTTACACAATTCAATCTTTAAAACCTAGTAGTTTTCATTAAAAATGATGGAGACCGGAATCAAGGACATTGTTTTAAAGTGAACCCTCTGTCCTTCAGATAGGTTAACTTTGAAATAGGAACTTAATTGCCAGTCTTTTGCTTTAAAGAACATTAATTGGATATATCTTATTGTGGCAAAAAAAAATATGTTTCAAAGGGAGATAACTAAAAAACACCAGACTTTTGTTTTGACAGGTCATTTTTCTCAAAAGGCATACCCAGAAAATAAATTACTTGAGCATATACTTTAAAAAGAATAGAGAACTAATCTTAAAGGACCAGTTAGAATTCTTTCTTTCTCTCCCTCTTTCTTTCTTTCTTTCTTTCTTCCTTTCATATTCACAAAGGTTACAGACTAAATGAAAGTTTTCCAGCTTGACAGAGAATAATATTCTTACCTGTGGAAGGGAAGCTTCAAGCCCTGTTTTTCCATTTTGTAAATGACTAGGTCAGGAGAACAAAATATCTACCCCATCCCTACTGTTTGGGAACATTTCTTGGCCCTGATGTAATTACATTGTATTTTGCAAAGCATGGCCAAGGGAATTAATTGAGCAGGGCAGTAAAGAAAAGTCTGTGTACTCCTGACACCTTTCATTCTAAGTTGAGGGTCTTGGGAAGTCCCCAACTATATTACTTTCTAAGTCTGTAAAGAGCAGTGCCTGCCCCTTTGGAGCAGGCAGCCAACTGAAGCTATAAGTGACTTAGCAAATAAGTTAGATCATTCCTCTGTCTGTCTGTCTGTCTGTCTGTCTGTCTGTCTGTCTGTCTGTCTGTCTGTTCAGCTACTCCCCACACCTACCTCAGCAGTAAATGTGCATACTCCCTAGTCATTGGTGGGGAAGGCTAAACTCTTTGATGAACTTTGTTTCCATCTTAAGATAGACACTGTCAATAACTTATTACACTATAACAAAATACCACCACCTTTTAGGGGAGTGTTATTAAGAATTCCCTCCTTTCCAGAGAATGTCATTAAGAATTCCCTCAGCTCCTGGCAGTGGTGGTGCATGCTTTTAACTCTGAGTTTGAGGCCAGCCTGGTTTAAAGAGCAAGCTCCAGAATAGTCTGAGCTACACGGAGAAACCCTGTCTCAAAAAGCTAAATAAATAATTAAATTAAATTAAAAAATTCTTCAAAGCTTATTCTCTACAGTGAAGCCCTAAAAAGCTTACCAAATAGAAGAATAAAGAAAAACCATACAATGGACTTATAGATTAAATGTTTGGGACATTTTATATACTTTGCAACATTCTGAAATTCATTTTCTCAAAGGAACTAACAATTGCAAGAGTTAAGTCTGTTTTACTTTGAATGCCGTGGCATTTTGAAAATATGTTTGACTTTGTCTTCATGGTGACTATTAAAAATCTCCCTCAGTGGGCAGTGATGGTGGCACCTGCCTCTAGTCCCAGCATTTAGGAGGCAGAAGCACGTAGATCTCTGTGAATTCTAGGCCAACCTGGTTTACAAAGTGAGTTCCAGAACAGCCAAGAGTACACAGAGAGACCCTGTTTCAAAAAAACAAAAAAACAAACAAACAAAAACAAACAAATAAACTCCCGTGTCTCACAAAACATTGCACTTAGGATATGCTTGTTGAATCACATGGTATCCAGGCTCCTCTCACCACCCTTAATATAGCCTTTATGAACCTAAAAGAAAGAATTTCTAAGAAAAGGACTTCTTCAGATTTAAGTCACTAGTCTTTATACATATGGAGACAAGGTCTCAGTATGTACCAGGCTGACCTTGAACTTTTGGTAATCCTACCCTTTCTCCTTCGGGCTAGGATTCCAGGCCTTAGACCACCATACCTAGCTAGCCCTGGGTTATTTCTTTTACACCTTAGCAACTTCAAATTAATATCCTACCAGCTCAGTAGTGCAAGAAAGGACCTCTCTGCACAGACAAGACCCGGCTTGAATTGAACCAATCTGAGTCATCCATCTATCTTCGAACCGATTTCTACAGTAAAAGGATGCACTGAGACATGGGAAACTGGCTAGGTAAGAAATGCTCTCCCAGAGGAAACAAGGGCTGTTACCAGAAGAAAGTAGAATGAACTATAGTTAAGAAAATCAAACAGGGGTAAATCAGATAGGCCGAGGACTGTAAGATAATTAACTACCCAGTGAGTTTCTCCACCCCGTGGTGTTGTTACTCTGGTTCAGGATGCCTGAACAGATGTCCACAGAGAACTTCTTTCAGGGATATGGGGACATTAAAGACAGCCTTAGTTTTTTTTCCAGGCTAGGATTCAGAAAATGGATGTGCTTGTTAGAGAATTCATGGTTCTCAGCCATGTCCTTACCTAGCCTGAATCATGCCCAGTCAGGCATACTACATAGAGGTAACTGAGCTAGCTGGTACTCGTGTGTGTGTGTGTGTGTGTGTGTGTGTGTGTGTGTGTGTGTGTGTGTTTAAGCCTGTGTATCTGTGTCTGTGTTTGTCTGTATATCAGTGTATGTACATCTGTATGTATATACCTATTTATCGTGTATGTATATCTGGGTGTGTATATACCAATGTATCTCACGGTGTGTGCACATGTATGTATCAGTGTGTCTCTCTGTATGTATCTGTTTGTGTGTATCTATGGTGTGTATGTTCTTTTACACCCTCCCAGTGATTTCTGTAGTTCTACTCCTCTGAGAATCAAGAGGAAAGCTCCAAACTTTATTTTTTGGAGAGTTGGCTATTGTGTTGAATACTTCAAAAACTTAATGTCTTATACAAAGCTCTAGTGCTGATGAGAAGGTAGAAGAAGCAATGCTGTGTGGCAGATAGGATTGGGCTTTGGAGCAACATGTGTCTCCGCCCTTTCGTCAAACCTTGAGAATCTCAAGGTGCTAGGGATTATTCTGTGGACCAAGGAATCACAAGTAAACAAATACAGAAGCCCTTCCACCCAGCCAGCATGCACTCCAAGAGCTGAATTCAAGAACTTGCTTCTGGTTTTTACATCAGGAATCCACCAGCTGTATAAACTTATCATCAGGCAACCCATTCCTCATAAGTATGCAGTAAGACCTGCTTAGGATGAGACATGGCATAAGAAGGCAATAAGTGAGTGGTGACTGTTTTAGTTCTTTGATTCCAATGTACAGAAATGGTTAAATGTCCAGACATAGTGCTACTTTTGCCATAGAAATGAGAATATACAAAAACCACATATAAAAATAATTTAATTCTTACAGTAGACACAAAAAAGATAGTCATTATGCTTCCATGTAGTAAAAATGGTACGACCTAGTAGCTGGGGCAAGCAACCTTATCCATTAACGGATCTGGAGCAAACACTGTTTTGGGTTCATTCATTGTCATGTTGTATTTGCTGTGCTGGGACTCAAGCCCAGGGCCTGTGCATACTGTACAAAGTCTGCACAGCCTACAGCCATTGCACTGGGAGTGCCCACCCTAGAGGACAATCCTCTAACCTCTGCTCACCCCTCTTGGTTCTGAAATAGTGCTCTGGCTCCACTAATCTCGCTGTTTACACTGAAGTAAATAATCAGACATCTCTAGCTTTAAAAAAGAATCGTGGTTACTCCACAAAAATGAAATGAGAGAAAGACTGTAAGGAGACTGTTTTTCATGGCTGCATAGAACAGTTATAGCTGCTAAATACTAGCCTCGTCCTACAAGTGAGCAGATTATTGAGATTTTCAAAGTGGCAGCTTTGATTTGAAGATTCACCTCATTGACTATCTAATTCATTCCTAATGACATAATCATTGGTGAACAGTAAACGCAATTCAGAGGGTCAGAACTCTCCTATTAGTCATTAGCTTTTATATCCGGAGTGCTGTTTTACTGCTGAGCCTTGGATTTTATTACTTAAAAGAAGAAAGTATCCCCATTTCTAAGGTGATAGTTATTAAAGCGCTGCCACAAATTGTACATGGTTATTATAGCACAAATAGAGAGTTGTTCAAAACATGCACAATACACATTTAAATCTGTATTACTGAAAAAATTTTTTTCTCACAAATAAAACTCAACTAGAGATAAATTAATTACCTTATTATGCTCCACAAGGAAAACAAGTGTTAGATACCCTGCTGCATTGTTTGTGGTGAGCAATCAATATTTTACTGTCTAACCATATTTAACTTTGCATGCAGATCCAAATGCCTTTCTACTAGGAATTCTAATACAATACTCTAAGCATAACTCATGGCCATATTCGGGTGAATTAAAGATTCCCTCAAATGCACCACATGAAGGAAGCCATATTTCACCTGCATCTATTTCTCTTATTCATTACCTAATCCTTAAACCCCCAATCCTCTCTATAGTTCTTTCTTTATTTAACAAACAAAATCAATTTGGACTTTTTTAATAACCAGGAGCATGTATACTTGCCTTATCGCACATTATTAATAAATATCCAAAATATTATAGTGAGTACTTTGTAAGAATAAGTTCCTAAGATGTTATATTAATTAAAAAATTGTTCTTGGTTGCAGTAGACCCCTTTGGAAGCTTACTTACAGATTCAATTACCCATTACTAAAATATTGATTCTCTTTCTTCTTTCTGAAGATGGATGGGATTATATCATAGTGTTCGGGTTTCCAATGGGCACCCTGAAAGCTTTTTAAATGTGCCTGAGGAGTTGCCGAGTGGTCAATTAAAAAAACTCTTCAACTCTTCGTGCTGTGATGAAACACCATGACCAAAAAGTAAGTTGGGAAGGAAAAGGTTTATTTAACTCACACTTCCATATCACACTGTTCATCACTGAAGGAAGTCAGGACAGAAACTCAAACAGGGCAGGAACCTAGAGGCAGGAGTTGATGCAGAGGCCATGGAGGAGTGCTGCTCACTGACTTGCTCCTCATGGCTTGCTCAGTCTGCTTTCTTATAGAACCCAGGACCACCAGGCTGCGGATGGTACCACTCACCATGGGTTTTGTGGGCCCGCCTCCATTGATCACTAAGAAAATGCCCTACAGGTTTGCCTACAGCCTGATCTTATGGAGGTGGTGTCTCAATTGAGATTCCCTCCTCTAGCTCATGTCAAGGTGACCTAAAACAAGCCAGCATAGAGAGTCCATATTTTTGTGACTGTCTATGGTGGTTTTTTTTTTTTTTTTACTTAAAATTTATTTTCAAGTCCCCATACATCAAAATGCAAAAGGAGTGTATTCCACACTCTTCTCTCTGTGCCAGATATCCTGACAGGAAGCAGGGAAGGTCTGTTTTAATTCATGTAGAACAGATACAGTCCCTGTGGAAAGTAAGGTGTGGTGGCAGGCAAGAGGCTACTGAGCACACTATGACCACAGAAAGGAAGCAGAGGACAGACAGAAAGTAGCACAGTCTGTAAGAACTGTCTTCAGGGACCCACTTCCTCCCACAAGGTCTATAAATCTCCAAAACAGTCCCAAAATAGCTGGGGACCAAGTATTCAAACAAAGAGCCTTTGAGGGACATTTCACACTAGCACAGACTAGTGCTTAAGAAAATGGTGATGAGATGTTGAAAACTCCATTAACAGTGATGAGTTTGTATCATTGCTATACACAGTTACCTATATATAATATATACAGTTACTATATATTATATTGTGTATCATGCATGCTAGGAAAATAAGTAAAGGAAATCCGATTTGTGTGTTATAGTCAAGTTGCTAGACTTGAATTATAGTTTATAAGAGTAAAAGATAATGTTTCCAGTACTTTATACTTTATGTTTAAATTCGGTCCATGTTTTTACTTCTTTGTCTATGACATTATTCCTCCTTTTTACAAATTTCAAAGTTAAGTATTTTCTTCCAGTATATTTCTTGGTAATCTCTATAATCCATATTGATTTTAGATATTCCTAAAACTTAACCTCAGCGTCTCAAAGAAAAGCATTCTCCCTTCTTCTTTTCATCTAAACTGCACACGACACAACCCTTCCTCCTCTGGAGAGACTCCAAATAAGTCAAAGGCAGAGTTTTCGTCTAATGGAGCTGAGTGGACTTGCTACCCAACATTAACAAACTCATTAACCCAGTCACATTACTAAAAACAAGCAAATTACTTGATAGGATGAGCAATGCCTTCATATAATATTAATGATAATATTTTACAATCCTCAAAGGCAAAGATTTACCCATTTACCAATGGGAAGTCCTTTTGCAGATTTTCCAAAAAGCATAACATTCTCTACCTATTCTTTCAAAAAAAAAAATAGATTAAAAATGTAGATGTTTTCATTGAGGGAAAGTGTAGAGGTTTGATGGAATAGGAAGTTACTACTCTCTTCTTTTGTCTCAAAAAATAAAATAAAATAAAATAAAATAAAATAAAATAAAATCACCAGTAAAGATTATGCCAAGAAGCCTTCTGGAGTAGTTCAGTCTTGGTCCTGACCAAAGCAATGTTCACAAATATCAATTTTATCATTAAAACATAACAAGAATATTGTAAAGCTGAGTTCTTCTAAATACTCTGCCACCTGAAATTCACAGTTGTGCAACTTAGCGCCTGTCTCATGCCGCTGGACATGATTTATCATCCTTTATCTTTCATTTACAAAAAATATGTGTTTCTAGCTGAGCCCATACTGGTGCAAAGCCTGTCGCCCTGAGAAGCTGAGGAGAAGATCACACACTGAAGGTTATCCCAAGCAACTTAGAAAGATGAGGCCCTATGTCAAAAAATAAAGAAAACACAGGAGGAAAAAAGAAGAGACATGGAAACAGAGGGCTGGCCACACAGCTCGGTGTGAAGTTCTGGCCTAGCATGTGGAAGACCCTCGGCTCAACTGTCAGTACTACAGCTGAGACTAAAACCCTAGTCATGTTCTACCAAAAAGGTTTTAACAACTGACCATATTCTATGGACTTTTCAAAAAATAAAAAAAAAAATTAACTTGTACCTTCCTATACGATCCTTAGTTTACATGTGATAGCAATTCCTAATATTTTCTTACTAATATTCTAAGTTATGGTGATGTTTTACCATCCTGTTTAAGTCCTTGGCCAATAAGTGAAGTGTAGACAGTGGCATCAAGAGCTCTGCAAAACTACCAAGAACAATTTTTACCAAAATTGCAATATATGCATCCCGGGTTAATCGCAGTCATAAAGCTCAGGCCATACCAGAGTTAAGTTTGTATTACTAAAGACATAACTTGGGCTCTTCATTTAGATGCACCCACATCAAATGACACACTGCATCCTAATGGTTTGAAAGTGCCCAACTGTAAAAGCCCAGCTACACATTTTTTGAAATTTAATTTAATACTTTTTACTTATTCACTTTACATCTTTCCTCCCAGTCACCCCCTAATCCTTCCCCGTCCCCTCCTCTTCTCTTATGAGCAGGTGGGGGCCCCCCTGGGTATCCTTTCACCCTGGCACTTCAAGTCTCTGTAAGGCTAGGTACTTCCTCTCCCACTGAGGCCAGACAAGGCAGCCCAGCTAGAAGAACATACCCCACATACAGGCAACAGCTTTTGGGATAGTTCCCGTTCCAGTTGTTCAGGACCCACATGAAGGCCAAGCTGCACATCTGCTACATATGAGGGGGGAGGCCTAAGTCCAGCCCATGTATGTTCTTTGGTTGGTGGTTCAGACTCTGAGAGCCTCAAGGGTCTAGGTTAGTTGCTTCTGCTGGTCTTTCTGGGAGTTACTATTGGTGCACAATCCTTCCTCCTGTTTTTCTTTAAGAGTCCCCATACTCCATCCACTGTTTGGCAGTGGGTGTCTGCATCTGAGTCAGCTGCTAGGTGGAGCCTCTCAGAGGACAACATAAAGCTCTACTTCTAAAGCCAGAATTGTGGCTTTAAAAAGGGGACGATCAAAGATAAGATATTTTTATGATTACCAAGCATGATTGTCATAACACATTTGATAAAAAGCAGTCATTCTCACAAAATATTCAGAAAAATTTAGAAGACATAAAAACTACACAGGGTGCTAATTGAGAAGGTTCTTGACCAAACTGTAAGAGAAATTAAGCAGAAAATAGAAAAAAAAAATAATAACAAATTTGCAGAGCTAGTAGAATAAAACAATACCAATAAACCACAAAATTTAGGTGTCAGATTCTCAAAAATCATACTTTAAAAAATAATTCCCAGCTTGCCTGAAATTGAAGAAGAATCGTAGGGAAATCTATGGAATCTAGACTAATGATCATAAGAGAGTATTTCTTTAAAGTTAATAGAACTGATTTTGAACCAAAATAATAAGTGAATCTTAACGGATACATTTTTAGAGAAAATGCTTATCACCATTAATCATTAAAAGAGGAGAGGCAAAGCAGTAAACAGACACAAAAATCAAGAGTAGAGTCCTAGAAGCCCTGTCTCTAAGACAGGAATCCGGGGAATGTGCATCATAAGGGGAGGGCTGCGGGACAGAAAGGGACACAGTAGTTCACGTGTAGACAGGAGGTTAGGGCATGCAAGAAGAGTCTCTTAAAGAAGCACTTCCTGCTGGAAGAAAAAAATTAATAACTAAGTCAGGCGCATATATGTATTTTGTCGTGGCCAGGGAGGAGGAAGTATATTAGAAACTGAAAAAAAAATGTATAAGAAAAAATGCTTTAATATGAAAAATTACTAATACAAGGCATGATTTTGAGCAGTGGTTTTCAACCCTCCTAACCCTGAAACCCCTTAGCACCTCATGCTGTGGCGACCGGTCCAAGCAGATGGTTCTCGTTGTTGCATCCTAACTGTAATTTTGCCATTGTTATGAATTGTAATGTAAATATCTGATATGCAGATGGCCCTAGGTGACCCCTGGGAAAGAGTCACTTGACCTCCAAAGGGGTCACAACCCACAGGTTGAAAACCACTGACTTTGAACCTTTAAGGCAGGTGAGCAAGCTAAAATGTAAGGCCTATTCGGGTAGTGAATTTCTAGCGTGCCACTGGTATCCTGTCTTCAGTGATCACTCACGTATCTTCTGGCTGTTGGTAACATCAAATGCTCACCCTTCCTGTGTTTATCATTTCCATTTAAAATTTTATAATTCAATTACAATATAATTCCATATTTTTTCCTCTCTCTAGTCCCTTCCATTTGTAATCTTAATTATTTTTATTAGATATAATATGTACAATAAATATATAAATGCAACCTGCTGAGCTCATGTAGCAGAGCTTGTACATATATATATATATATATATATATATATATATATATATATATTAGGCCTAATCATTTGTTATATTCCTTCAGCCTCAGAGAACTGTCTGGCCAGGTGTTTCATCCCCACAGGATTATCTACAGCCCTAGTTAGGAACAGTTACCAGGCTTTCCTTCTGCCATCCCGACCCTTTTCATTGCCTTATAATCTCTCCTTCCTCTCTCTCCATCAATATGCTTGTGCCCCAGTGCTTTCCTAGGTCATTTACCAGTCCCTAGACATGTGTCATCAATCAGGCTCCTTAACAACAGAGTTTGAATTGGAGAACCCCATGGGAAGTGCTTTCAGGAGATTCACTCAAAGAGAGGTTAAAAAGGTAATATTGATGGGGCTAGAGGACAAAAATCTATGGCCAGCCAGATGTAATGGCATACAGATCTGTGATCCCAGAGCTGCTGGCAAGGTGGGACCAGGAGAATCCCTAGATGTTCATGGGCTAGCCTGATGTAATGGTTTATATGCTTAGCCCAACGAGTGGCACTATTGAGAGGTGTGTTGGAATAGGTATGGCCTTGTAGGTATGGGGGTTAAGACCCTTGTCTTAGCTGCCTGGAAGCCAGTATTCTGCTAGCAGCCTTTAGATGAAGATGTAGAACTCTTAGCTCCTCCTGTTCCATACTTGCCTAGATGCTGCCATACTCTCACCTTGATGATAATGGACTAAACCTCTGAACTTGTAAGCCAGCTCCAATTAAATGTTATCCTTTATAAGAATTGCCTTGGTCATGGTGTCTGTTCAACCCTAAGATACCTGATGTCCACAGTTAGCCAACAACGTCTCAAGCAATGTACAAGGCAAGAAGTGACACTCAAGCATGTCATATGACCTACACACAAGGACCCTTGCACAGGCATGCCCAAACTCACACATGAACACATACACACACATCCAAGAAGCAGGGATGAGAGTAGTTCTTTTAAGAGACATCAATGTAAAGTCATGTTCAGAAAACTACTAAGCCTGTGGCTGCACGTAAGATTCACATGGCATTTCATGACTTTTCCTGGAGAGACACAAACATGCATCAATTTACCCCCTGACAGCATACCAACATCAGACCAAAAAAAATCATTCCGCCCCAAGTGTAGCCAACTAGTGAGTTTCTTGGAGTCACTTACAGGTGCATCGATACCTCACCCAAACCCTGCCCCAGTGTGGATAAAGACTCACCAAAAGCTGCCTAGCTGGAGTACTCTGCATACCTTGTAGGCAGCTGCACCCAGAGACTCCTCACTCCCACCAGTCACCGCTTATATAACTCCAGGGAAGCCTTGTGAATCTAGCAACTTTCTTGTGGGTTCTTTTTCTTTTTCTTTTTCTTTTTCTTTTTCTTTTTCTTTTTCTTTTTCTTTTACTGTGTTTGTTTGTTTGATGGTTTCATATATTTATATAATGAACTTCAATAATTTTTATCTCCATTCTCCTCCCTCCTCCCTTGTCCTGCCTCCTTCCTCCCTCTCTCTTTCCAGCTGGCACAATTCTCAGTAAATTCCCTCCTGTGCCAGTTGTGTGGCCCATGGAGTATGTTTACTTTCTTGTCTCCCATGTTGGTGGGAGGTTATGCAGTGAGGGAAGGATAAAGACTATGCCACTGAAGAAAACCACAGTCCCTCCCCTAAGAGTTAATTGCCAATATTTCTTCTGGGAGAGCTGGGGCTTTGGAAACATCTCCTCTTCACAAGTTCTTGTAACTTTCTTGTGTTTTGTGATCATCTTTACCTCAGTGAGTGAATGTGCTCAATAGTTTTATGTCAGCTTGACAGACACAAGCCAAAGTCATATGATCAGCAGAAACTTCAGTCAAAAACAAATGCCTCCACAAGATCAGGTTGTAGGCAGGCCTTAAGCCATTTTCTTTATTAGTGATTGATGGCACAAGGCCCCAACCCATTGTGGGTGGTGCCTTCCTTGGACTGATGGACTATAAGAAAGCATGCTGAGAAAGCTGTGGGGAGCAAGCCAGTAAACAACTCTCCTCCATGCCCTCTACAACAGCTCCTCCCTCCTGATTCTGGCCCTGACTTCCTCCAGTGACTATGATGTAGAAATGTAAGCCAAATTAACCCTTTCCTCCTCGGTTTTATTTTGGTCATACTGTTTCATCGCAGCAATAGTGACCCTCACTAGACAGTCTTCATCTGAAGGAAACAGTTACACAGCACATAGGAAAAAGGCAAGAAAGGGCATGTGAGAGGCTCGAGAGTGAAGAGACCTAAAGGCTCCACAGCAGAGCATGCTCGAAGCCAGTATGAACTGGGTAGACTGATCATTGTCTTCATTTGGTTACAAAACTTGGGAGTTTTGGAAGAACATTAAGATAGTATCTATGTGAATGCTTCGATGCTTTGAAATGAGGAAAAGTATAAATATTATTAATGGACTTCAGTCCACAGTGCTTTAGCATAGCTAAAACCTAGTATAGTTGGCCAACTGTATTATAAAAATTAAATCCCTCCATCCTGTGAGACCAGCGGTCAGTGGAGCAGGGAGGTGACTTAAGAGCTGGGAATATCATCCGCTCAACCTAATTCACCATGAATTCATGTGGGTTTGTGTTACTGAGATTGGGAGAGGAGAGACAAGAGAGCAGACATTGGGGCAGGATGAGCTGACAGGAAAAGGAGTTCTGCTGTGGAGCTTCCTGGGACAGTGGCACAATCTCCCTTGTTATCTATTGCTGCCAGGAGTATGGTGCAGCACTTCAGAAAACGCACTGCATGGTCCCCAGAGTATTGGTGATGCTCTGCAGGAAAGTGAGACCTATGGAGAACAGCCCAGTCGTGGCCACAGAGGCAAGAGAGGGGCTCTGAGCAGAAGCCAAAGGGCAGAAGAAGAAAACAAGAGGTCTGTGGTATTTGTCACAAACCATACTGGCCCCCTGGTGAGGGATAGACCATTCTCTATAGAGGTTTGTCTTAGGGTTTTACTGCTGTGAACAGACACCATGACCAAGACAACTCTTATAAGGACAACATTTAATTGGGGCTGAATTACAGGTTCAGAAGTTCAGTCCATTATCATCAAGGCGGGAACATGGCAGCATCCAGGTAGGCATGGTGCAGGAGGAGCTGAGAGTTCTACATCTTCATCTGAAGGCTGCTAGCAGAATACTGGCTTCCAGGCAACTAGAATAAGGCTCTTAAAGCCCACACACATAGTAACACACCTACTCCAACAAGGCCATAGCTTCTAACAGTGTCACTCCCTGGGCAGAGCATATATAAACCATCACCAGGTCTCACACTTAACAGATGAGAGAGGAAGCTGAGAAAAAATGTGTGTGGTTACAGGTAACACCAAATTACCTCTGTCTGGATTCACATGCTCTGGGAAAGTAAATAGCCATTGTTGTTGGCCAGATAATAGCACTCTCTATCAAAAGAATGTCCTTCATTTCTCAGTCACCATTGCCTAGCCCTATTGTCTGTAAATGGTGTGAATAAGCATTGACTGAATAAACGAAGGAGCATAGGACTCCTTCATCCTGCCATGCTTCCTTGAAATCATCACATGAAAGATGTGACTGTAAAAACTTTTGAGTAGCACATCAGATTCACAACCAGTGAATAACAACTGAATGAAATGAAAATCTAAAGCTCTCTGGAAGATTCCAGAAGCTCTCAAACTTCCATGAGTGTCATCTGTAAACATAACTAAGAATCCCCTGGAATCATAATAGTTTCCATCTGTAACATCTCCTTGGGGTGGTAAATGTCATATGTTACCATCCCCTGGGTGAATTAGCGTATCCCCCCCTGTGCCTGTCTGTCTAAAACTCTGCAGCCTGTTATTTGTCATCGGGAGTGTCTTTCCACAGGCGTAATCTGGGTGTTCACATTCGCTAATCATTCTGTGTCTGCCCTGAGCGGCACTAAACTCGAATCAGCTTCCCTGGCTCAGCTGTGCTGTTCTCACTGACTTTGCAGGGAACAACATGCTCTGACCCAAGTCATTAAGGTTATAAATCACAACATGCGAAATCTTACCGTCCAGCCACATTCCCTCCAAAGGCAGAGGGCACATCAAATTGTAGAGCCGTGAAAGGGGTCTTGGTTTTGGTTGAAGTGCTGGCTGGAAAGCCCAGAGACCCAACAGGTATCCATTGCCTGTAAGGGGTGGTTATCTATTCCACCGGGCTCCCAGAATCTAGGCTCCTAACAAGAGACGTGAAACTCCATTGACCTGCACTGTTCAGTCACGTTCAGGGCAGTGCAGCCCCACACAAAGAGCACAGGTAGAGGGCGTGACTACAGGCCTCAGGCCCTAGAGAGATTTACATACTAATGAGATGCCTGAAGGCCAGAGGGCGGAGCCAATTAAGTATTCTTTCCCAGCCCCTCCCACCTTTCTCCCTCCCTATTTAACTCAGGTCTGCCCTGAGTTTCACCGGCAGAGCACATCCAGATCCAACTACCATCTGCCATAACATTAAAGCCTGTAAATACCCACGGACTTTCTTGTGTCATTGGGGTCTCGTCTTGAGGGACCATGGAGAAGGCCTTTAATGAACTATAGCAACAGCCTCCATGCCTAACTTCCTGTCTGGAGAAACCAGCAGCATTCCAGCATTTCTTTTCCTTCTAAATTTCCTAAGTATAGTAAGATACTGGCATTCTCAATTGAAATACTATCTATTTTTCTGGTCTCCTATAAGCTGTTTATCATTTGCTTCTCAATGTCAGACAAAATTAATCTTCTAAAAACAGATTACACTCTAAGATGTTTTACAGCTAAGAGATCCATCAAGACTTTCCCCACAATTCTTTAATGGAACAGAGAGCAGCCAGGTAAGCACCCCGGGTACTGTAGTAATTGCTCGTACTGCCTTCAGCAAAGCCGGCAGAGCGGCACAGGCATCTAGGAAGCCCTTTTGTTTCATAAATTATTGAAATCTTTCAGGATCCTTTGCAGGAGCCGGAGATTGTCTTAGAGTGTTTAGCATCAATAACAATGAAAACTGGCATGACAACATCTTAAGAATCTTGACTATTCTCAAATATCATGTAGTGAATCCTGGCTGCTCCTCACGGAAGGACTACAAAAAATGAGGACATTTTAACACTCTCCCCCAACATATACACTATAGTCTCTCTCTCTCTCTCTCTCTCTCTCTCTCTCTCTGTCTTTCTCTCTCTCTCTCTCTCTCTCTTTCTCTCTCTCTCTCTCTCTCTCTCTCACACACACACACACACACACCATGACATTACCTTTAAGGCTAATTCTGCTCTCTTCTTACAAATATAGCCAAAATTTTAACTTTACTGATGTCAACTCAGTGTATTAGACAGTAAGAGCTTTTTATTAGCTAAATAGATAAGGTCTTATCAAAAGAAGTAAACCTAGCCTTATTTAGAGCCAATTTTTGTCTTCCAGCTGTTCTGGCCAAAATTCTTGGATCTCTCTCTCTCTCTCTCTCTCTCTCTCTCTCCCACATCCACACCCAACTATTAACCACTTTGACAGCTCTGATTTAATATCACAATCCAACTTCTCATATCAACAGACTCAGCCTACCTAGTGCAAGCTTGTCTTAGTTTGCTTTCTGTTGCTATGATGAAGACCAAAATGTGGGGAGAAAAGAATGCATTTGACTGATAAGTCACAGTCCATCATTGAGGGAAGCCAGAAACTTTGAGGCAGGAACTGAAGCAGAGACCATGGAGAAACACTACTTCTCATGGAGGTTTGCTTCTCATGGCTTACTTCACTACAATGCAGGACCTCCTGCCCAGGAATATTCCTCCCAGGAGTAGCACCGTCCACAGTGGGCTCTGCCCTCCTACGTCAATCATTAATCAAGGAAATGCTCCCACATGCTTTTATGCAGCCCAATCTGTCAGAGACATTTCTTCAATGGTATCCTAGCTTGTGTCAAGCAGACAAAAATGTAAACAGCACAAAGCTGATCTCTCCAATTTCTCCTTCTGTCATCTTCTCTCCATCAGAAGTCTCAACACCTCTTTAAAAGAGTAATCATTCATAGGCCCTAGTGGGGAACATATTAATGTTGTTTTGCTGTGTGGACATGTTATCAAACTGCCTTCTAAATACTTAGGCTCATATCCAGAGATTAGTGCTGCGTTCAATGTTGGTCAGCAAGCTTCTTCTGCAGTGGGCAGCAGTCAGGGCAGAGACTCATAACTGGTGGAAATGCTGAGAGAGTAAATAGCTGTTGAGCGCTCGACCATTAGTAAGACATTTTTATCACATCCCATCCCTTGCACCAAGGATCAGAGAACATTGCAGAAGAAGCAAATAAATGGATAGATAGATAGATAGATAGATAGATAGATAGATAGATAGATAATAGATGGATGGATGGATCGATAGCTGGCTGGCTGGATGGATAGATAGATGATAGATAGATAGATAGATAGATAGATAGATGAAAATTTTTTAAAATGGAAAACCTAGAGGGTGGAGAGGAGTCCTGTGAAATGCAAGCCATCATCTGTACATGGCATGGTTGTTGTACTCATGACTACATTGCAGCTATGGTGACCTTCACAAGCTCAAGCCAATAAGATAGTCAATATTTTAGCAGATAGCATTAACTGAACAATGTTCCCTGAGTCTTGGAGAAGGAGTTTCTCCCTTGATTGATGCTTTAAGGAAACCCCTCATAGATACACTCCAAAGTGTGTTTCCTAGCCAATTCCATATACTTTCAAGATGACAATCAAGATTAACCAACACACAGTAAAATACTGGCCCACTAGCTTCCCAGAGAGACCATGTAACACAAACCCCAAGTGAAATGCCTTAGTTGTTCAGTGAGAAATAAGAGATAGGAGGAAGTGAACATGCATTACTGTGCCTTTCATCCATTGATAGTTCTGAAATTCACACATTCAATTGTGCTCAGTGTCTGGCTGTGACAGTCAGGGTAGTGAGTGTACAGTCTCACATGTTTGAGCTGTTTTGATGTTTTAACATTCTGCAGGGTTATTATGAGGATTAAATGCTACTACAAAGCTTGACACACTATGTGCCAGTCTTTGATATTGTTGGGAGCCTGTGAAAACTTCAGGAGGCAGAGTCCAGCGGAAAGACGTTAGCTTACTGGGGTGTGCCCTTGAAAGAAATATTAAGACCAAAGACTCCGTCTTTCTTCTTTTTCTTCATGGCCACCAAACGTAAGCAGCTTTCTCCACCATGGACTTGTTCACAATACACATTTTGTTGCAGGCCCGGAAGTCAAAGAAGCAACCACTTAGGGCTAAAAATCTCTGTAGCCATAGGCTAAAATACCTCTTTCCTTCTTTTACACTTTTTATCTTAGTTATCTGTCACAGCAGAAAGCTGACCACATGCTACTCAGCCAGCTTTTATCTGAAGCTATAACCAATTCAAAATCCAACACCTTTTATTTGCTCTCCTGATCTCTCTGCTGTTTTATGTTTTTTTTTTTTTTTAGATTGTGTCTTGACATATTGGTTAATGATATATAAAATATACAGATAATACCTTTAAATAATGGTAATGATAACACAAAATGATTATAATTAATAAAATATTTAACAAATACATATCTAAAACACAGAGACCTGTGCTATTTTTCCAGTGATTAAGCAACAGTCAATCTACTATTTTATATATATATATATTTTATATATATCCAACACATAGAGAAATTTGCGTTGTTATCTTGAGACAGGGTTTTGCTATGTAGTTTAGGCTGGCCTTGAACGTGTGACTTTCCTGCCCCAGTGTTCTAAGGGTTGGGGTTACTAGTGTGAGTCACCATGTTGAATATAAAGTTTGTTCTGAGCAGCAAAGCACAAAAGGAGAAATCCTGATTTCTTCTGCTTTGCTGAATGTTCCAGTGACATGTGTAAAAATGATCGAGTCGGCATAAACCAAATGAACACCTTAGTCAGGACTTTTAAAAACCAATCTAAAATTCTTTCAAAAAAATTTACTGGAATTTGAATTCATTTCATGAGAAGCATAGAAAACAGTCCCAAAATTTTGGGAAAGAGGTGATGCATACTCAAATAAAAAAAACTTTAAAAAATACTTATATCATTAATAATTCAAATTAAGCAATGGTCTTTTGTGTCTTCATTAGCTCAGCCTTTGACATGATAGTTTTCTCTATAATTGGCAAGTATAATGTTTAGAATGCAAGTGGCCCTCATAGGTTCATGTATCTGAACACTTTGATACCAGTGAGTAGAACAGTTTGGGAAAAATTAAGGGGTGAGGCCTTATTGGAGAAAATGTGTCACTAAAAGCTGATTTTGATACCAGACCCCCCCCTCTCTCTCTGCTTGTCTGCCTTTGGATCAAGATTTGAGCTGTGAGTCCCATGCCTTCCTGAGTGCCATTATGCTTCCTACCATGATAAGCAAGCTCACAGTTAAATGATTTCTTTTATAAGATTTGTGATGGTCACAGTGTCTTCTCACACCAGTAGAACAATGAGTAAGAGAACAAGTAAATAACTTGTTGAAGGTGTACAGGCAATGAATCTTTACTTCTAAGAGCACAGAAACATCTTAGAAAGCCTCATTTCTTGTGTCAGTGTTAATTACAGGGCATTTTGTGAAGCCATACAGCCAGGGTAACATGTGACATCACTGGAAATGCAAACTGGAAGGCTCTACCCAGTACTCACTGAATCAGAGTGTCTCAGACCAGGGGACAGAGATATGGAGTCTAACAGAATCTTGAAGTGATTCTGTGATATAGTTTCAAACACATTATCCAAAACAGGTCAGATCCAAACACTTATCTTCAAACATTGCCTGGTACTGAATAGAGACCAAAGTCCCCTCCATCCATTCAGAGCCTCCTTTCATGCCCTGTTTCATGATTCCGTATAGAGTTAGATGCACATAATATTCACTCTGTTATCTCCTTTGCTTCTGTTCTTTCCTCACTTGGAATTTCTCTCCTCAGCCTTACTGAGGCTATGTAACCAAAATCTCCACAGCTTTTCAATGTTTGCTACACACATTGCCTATTCTAATACTTGCATAATATTAAAAGAAGAAGAAAATAGAATTAGCTGGCAATTCTTCTCCCCTTCTCATATCTCTTATATGTATTTTACTGCCCAGAGCTTTTCATCTGTAGTGGGCTAAAGAAGCCATGGGGCAATTGCTGGGCAGAAGAAACACGTGGGACTTCCAGGTCCCTGGAGGAAAAGAGACAGATGCAAGAAAGGAGGAGAGAGTTTGCCATGCTTTGGAGAGAGAAAAGCCAAGCAGCCATTTGAGGTCTCAGGAGGAGCAGTGGCCTGTCGCAACTTCTATAGGCAGGTGATTAGGGGTGTTTAGCAAGGACTACATGTATCTGAGCAGCTAAAGTTTAGGGCGGTGGGAGGTGCAGAGATAAGAATATTGATAAGGGCACACTTTTCAGGCAGGAGACAGTAGAACCCGACAATTGCCCAAAGGTAAGTTGAAATTGAACAACTGTGTGTCTGTGTCTTTTATCAATGGACTTAAGGGAAGCTGAGTTGGTGCTGACAGTGCATCCAGTTCCCAGAGCTTAGGCAGGGTCGTGAAAGCTACATGTAACACTCATCTGTTCATCTCCTACTGGCATTTGACCCCTGCTAAACTGATCCATGCATTATAGTCATTCTGATACTGTTCAAATTCCTTCAACAACCTGCAGCTTTTTGGGAAAGAGAGCCTCGTTTAACTAAGACTTCTTTTCCTCCCTACATAGCGATGACTCTAGTGACTTTAACATTTGTGTCAGTCTCGCTTTTTGTCACCATAACCAAGGAAGAAAGCTATACTTTGTGTCATATTTCCAGAGGCTTCTGACCATGGTTGACCAGCTCTGTTTTTCCTTACGCATTGGTGGGACAGAGAACTGCTGTGTGGAAGGTGAGAAGGAAAGGGGTCATCTTATGGAGGCCAGTAAGCAGAGGGACAAAAAGATATCAGGAACAGGACACAGCCTTCAAGTGCCTGCCCTACTTCCTCTAGCTGGGTTCCACTTCCTAAAATTTCCAGAACCTTCCAAAATAGCACTAGTAGCTAGAGACCAAGGCATCAAAATATGAGCCTTTTGTAATGACACTCCCATCCAAACGACAGCCTGAAATGAAGCTTCACTGTTGAGTTCTGCCCATCCTCTTTCTCAACACTCTACGTAGACGTTGTCTCACCGTGGGCTTCCTATATGCTTGATGACCCTGTGACCTTCTCTTCCCCACACATGGCATTTTTATGGTTGTATAAACACTGCTGCTTATTAAGCAGGGTCGGGGCTCAGCACTAGAAAGCAAATGATTTTTAAATAGTGTGTTTGAGGACTGACTGATTTCCAGACACTATAAAGAGTGCTACAAATGATTCTCGTAACCGGTCTCAGCAGGAACTGCACGTACCCACTCTTTACCAGATGAGGAAGCTGAAGAGCAGTGAGAGCTAAGAGAGGAGTCGAGCCACAGCTAGAGACCAGGCTGGCTGGCTACTGAGCCTGTGCAATCAACCTTTACAAACAGAAGATACTGGTACTTAAAGGCCATCCTTCTATTAGATCCAAGTTGCCAGTTTTCATGTGCACATGAAAAATCATATATATTCTAGCTGATCATGATACCCAATTTAAAAGCTGGACTTTTATTATGTATGTTCAATTTAAATCTAAATCAAAGAAATCTAAATTGTGCTTCATTTGGGCTATAATCTTATATGCCAAAGCTTAAACGCTTATAAGAAAGCTTTATCTAATTTAAGATTACCAGCTCAAATATAAGCACAGAGTTAATACTACTTTTTCTCCAAAGTAATCAGTACAAAGAGTTCTATTCTCCCAGAGTAAAATGTCAGAAACTTGTAGTAGTGAGTAATCACTATCTCTTCTTTACAAGAAAAAAGCCTTTGAAATATGTACCATAACCTCTGAAAAATACAATTATCCTCCCCAAGAAATGAGACATTTTTTTCTGACAAAAACCATGGGCAATTGATCTATAGTTCTTTTCTTTCTCAAAAAAATTATTGTATATTGTGTAATGATCATTATAATTAAAAATTAAGATGGCTTGCAATAATTCCACCATTATTTGATTCAAAATCTTTATAAAATATTGGCATTTTCCAACATTTATTTTTCCTGTCTATGTTCCATTTAAGGCCAAATTTTCAAACCCAGCTGCCAAATTACACATATAATTACTGCATTTGCGCACAAAAATGTGATAATTGCTTACACAATTTCAGAGGCCAGCTTGAGGCTCCTTTCCAAATTTGTTTTACATGTACAGTGCGGTGTATGTAGTTTTATATAAAAAATGGGGGAAGTAAAATTCATGGTTCATCTGGGTAATCTGTGAAAATGGGTATAAAATAAAGTCTTTTGATAAATGCCTGGGTCTGTCTTCCCATTTTTTTCCCACAGACCTATCCCTGATTCTTATAGAACAGCTCAAACTTCAGCTGATACTACATATTAATGGCAGTGGAAGGAAATGTAGCCTAGCATGATGCCTAAAGGAGTTTCAGGTGACCATTCTTCTTGTCAGGTGACTTCTCATGGGATAATCTTTTGTTGATAACCATAAGATAGATGTTCCATAAGACCAATGATTAGACAGTCAATGACATCAGCATTGAGAGGACAGAGTATGTGACACTGCTGCCTAGGAATTTACCTTTCTAGATATGCCTGACAGTTACTAATACTGTCTTATAAATGTTTAATTTGGGGTTAGGCCATGATGGATATTCATAGTGAAAGGCTGATTTAAAAAAAAAAAAAAAAAAAAGGGCAAACAGGATCAATTTAACCATGCATATTAATTAGATAATCTAAGATTTTTTTCTACTCAAGCAGGGTAAAAAAATTATGTTTGTTCCTTTATAAACCAATACCTAGAGTCAAAAAACAATCTACTATCACATACAAAGGCCTATGGACCTCAACCTGTGCCTTGGCCTGATATCTCACAGGAAGTGGTTGAGGAAGGTAGTAAAGAAATCCTCAAAAATATTATCCTTTCCAACGTCTGTTTCAAAAAAAGAATCCTGACTAGTGCATCCTGACAATAGGAATGCATCACGAGCGATGTTCTCGGTGATGTTGCTGAAGCAGTTAATCAATAGTCATTACTAGACCTCTGGACATCCGTCTACTTGGACCAGTAGGTTTGCTTTTGTGCTTAACCCAGTCATGGATTTACCTTGTGTTAATTAGCATATCCTTTATCTGTGCACTGAGAAAGGCTTTGAGTTCCATGAAGCCTCCTGAGAAGGAACACCTATTCTGTCCCTGCCATGGTGCTTTGTGCACTATGAGATCCTGCAATAACTGGCCTGTGAAGTTCTCAGGTAATGTGGAGTGTTGAGAGAGGCAGGGAGTTTGGCTGAGCTTGATTGGAACTTATTAGTTGTATTAGATGACCCGACAGAGTATTGCCCATGTTTATTGATAAATAAAAAGGGATGTTTTTAATAGTGGCCCTAGGACAACAGTCATACCCTAGAACAGCATCAGGAAAATAGTGCTTTGGACATGACTCTGAGTACCAGTTCACATGTCTGTTGCTGAAAAAACTGACGAAATTCAGCTACTGCTATAATAAGAAACTGGTCCTACCAAAGTGACAGAGACAGGTGACTCTGACTATTAACAGTTCATACAAACATAACCACTAAGATGTCAAGTCAGCTCTTGATATCCAAGCTATTAGGAAATACTTACCCAAATACATCTTCCAAAGTGAATAATAGTATCCCAGCCATTCTCTCTCTCTCTCTCTCTCTCTCTCTCTCTCTCTCTCTCTCTCTCTCTCTCTCTCTGTGTGTGTGTGTGTGTGTGTGTGTGTGTGTGAGAGAGAGAGAGAGAGAGAGAGAGAGAGAGAGACTCCCATCAGTCTGGATCTGGAGTTACAGTCGTAAGCTTCCTGCTATTGGTACTGGGAACTGAACTAGGACCTTCTGCAAGAGCAGAATGTGTTTGCAAGTGTTGACCCACCTTTCCAGCCCCCATTTCAGTCATTCTAAGTTAGGTACTACTAGCATTCTCATTTTACAACAGAGGAAACAGGAGCCTGGAAAATTGCACAGACAGAGATTATATAATGTGCCTTGGTCAGAGTCCATGAAAGTCACAATTGAAATTTGAACTCAGCAAAGTAACTCCAAAGCCTATTTGTTGGTGCTGGAAGCTACACTTCCAGTTCTACTAGGACTGTACTTCCAATTTTACCTCTCTATTCTAAACATTAGAATCAAGAGGTACAAAGAAACAGTAAATTATACAAATTAACCAAGGAAGAAATCACTAAGACTCAGGTCCTTCATTGAGAAGAATTGGTCACACAGGCAAGAGGGAATGACAGTCAAATAAAAAGGGTTATGTCTCCTTAACAGCTGATCTGTGATTAATATTGCATTCACTTTTACTCTTACAGTGAACCATACTTTCATCTTCATATTGGTTACCAGGGAAACAAACTCAAAGTTTGCAATATTTAACAACTAGCTGGAACCTAACAGTATAAGCATGTGTGTACCAAACAAACCTTTATCAGAATTTTGCTCTCACTTTTCTTCTTTACCAAAAATTTTATTTTCTTTATGCTTTGATTGTATTCTTATTTTTTATAGGTTTTCATAGAGTCTTCTTAAATGGTAAGATATATATATAATATCTATCTATATATAATGATATCTATATATATATAGTGATATATATATAGATATCATTATATATATAATGATATTATATATCATATATATATATGATATATATATATATTATATATAATGATATTATATATATATATATATTATATATATATATTATATATATATCATTAGTCCATTAAGAAGAAAAGACAGACCTTTTCCAATATCTTTCTCAGATTCCTTCTTATGACAAGAAAACAAAACTGAGGATAAGTAAAGAAAAGATGGTATTTTCCCCACACTAGCTATGGATTCCTCATACATGAAGAATCCAGTTGGCTAATACCCTTTGATGGTAAGATTTATGGGAAACACAGACTATAAATAAGATTAGTAAGAGTTAATAAACTTTTATGGAGTGTAGCTAGTAACAGGTATCAAAAGTCTGAAGTCACAGAGACTCTAACCCAGTGTATATTTATCACACATCTATTCTGCAGATATTCAGTCCCTACAAAAAAAAAATAACAGATGTGCAAAATTACTCACTTCAACTCTGTATTAGCTACTTTTTTATTGCTATGATAAAACACGAAGACAAAGGCAACTTATAGAAAGAAGTGTTTATTTTTGGACTTACAGCTCTAGAGGAGTAAGAGTCCATCCTGGTGGGGCAGTGAGACCTCAAACAGCCTGCAAGTCACCCTCAGTGCCATACTTCCTCCAGCAGAAGGCATACTAGCTCCAAAGCCTCTCTAAAGAGCCACCAACTGAGATCAAGTATTCAAATACCCAAAACTATTGGGGGAATGGCTCATTAAAAACAATGAAGCCCCACTTCTCATAACATGATAACTGGAAAAAAAATTAATATCCACCAGTAACACAATGGCTAAATCACTCGCTTATCTCATTCCTCAACCCCTGCTCAGATCTTTGAACGTTTGTAGCGTGTGATGACTTGTAATTAAATTTGTCCCAGCAGAGTCAGTGAGCATCACACTTTATCTCACCCGGCATGCCTAATCACACTGCCAATGTTCATGTTCTGCTGTCTATAAGGGTCATTGGCAGAAAATAGATGGCTGACAAACCATGTTTTCACTGCTTCCATTCTATTCATTCGATTCATATATTCATTATTTATCAAATCTTTACAGAATCCATGTCAAGTTCTCGCTGAGGCATCTTTGAGGGCAGAGACCCATTATGCATATATTTACAGAGGATAAGAATTTCTTCCGGCAAGTGATGACTCAGAACACTTGCTCCATGTACAACTGTTAGGCCTAAGATTCAAATGCAGGGCAAGCAAAGGCAGAGAGTTCATCTGTCCAAATGCCTTTCCTTTCATGAGTTCGATGATGTAATGTGAATGGAATTCCATCTGAACAATCTGAAATTATGCAATTAATCACATTTGTTCTCGGTTTCAATTACTAAGTGACCCAACACTATTATTAAAGCATTTAGAAGATATGACAGTAGTGGCTGTCAAAAGTTAATTCTACTGGCTCATAAGCCCTGATATAAATCCGACTGATAGTGAGCAGGAGGCGATTAACTGCAGTGTCCCAGTCTACTACTCTCTGGGGGATGTTTGATGGTGTTAAAAGAGGAGTGTCACTGTACTTTGAGAATAGAAATGATTTGTACTCACTTTACTCCAATCAGGAAAGGCTCATCATGCACTGAAGAACGTTATTATTGCAGCAAGTACAACTGCCGAGAGTACGGTTTGTACAGACAACAACTAAGCATCTAACACTGTAAATATACACCACAATTTCTCTATCCATGTGGCCCCTAGGTTACTTTTATAACTTTGCTATTGCGAATAATAGAGTTTTGACACGATTTCAGTGGCCTTACCACCTTACTGATAAGAATTCATTCAGTGAACATTTATTAATTTCCAGTATGTGCCTGGTACTGTGTTTGGTACTGGAGTTTTAAGGAGTGAATAGAGAAAATACTGTCTAATACTCTGAATCTATTAGGGGGCATCTACCATTCTATGATATGTCTATATCAAGTACACACATACATACATACACATGCATTCACACATATACACACACATACACCAACAACAATAACACAAACAATCCAGTTTGCTATTAGTGTACTGGCACTTATTGATGTCTTTTATGTCAGGGAAAAATCTTGTAAAAGTTGCTTGGAATGTGCATATTGAGCCAGGGCCAGGTGGTAACATTCTACATTGCTTCTAATCCTATGTATTTTATATAACACGATAAAAAATAAAAATGAGGAAAGGCTATGTAGCAGAGGATCAGAAGCAAGGACAGGGTAGATGCCAATATGGCATCATCCAGTTCTCCATTGCCCTGCCATTGTTACACACACATACACACATAATATAATGCACACTCCTAAATATATAAATACAACATTTTCAGTATTTCCTGAACAAAACACCAATGGCTTATGCTCTGAGATCAACAATAGACAAATGGGACCTCATAAAATTGTAAAGCTTTTGTAAGTCAAAGGACACTGTCAACAAGACAAAATGGCAACCAACGGGCTGGGAAAAGATCTTTATCAATTCTACATCTGATAGAGGGCTAATATCCAATATATATACAAAGAATTCAAGAAGTTTCCAGAGAACCAAATAGTCCTATTAAAAAATGGGGTACAAAGCTAAACAAAGAATTTTCAACTGAGGAATACCAAACGGCTGAGAAGCACAAAAGAAATATTCAACATCCTTAGTCATCAGGAAAATGCAAATCAAAACAGCCCTGAGATTCCACCTCACACCAGTCAGAATGGTTAAGATCAAAAACTCAGGTGACAGCAGATGCTGATGAGGGTGTGGAGAAAGAGGAATACTCCTCCATTGTTGGTGGGATGCAAACTGGTACAACCACTCTGGAAATCAATCTGGTGGTTCTCAGAAAATTGGACATAGCATTACCTGAGGACACAGCTATACCACTCCTGGGCATATACTATAAAGATGCTCCAACATATAACAAGGACACATGCTCCATTATGTTCATAGCTTCTTTATTTATAATAGCCAGAAGCTGGAAAAAAAAAAAAAAAGCAGATGTCCTTCAACAGAGGAATGGATACAAAAAAACGTGGTACATTTACACAATGGAGTATTACTCAGCTATTAAAAACAATGACTTCATTAAATTCTTAGGCAAATGGAAGTAGAAAATATCATTTTGAGCGAGGTAACTCAGCCACAAAACAACACACATAGAATGCACTCACTGATAAGTGGATATTAGCCCAAAAGCTCAGAATATCCAAATTACAATTCACAGACTGCATGAAGCTCAAGAAGAAGGAAAACCAAAGTGTGGATACTTCAGTCCTTCTTAGAAGGAGGAACAAAATACTCATGGGAGGAAAAGCAGAGACAAAGTGTGGAGCAGAGACTGAAGGAAAGGCCATCCAGAGACTGAACTACCTGGAGATCCACCCCATATACAGACACCAAACCTAGATACTATTATGGATGCCAATTAGTGCTTGTTTGCAAGAGCCTGATATGGCTGTCTCCTGAGAGGTTTTGCCAGAGCCTGACAAATACAGAGGATGATGCTCGCGGTCAACCATTGGACTGACCATGGGTCCCCAATGGAGGAGTTAGAGAAAGGACTGAAGGAGCTGAAGGGGTTTGCAACCCATAGGAAGAACAGCAATATCAACCAACCAGACGTCCCAGATGTCCCAGGGACTAAACCATCAACCAAAGAGTACACACAGAGGGACCCATGGCTCCAACCACATATGTAGCAGAGGATGGCCTTGTCGGATATCAATGGGAAGAGAGGCCCTTTGTCCTGTGAAGGCTTGATGCCCCAGTGTGGAGGAATGTCAGGGCAGGGATTCGGGAGTGGGTGTGTGGTTGGGGGAGCACCCTCATAGAAGCAGGGGGAGGGAGGATAAGCTAGGGAGTTTCTAGAAGGGAAACCAGGAAAGGGGATAACATTTGAAATGTAAATAAATACAATATCCAATAACAAAGATCATATGCTATAATCAAGTTGGTTTCATTCTAGTGGTGTGAGAGTAACTTGATATTCACAATCAGCAAATGTGGCAGTATATAAACCCAACTAAGGGACAGAAATCACATGACACCCCCCCACCCCCCTCACATGAGTTGCAGAAGAGGCTTTTTAACAAACTTCAATGTCCTGTCATGGTTAAAGCTCTAAAGAAACAAGGCATAAAAGGAACACACTCCAGCACAATAAGGCTACATACAACAAAACTCTAGCCAGTACCATATGAAAAGCATTTCCTCTAAAATCAGGACTGAAGTAAGGGTTTCTGCTCGCTATGCAGTCATTCAAAACAGTGCTTAATGCCTTAGCCAGAACAGTATGTTGAAAAAGAAATTTAAAAGCTGCAAACAGGATAGGAAGACACTGTATTGTAGCAGTTTGCAGATTGTAAGCTCTTATCCTTAAAGACCCTGAAGGCTCTGCCAGAAAACTTTTACATGTGATGAACACACTGAGAAAGGAATACATAGGAGACTGGGAGGTGGCTTGGTGAATAAAACACTTGTGGCACAAGCCTGAGGACCTGAGTTTGGATCCTTAACTCCCATGTAAAAGTGGGATATGGTTGCTCTAATCCTAGTTCTGAGCAGCAAGACTTGCTGGCTAGGCAGCCTCGTTGAGTCAGTGAGCCGGAAGTTCAGTGAGTAATCTTATCTTAAAAAAAAAACAAGGTAAAGAGTGATTGAGGAAGACATCCAAAGGCTAACTCCTGGCTTCCACAATGTGCCTACATGGACAAGCACACACACAAAGACACACACACACACACACACACACACACACACACACACACACTCACCAGCCACTAGAGGAAAGCAATTCACAGTAGCAAAGAAATAAATAGTTTGTGTTTGTGGTACGGGTTATCTGGGAATCTAAGGAAGGAAGTAAAAGACCTCTTCAATAAAAACTGAAACATTGCAGAAAGATGCAGAAGAAGACACTGTAAGATAAAAAGAACTTACATGCTCTTAGATGAGCGAAGTTTATGTTGTGAAAAGGGATACATTACTGAAAACAATTGCAGAGTCAGTGTAATCCCCATTAGGATCCAATGACATTCTTCTAAGAACTAGGGAAAAGAATATTAAAATTGATATCCAAGTGCAAGAGTCTAGTCGAGGAGCTAGTGACCGTTGAAAACTGGTAGAGGGGGGAGAGAGAGAGAGAGAGAGAGAGAGAGAGAGAGAGAGAGAGAGAGAGAGAGAG
>JANHMN010000017.1:52916365-52964861 GCA_030674055.1 Rhabdomys pumilio
GAGAGAGAGAGAGAGAGAGAGAGAGAGAGAGAGAGAGAGAGAGAGAGCACAAATTCGGATGGACAGAGGAGGAGAATGAATTTGGGAGGAGTTGGCAGATTGGAGGGGGGTGAATATGATCAGAATACACTGTACGAAATTCTCCAAGAACTAATAAGTAAATGAAAAAATAATCAAAAAATATATCTACCAGGAAAATATAAATTACAATTACACAGGTTTTATCTCTTCTCAGTTTAGGTGGCTATCACCAAGAAAACACATGTTGGCAAGGGCAGAGAGGACAGGGGATCGTTATGTATAACTGGTGGAAATGTAAACTAGTAAAGTCACCATGGAAATCAATGTAGAGACTCCCCAGCCATCTAAAACTAAAACTTCCTGTGATCCAGCTGCAGCACTCTTGAGTGTTCACACAAAGGAATCTAAGTCAGTACCTTAGAGATAAGCATCTGTGTATGTCCATTCCAGTACGGAACAGGGAGCCCAGATATCCAACAATGGACTGATGAAAAAAAAAAGTTTTGCTTATAAAAAATAATGAATATTCTTCTTTATTCATAAAGAAGAACACAATTATGTCATTTGAAGGATTTCCTGTGTAAGCAGAAGGACTGTAAAAGCCAGAGACCATGAGGGACACCAGGAGAACGAGGCCCTTTGATCAACTAAGCAAGGTGCATATGAACTCCCAGAGATGGAAGCAGCAAGCACAGGGCCATCAGGGGTCTGCACCAGCTTCTCTGCACACGTACTGTAGCTTTTGGCTTAATATTTTTATGGGACTCCACAGTGTGAGAATGAGTAGGTTTCTGACCCTTGTGCCTTCCCTCGGGACTCTTTCCTTCCTGTTGGGTTGCTGTGTCTAACTTTGACAATGATCCTCTTGGCTTCATCTTATTAAATGTTATATATTTATAAATATATGATTAAAACTTATCACGTTGGGTTGTTATCTCTTAGAAACCTTCTCTTTTCTGAGAGTCACCGAAAGGGAGTGGATCTAGAGAGGGGGGAGGTGAGAGGAACTCCGAGGAGTAGAGAGAGGGGAAACTATAATCGGGGTGTAGTGTATGAGAAAAGAATCTATTTTCTTTCTTTTTTTTTCCTTTCTTTTCATTTGTTTATTTATTCTTTGGGCATTTCTCATAGTATACCCGAGTCCTGTTCAGCTTCTCATCTCTTCATATCCATACTCTGCCCTTGAAACTGCCAATAAATAAATTAATTAACAAATAAAAAGCAAAATAAAAAATTAAAAAAAAATAAAACAAGAAAGGGCAAATGAAATATTTCTTTGTGGAGTCTGTAGTGTGTCGCGGTGTGTCGCACAGTACATTCTTTTGTCCACACATCTTCACTTGCAAATATTCACGACAATGAGTCACTGTTCCGGTTTGAGGCTGCTGGCCCTGCTATACCGTCAATATTGGATCATCATAAGGGCTACTCTGGGTTATCCTGCTGTTACTCTGTGTCATGGAGATCCTGAGCTCTAGATCACAAAAGGGACTGGCCCGTTCACACACTCCAAAAGTTCATAGATGAGGCAGATGTGAGGGTGGAACAACTCAAAGTCCTGGATGGTAGCTAAGCGGGCCGGCCTGCCAGCTCTCACCCATCCCCACCAAAAGGGTGAGCTCTCCAGCTCTCTCAAAGCCACAGGACAGGGTCAGCTCACCTGCACTCATGCCAACAGAGCCAGCTCCACTATGTTACCCAGTTGAGGCATAGAGCCCACTCTCCCAAGTGCTGCAGCCAATGAGAGTCTAGGCTAGTTCTCCAGCTCCCACTGTTAGCATTCTGTCTAAACTCCACCCGCGACAGTTACATGGCAACAGCCAGGTAGCTCCTCCCCAGTTACCTGGCAACAGCCGGGTAGGCGTGGCCCACTATAAAAGGTGCTGCTTGCCCCCTCCTATCGCTTTTGAACTCTTGTCTTCTTGTTCCCCTTTTGTCCCCTCGCCCCTTCCCTCTTCCCTTTCCCCTCTTTCCAAGTGCTCATGGCCGGCATCTAATACCTACTTCTCTTCTCTCCCCTCTCTCCCCTCTCTCCCCTCTCCTCTCTCTCCCCTGTCCCCTTTCCTCTCTTTCCCCTCTCCCCCTCTCCCCTCTCCTCTCTTCCCTGTCCCCTCTCCTCTCTCTCACCTGTCCCCTCTCCCCCCTCTCTCTCCCCTCTCTCATCTGTCCACTACCTACTTGCACCCTGTAGTAGCTTCTGATAAGGGTAAGCCACATGCCTAGTGGGCTTGTAGGTGTCTACAGCACACCCATGTGGTATGACAGCAGGCAGGCCTCCATGTGTCCTCTGCCTGCCAGCCACTGTGTTGATAGGCCGTTTGCAAAGTGTGGCAGCAGACAGATATCTGGGCATCTTTTCCCATCTACTTTATATGACATAGCAAAGGGCAGGTCTCTAGATGTCCTTCTCCCATGCTGTGTTGTTGCATGGTGACAGGCAGGTCTCTAGGTGTCCTCTGCCCAACTGTGCCATCTCTGTGTGTCTACAGCCTGCCCCAAGAATTCATCATCTTTCTTTCTTTCTTTCTTTCTTTCTTTCTTTGTTTCTTCCTTCCTTCCTTTCTTCCTTCCTTTCTTTCTTTTTCTTTCTTTTTCTCTTTTAAGATTTATTTATTTATTTTATGTATAGGTGTACAGTTACTGTCTTTAGACACACCAGAAGGAGGCACCTGATCCCATTACAGATGGTTGTAAGCCACCATGTGGTTGCTGGGAATTGAACTAAGGACCTCTGAGAGCAGTCAGTGCTCTTAACCCCTGAGCCATCTCTCCAGCTCAAGAATCTATTTTCAATAAAAGGAAAAAATGAAGAGGGGACAGGGCTGAGAGTGAACGGTAGAGTGACCCAGTAAGGAGTCTTTCTCTGTGGTCTCTGTTCCAGTCTCCTGCCTTCTTCCCTTAAGGCTGGAAATATAAACTAAAATAAACCCTTTGTCTCTTTTGGTTGCAGTATTTTGTCATAGCAACAAGTAAGCAAAGTAGAAAGATTCTACAAAATGTCTTGTCCTTGGGGCTGTGACAAAACTTCTTGTCCTCAACACCAAATGGAAAATGGCAGGAAATGACCCAGAGAGGTCAGATGAATGTTCTGGCTTCAATTCTTGCTATAGTTTCACAGAGATAGAGCATACACCATTTCCCTCCCTTAGCTGCTGTTTCGCTGATCAATGAAGCAAAAGTGAAGTTTATTATTTCTAAATCAAAGCCTTAAGAAAGCTCCTAGGTCTCCATTTGCCCTTTGGGCTCTCTTCTTTTGCTCTGAAAGATAACATTTCTCAGATGGCTAGTCACTGCTTCTCTGAGCTTGGAGTCAGTACCGAGCAGAGCTATGTCAGCCAACCGCACAGCAGACACAGAAAGCAGAGCCATCCGACCTCCTTTCAGATTCATGAGTAAGAGTGACTTATTATTTTATGTTACCAGGTTCTTATACAGTTTGTATAACTATAAAAACCAGATCTCAATACTCTATGGCTGGTCTAGGTGGGGGTGGCCAGGAATGAAAACTATTTCTGCACAGGCATTATATATGATAAAACTGGGGAATAGTTGTCAGAAGGGAGGGGCAGCGGTAGTAGTGATATGGGGTGCACAGATGTGTAGAGATGTGCTACGGTGCCTAATTCTTTAACTTCCGTCTTAACTGTCATCTTTTTATCTGCAATAGATTCTATCTTTCCCCACCTAACACTCCTCTATTATAGTTTAATAGAATGCTTTTCTGAGGTTACTGGATTTTGAGAGACTCTGGGAGGAAGATCTCATGGTTAAAAACAAAGGGCTCATGATTATGAGTATAAAAATGCAAAGTGGAGTAAGATGTGGACAGGAAGCAAAGAGGTGGTGATGGAATGGTGAAGAGACATCAACCCTGACCTGGGCAATACACTGGGTGGTAGCCTGGGCTCTTTGGGGCCTTCTGTTGCACAGAATACAAGGGTTATATGGATATATACACCTTGAGGAATGCATCAAAAAATTTGCCAAGGCAAGCAAGAGAACCAAGGGAACACAAATGGCTGCTTTAATCAGCAGTTTTCCTTAATATAATAACTTCCAAATCATATTTATTCATCTGTTTGTTAGTTTAGTAGTGTATGTATGTATATGCATTACATATGCATACAGTGTTATATATGCATGTGATAAGTATGCATGGAATATCATACGATATGTATGCATGTGATATGTATGCATGTGATATGTGTGTGTGCAGCATCCCAGCATGAATGTGAAGCCAAGCGACAACTTGCAGGAGGTGGTTCTCTCATTCCACCACATGAGTCCCAGGAACCAAACTGAGGTTGTTATGGCAACAAGTCCCTTTACCCACTGAGCCATCTCACAAAGTCCACTGTTCCTTTTGTCATTGAGCCACTTCCTTTCCCTCCTCACATCACCACCATAAGAATGGAGTGAAACTTATGAAAGGACTGTTTGGAATAGTACGTTCATTCTATTGCTATTACTACATACAGTAGCTTGCTTGTTAAACCAGAACTTCTCCTCTAACGTCTTACCAGTCATCTGAGGTTTGAAGTTCTCTATTTGGGGTGCACCACATGTCCTGTCAAAATAACTTCTTGTAGCTGTGCAACAATTGTGGGTGGCCTGTGATCACCTTGTCAGAGTGTCTTTTACACCCAGAGCTGATTGCCAGATCCCACATCCCTTGCTCCCCGCCCTCCTTCCCCACAGCTTATGCTCCATGTATCATCTCCTCTCTCACACATTTATTGCTGGCAGTTGCTGGGCCAAACAGCAATTTGCAGTTATTTATGCAGCTTAAACCCTATTGTCAACATCCTTATCCTCAATACACAACCATTTCAGTGGGGGGAGTTAAGCTTCTGGGAAGGGAGGTGGGCTGAGGTTAACAGAAGCAAGGCTTCTCAGGGTCCTCAGCCAAAGCACACATTGTGGCCCAGCAGAGCCTTTCCCTCTTGCCTCTCTTTGGGATGGGCTTTCATTTGGAATTAAAAGCAGATCACAGCTTGCTGTTTGTTTGCTATTGTCAGGTCAGACCCAGTACTTAGGGAGAGGGTGGTATCGCTGTGCATAGAATTTCCTTGGCATTTTAATAGGGAGGCTGGAGTTTGTATTATACCTTCCTCCTGGGCTCTCAAACACCTCCCAAAACAGAACTTAATCCTCCAGGCAGCTGGAGAGGAAGCCAGGTGTGCTGTGGGACATTGTGACACTCACTCCTTCAAGCTGTTTTAGGGAGGTACATCTCAGAGAGTACAGGTGAACTCCTGTGGAGTGACAGAGGTGCAGACTTCCTTCAGGACCTTTGTGTTACTCACAGAATAAGAATTCCCCCCCATGGGTATAAGTATATTAAAAACACTACTTACTTCTCGGGGCTGCCATAACCCCTCACCAAAGGACACAGCTTTGTGAATAAAAATGGCTTGCATTTAAGCAGTCACTTGTCCTTTTAGCTTCGAACTTTTGTGTAATGCTTAACACAATTGTGCAGGCTACCTCTGAAATTTTATACCCAACAAACTAAACTGTGTTTTGTGCTCAAGGTTAAAAATCTTTGTCAAAGGCACGGCCTGTTTTTACTATCAGACTTCTGGTCAACCGAGGAGACTAGCAAGGCCTTAACATCAAAGTTTGCCTTTGCAGACTAAAGTGAAAATTTCTGGTTTCTTCAGAGATTCATTTGTGTCACACAATGTTTTTCTGGAAGCTGTCTTATGAGAGGATGTTTTGTTGTAGCAGACACAGAAGAGGATGTTTTGCTGAGAACAGACATGTGGTGTTTTTTTTTTCTGGAAGGTGCCTAGAAAAAGAGAATGTGATGTTTTGCTGAAGCAGACATCTGAGTGGACATGTGATGTTTGGAAAGGGAATAAATCCCAACAGACAGTGAATGACACTGTGGCATTGGTTCACCTTGCCTCCTTTGCTGATTATTGTTTGGTGTGACTGTTGGGGACCGGAGGCCCCTAGGCTGCCAGGGTCAGCCAAAGGACAGATGGCTTCCCAGAAAAGGCTCAACTGTCACAGTTCCAGCAATGTCACAGCCCGACCTCAGAACGTTCCTCAGAACATGAACGTTCCAACAATGAAGATAAGCAACAGCCTCGAGCCATAGATAACCGACTAAGGACACTGGGCGGGGATGGGTGTTTTTACTTCCCTGTTTTAATTTTTGCTTATATACTGCAAGTCTTGCCTCTAGTAAATGAGACCTTGACATCAGCTAGACTGACTCTGTCATTCTTTGCCGCTTGGTCTCCTTTCTCTCTCCCACCCGTGTCTCTTTCAGATGGTGGCTACTCAGGGACCCTGTAATAACTTTGCCCGCTGGACGGGACACGTGACTTTGTAGAGAAAAATGCACCAAAGAACTTCTCATGATATTCCAGTGGCTTCTTGCTGCTTCCATGGCTGATTGTCAGAGACTTGTGGTTTCTACTGAATCAAACTGCTTTTGCTGATTCTTGGCAAGTGGCTCAAGCTACTGCTACTGATTTGTGTGAGCTGAACTGCTGATATCCTGACAATGAAGTTTAGAATCACCCCAAAGAAGTATTTCTAAACATCTCCCTTTGCCTTATTAACTTTTCCTTTCTGCTACCTCTTTTAAGTGTTCTTAAAGAGCTTAAGAACACTTATTAAAATAGGTTTTAAAAAGTCAAAGCCTACAACAGACATCAACTTATCTATTCAATAAATATTTATTAAGTACTTGTGTACAAAGCAGTGGGTCACTCTAGGAATTGAGGTCCTTTGTGAAGGAACAAACAATGCAATAACGTAGCTTCATTTCAAAATTTGTGTGACTTATCGCTTGTCTCAGGGTGAAAGGTCTAGGACTCCCCAGAAGGGGAGTCCACTCGCGTCTCAGGATAACACGCACCCAAAAGACACACGAGAGATCGTCTTGATGCAAGCACATGAGGCGGTTTAATCAGAGCTCTGGGCCAGTCCATATCTCCATATCTCACATAGGGGATAGAGGGACTGACCCCTCAGCTCAGGGGTCTAGCGTTTATATATGGGTGGGGTGGGGAAAAAGGAAAATTTCTCACGGATGCACATGATGGGTTGTTTTACTTTTTTGAACATCAGCAGGCTGTACCATGGGGGCAGGGTGTAGTTCCTCCCTTGGCCAGTCAGTTTCTGGGATCTTTTAACAGGCCTTTGTCTTGTAACTCCACCTCCTCTGTAACTAATTAACTGGGCCCAAATCTGCTGGCAGGCACTTTTAACTATTTAGGTTAGGGAAAAGGAATCACAGGGCCCTGTTATTATTATTAGTTTGGGCCTATTTCAAAAATTCTCTTTCAAGGGTAGCTCTTTACTGGATTCTCTTCAACAATCCACCCAAAGAATGTCAAATGGTGTGGATGTGCCTACTGGGGTTGTAGAGCTAAAGTGTGGGAAGTGGACCTGAAAACCACTAATGTCATTGTAGATGGAGGGTGGCAGCAGATGGCTTTCAGCAAGGTGAACACACCAGGCAGAGTCACATGACTCTGGTCAACCCGTGGACATTGACAGGAAGACCTACTCCAGGGTCAGTAACCCAGCTGAAAATTTAGCCCTGATGAGATTTCTAACCAGGAACCACAAACAGAACGTGGCCATCCATTTTCTTAATTGTGGTCAGAAATTTTTATAAGCCTGATTCTGACCACCACTACAGCTAAACTGGTATTTTAATCAATAAATCCATTATTAAAACACTAGTTCCAAATGTTGGTACACACCCACATTACATGGAAGGCTTGGAAAACAGTTCACCCTGAGTTCCTGGTAGTGTAGTCTTGAAAAGATCTGAAGCTTTGGATTTCTAGCAATTTTCCAGTGTCACTGACCCTATTTCTGCTGATCCAAGGGTCATATCTGGTGAATTACAAGCTCAGGACACATTTGAGTTGCTCACATCTTGTCTCTCGGCTTCTCCACTAATCACTCACTCCTGTTGGCATTCCCCATACCTGCACGTATTCAGCTCGAGGGACCTGTGTTTCCCACATCTCTTGGCCATTCCTCTTTGCCCTCTGTTCATACACTCTTCTTCCATCTCTTCAGGTGGCTCATGCTTATTTATCTTAAGTTCCCAAGGGGGAATCTGTTTTTCCTATAAATCTTCATCATGTCCTGGACTTCATTCCCTAGACTGTGTTGTTAGTAACCAACATGTACAACTGGTCTGTCTGCCTTTCATCAGAAGTTCACAACCAAGGATGTCGTTGTAAGTTTACAGGTGCTAATCTCTTCCAGATACTTGGTTCTGTCCAGTAACCACACTGCATATATCTCAAGGCCTTTCTCATGGGTTTTTAATTACTATTTCAAACTATCTTCAGTTTCCTCAAATCTCTGTCATGCCTCTTCTGTTACAGTTACCAGATGGCTCTGCCTACTCTGTAGAGAAAGTAGAAGCTACCAGATAAAGAGCTCTCAGCTTCCTATCACCAAGCTGACAAATTCACCAGCATCTGCAACCCACCCCCTTCCCTGACCTCTTGTTCTAACAGGGGTACTTCTCTGCTTTCTAAAGCTGTTTAAAGACAAGCCTCCCATCCATGCTGATGAAAATCTCTCATTGGTCAGCATGTCTTCTTTGTGTATCTGGTCCTATTCTTTCCTCATCTCCTTCATCATTTTAAAAACATGTGCCACCCTTGTCTGTATATAACTACCCTCCTTAGACACCATGCCACCCTGCAACTATACTCTTATTTTAGTTTGGCACTGCCTAACCAAATAATCTTTTAACTGCATGCTTTCTATCTTTTTGTCTCTTACTTACTTCCACAAAAACTGTTTACATATGGAACACTAAGCACCTTTCTTTAGTTAAATTAATCAATAGACACATTCCAGCTCCTTTTATCTTTACCCAGTTAAACCTTCCTCCATCTTGAACATCTTTCTTCCAACATTTTCTCTGGCCATCCAGCCTAGCTTCTCTCCATCTAGCTGTGCTTCTATTGGTAAGGGCGTGGTCTTCTATTTGAAATGTATTTTGTGAAGCTCAGGGATAGATCCTTTTATTTAAAATCGGCTGAGACGACCTTATCAGCCCATTTCTGTGAGTTCAGTTACTACATATATACATCAGCCCCCACCTTCCCTGAAGAGCTCTACACTGCCCTCACTTTAATTATGGCTGTCTCCAAACTTGTTCTCTGTGAGTTGCTCATTTCAAAAGGAGACAGGCCCAGGGACACACACCTTATTCCATTCCCTATTTCTATTACATATCTTAGTAAGTCAACAAACTGCTGTTTATCCTATAGGCCACGCCAACCTTTAATATCTCTCAGACTACAGAATCTACAGCCTACAGTTGAGGCATTATTGTTCCTTTCCAAAATTCATTTTAAAGAGTTCTTTAAAAAATAAAAATAAAGCCTTCCTTGGTTATCCCCAAATGGCTAGCCACTAGCCATCGCTACTGGGTTAAATTTTGGTCTTGTCTTATCTCTTTATCTACACTAGCCTTCTGTCACTCCTCTTAGACATTAAGCCCCAAGGTCAATGTCTCATCTTTAGACCTACCAGGAATGTTGCCTTTATCACTTCTGTACCTATGTACTTCTGTGCTATGCACGGCAAACGTCATGGGACCACACTTTGAGGAGCACTGCAATAAGTGAAGATTTTTTTTATACTTCTACATCTTAACATTTTCAATTTGTGTGTGCACATGTGTGTGTGTGTGTGTGTGTGTGTGTGTGTGTGCGTGCGTGTGTGTCTATGTGTACTACATGCATGCAAGTGCCCACAGAGGCCAAAGAAGAGCTTCAGATCCCCTGGAACTGGAGTTTCAAGTTTCAAATGAAGTGGTTGTTGGGAAACAAACAGGGTCCTCTGCAAGGGCACTGAGTGTTCTTAACTCCAGAGGCATCCATCCAGCAACACCTTTTCTCCATCTTCAAAAACACACCAGACCCATTTCCTGTCATCTGCTCTTTTGTAATAACTAAAAGATAACTTTTTAAATGAAACAAAGTGGAACAGGGTTAAAGTAGGGATTCTGATTTCTTGTTCCCTGCATTTTGTCTCCTGTTTCTTTAACATTGCCTTGCACAAGCTGTCATGTGTATTTCCCTTCAAAAGATAAAAGGATTTTCTTGGATGAGTGTTACCTAGTGTTATGGGTTGAATGAGAATGTGCCTCATAGGCTCATGTATTTGAACAGTTACTTGGTCTCCAGTAGGTGACACTATTTAGGTAGGTTATGGAACCTTTCTGTGGGAGACCATTGCTGGAGGAAATACATCACTGGGAAAAAGGGGATGGACTTTAGGGTTTGTAGTCTTACCTTACTTCCTGTTCTCTCTCTGTACTTCCTACATGCACTTGAAATGTGATCTCTTACTTCCTGTTCTTGCCATGTCTTCTCTGCCATTATGAACTCTCTCCCTCTGGACCCATAAGATAAGATAAACCCTTTATTCCCTGAGTTGCTATTTTATCTCATAAAAACTAAAGTAACTCATATACCTAGCTAAGGTTGGAAAAACCTCAGATACCTTATCATTTCCAACAGTTGACACCACCTTCATATGTCCATTTACTTTTTCAATTCTCCTAAAATGCAAACAGAAGAGCAATCTGTCCCACACTTGAGTAGAAAGTCTTAGAGGCAACATACAGGTCTAAATCTATCTCTTCCAAAAGAAATGTTTTTAATGTCTCTTCTTTTGTTTACTTCTTCTTTATAGTTGTTTGCTATTCATTTGGGATATATAATGAAATAAAAGCCTTCAGGACCTTAAATTAAAGAATGATTAGAACCTCTTTAATAGGAAAATCCCCCCTCCAATAATCACAGCATGGTTTATCTTTCTAGGACCACCTGAGAGTACTGAATTTTATCACCTTCCTGGTGTGGGAAAAGAAGCCTTTTAAAATTCCACTGCAGTGTTTTGAGGCCATCTATCCCCCAGGATTAATCACAAATATTTTATAAAGATGAAGTTTCGTTATATCTTTGTTCTTTGTGTCTTGGCTTTTGTTAGCGCATTTTAATTAGGATCTGGTATCTGCAATAAACAGTAAACATAAAGAGCTTTGCAAAAATGTCTTAGACTGTTTGTTTTCACACTCTAATGCATATTTGCACAATTTTACCATGAAAAAGGGAAAACATGCTAAGCTCTTGGGCTCCATCCCAAATGTCCTGGAATAGAATCTGAAAATTACTAAAAATGCAACTGAACCTCATCATATTCCAGCAATTAACCTAAGAAACTGGGTCCATTTTCTGTATGGAAGGAAAAAAAAAAACCTTCCAGGGGAGAAGTCTGTGTGTGGAAGGGAATGATTCTCTATAATATATGTCTGGTGCTCTCCAAACCTGTCTCCAAACTTGGACTCTTTCCCTCTTGTGCTAAAAGAGCTTAATAAACATTAAGTAGGTAACAGTCTTTCAGAATATTAAGAAAGAGTCTTCTATAAAGTCAAGTCTGGTGGACTGCTAAATATAAGCACAAAACAAGGACATGTTTGTATGTGTGTGTGCGTGTGCGTGTGTGTGTGTGTGTGTGTGAGTGTGCGTGTGTGTGATAATCTTTCTGCTAAATATTTATAACAAAATGAGATGCTACTACAACAGTAGAGTTATGGAAAGTATGAATGACGACGGACAGTTTGAGTTTTTTCTTACTGCAGTATACCCCAATACAAAAGTCACACAAAAGTTAAAATCTGCCGTTGTAGCTCTTGAGTGAAATTGTCACGGAGATGACACCTTAATAGTATTTAAATATGACACAGATCATAGACGTGAGCATTTCAAGAGCTTAAGGGAATTTTCCTTCTGCCCCTTAATATGTTTTTAAATAAAACTTCGGATTAAGTAATTTGTTTTTGCCTCATGATTTGCTGATGGAGTGAAGCACAGCAAACTGTATAGATAAAAGGCTCTGTCCTGAGTAGAAACTTAATTTTATTAGCAGATGTCGCATAAAAATGTCAACGTGAACTGTAACAAAAGGAAAAGTGCTAGGTTAGAGGTCCCGAATCTAAGTTACACTTGCTGTTTCTAACGCCTCTTTGGGGGAATAATAGTCCTGAATTTAATTAGAAGCTATTTTGTTAAGATTAAAGTTGTGGAGAAGTTGAAAGGTTGGATCACACAAAGATAAAAATGACTCTGAAGCTCTCAGGGAATCTGAACTTGTAAACTTAGATTGTATTTCCTGCCAACTGTTTGCAGGAGGATTAAGAGATGTACAGGAATTATTAGTTTTAGATAAAAGCCAGCATTTTATGAAGCAATTAATTTTTCATTAGTTTCACATAATTTTGGCAAAAATAGTTTTGTTCCAATAAAACTATTACAATCTAGGAGGTTATTCTAAAATACAGTCATTAACTTCACATTAATTTAACCAGATTAATAATAAGCTACACTACATGTAGGAAAGCAGTAATGGTTTTTTACAGAATATATTAGAATTAAAAGGAAAACCTTAAAATGAAAAATAATCTTAAAAAACAGGTCATAAAACTTTCAAGTTCCTCAGTATGGTTATGCATTTATTTAAAAGACATTTTGCTATGTTTCTTAGCCATACAAAATTAATAGTATAAGGTCCACAGTTAGTTTTTTGCACAGGATTATCTTAGAAGTAACAGACATCATTATTTTTATTAAAATATGTTCTACATTAAAATAAATAAAATTTACCTAAAACTCCAAAGCAAACTTATTGGTCACTAAAAGATTCATTCCCAGGACTGCAACCTCTCCTTCTCAGTGTCAGAATATCCCAAGGATTCCACACAGATTGCCTATTCACCCAGAATAACAGAGGACCCTCAGTATTCCTTCATCACCGGGATAACAAGGAACCCTTGCTGAATCTAGATGAAGGACCCCAAAGTCCTAGCTGGAGAATATTTCTAAATAGCCCCATAGATAATCCTCACCTCATCACTACCAACTGGCTCCAGTCTAGAACCACCTCTCATGCTCGCCTATTTGTGCCATACCTACCAATTGCCTCAAACTCCATCTGTAACTTCATCCCAACTCAGGTTCCACCCTGTGGACTGGAAGACCTCGTTGAAAATGTCAAATCACCTGGAATAAAGCCTAGTTCCTCAGCTTTGTGTTTAAATCATGGCTTCCACTTCTCTCCTCAGTGACATTTTCCTTTGCAATCTGTTTCGCTCAGCCCTTTGACTCTCCTGTATCCATGTCTCCCCATGCTCATGTGCCAGGCAGCTATGATGACAGCCTTCTGTGTCACCATCTCTTTGACATGGCATTTGCTTCAGTGAGTTCTTGATAAAAACTTCTCTGTGGTTTTCAGGTTTGTTCAGACTCTGTCTCTTTGGACAGATCATACAATTTTCTTTTATATGAAGTTTCTCAATTCTTCCTGGAATATTACACAATTTTATGTTCTGCCTGGCTCAGTATAAACCAGAATCATCTAAAGAACCCTGCTCAATTGAGAGGTACATTTGTCTGATTTATGCTAGTCCCATGTGAGCTCAGAAAAAAAAATACAGTAAGTATCAATATGATCTCTAATGTACACATGGATTCATACTGTCACCTCCAAAACCTGTTGGCTATTTAGGTTAGTAATGGTCTTATTTAGACCATATTGGCGGCATGCCAAGGATTTAGCAAATGTAATATCCAACATGGGCTCCGACAAGGACAGGGTAGAACTTATAATGAAGAGGCTCAGGACATTACACTAGGACATAAGGCACCAAATCATGGGAAAGAGAAAGCGTGCTTCCTTATCATCTCTGCACTAAGTTTCTACATAGAAGGTTGTAGGGGTTCTGATGCTCTAATCAGGAATGACTGCTGATTCATTCAATTGGTCCTGTTCCCCAATTGGTTTCTTGATCAATCAATAAAGATGCTAGTGACCAATGGTTGGATGGAAGAAGCAAGACTTCCAGATTCCTGCAGGCAGGCTAGCAGATGCAGGAGGAGGAAGGAGTCCAACATGCTTCAGAGGGAGAGAGAGCCACCAGCCATATGAGATCTCAGGTGGAGTGGCCATTGGCTGTTTTCCCAACTGAGCCTGGGCTAGCAGGTGGGAGACTAGAAATGCAACTAAACAGAGGACAGATTTAGGATGCTGAGCAAGGAGAAGGTAACCAGGTAACCAAGTTGAGGGAAAACGTAGAGGTACTGAGCTGGGAATGAAGGTAAGGGCAAGCTAGCCACATAAGGCTTAGAAGTAACTGGCCATTGAGCTAAAAAGCATATTAAAAATAAGCTAGTGTGTGTGTGTGTGTGTGTGTGTGTGTGTGTGTGTGTGTGTGTGTTTCATCCGTGAATCTAAGGGAACCAGGGTGGTGGCTGATAGCATGGTCTGCCTGGAGCTTAAAGCAGAGTAGTAAAAACTACATGCTACAGGAAGTATGCTAGACAATGGGAAGAGATAAATGAATACAATAATTACCACTTTTTTTTATTCATTTCCAAATTCTTAGTTCCATATTACAATCAGCTTGTTCATAATATATGTATTAGGGGTGCACATGAACACGTTTTTTTTTTTTTTGTAACTTTGTGTTCAGTGTCTTTAAGTTTGCTTTAAAAAGAATAGTTGATCATTGTCTACATAGAAAACCCAAGAGACACAATGGAAAACAATGAAAACTAATAATAGAATTCAATTAAGTGGGAGATTACTGGAAAGAAGGACAAAATTCAATTAATTTCCTACATACAAACAATAATCAAGTAGAAATTATCCCCATTCATAATACCAACAGAAAGGACAAAATAGCTAAAAATAAATCTAATAAGAAATATGTATAAAGAAAACTCAAATTTTTTGAAGGACGGAAAAGAATTCTTGAGTAATTGGAATGGAACACAATACACTAATATCAGAAAACTTACTATAGGGTGTCACTGGTCATTAGATGATTTACAAATGTTATGTGATACCAATTTAAACCCTCTGAAGGTTTTTAAGAATGAGAACATATCATGCTCAGTGAAAGGATAGAGGAAAATACTCAAAAAAAATTGAAAAAATAATTGTGTTAGTTATCTACAGCCATGTAACAAGTTACCCCCAAATTTAGCAGCTAAAAATAACAAATGGTTACTATTCCAGTATCTAAATCAGTAATGTAAATTTGGGTTAACTTGACAGTTCTAGGTCAAATTCTTTTAGAAGGATGTAATCAAGACATCGGCTTGGTGTTCTGGTTTCATCTAAAGGGTCAACTGGGTGTGATCTACTTTCAAGGTCATCTGTTCTGGGTTCCATTCCCCCAAGCCTGTGAAACTAAGGCCTCACTGGCTACTGTGAGGTTTAGCAGTCCCTGCTGTGTGGACCTTCCCATGGAGCAGCTCACAAGTCAGCTCAGCTGGTTTCTCACAAAGTGCTTGAGGGAACAAGAATTAACACCCAAGAGAGGCCACAGTGTGCTTACAATCTACTCACAGAAGTGACAGCACTAGCTTTACCACATCCAGGCCACATGTTAAATGAAGAAATTGAACATGGGAATGAATTCTAAGAGATGATCCTAAGAGGCTGTCTCAGGTTAACTACCTCAAAAATGAAAGGAGGGCGCTGGAGAGACGGCTTGATGGTTAAGTTTACTTAGTGTTCTTGAAGAAGATTGTGGTTCGATTCCCAGCACCCACATGATGTCTCAACACACCAACCATAATTCTAGATTGAGGGGACATTTTCTGACTTCCATGGGAACCAGGCCCACACATAGTGCACATACGTATATATAGGCAATACACTCATACTCATAAAACAAATAAGTCTAAAAATATAATGAGAGAATTGTATTATCAATATTAGAACATATCATAAGGCTAAAGTAATTCAACCAGCATGTGTATGTTGGCAGCACAGAAAGTCCAAGACAAGTAAGATTACATGTAAGTAACTAATACATGAAAGAATGATCCTTAAATTATCCTCAAGTCAAATTGAAAATAAACTAAATAATGCCAAGAATATTGGTTGTCTACTTGGAAGAAAAAAATTATTGGATTTAAGTATAGACATATTTTTATTTTTATTTTTATTTTACTCATGCAGCATCATGTACTCTTAGCTGCTGAACCATCTCTCCAACTCTTTACTGGATTCTTAATTTACCCCATAACCAGAATAAGATTTAGATTTTAAAATCATTAATCATTTATGTTTATGAATAGACGGGAATTTCAAGTCTATCAGTCATGTCTTCTTTCTTTAGAGGAGTGAAATACGTGAGTGTTTGTTATATAGCAGTAAAGCTTATAGTTCCCTATACACCAGGCACTGTTATATGATCTACATTTATGAGACTTTACTTGAATTTTTAGAACTATTTTATAAGGACAGTTTCCTGTCCTAAAGTAAGTAAACTAAGGGTCACACATCTTGAAAATTTATGCCTATTTTACTGACCATGTATTACTGCATAACAAAATTACCCCAAAGAGCAATTTACACACCAAATATTTATTGTTTGATACAGTTTCCAAAGCAGCTTAAGCAAGTGACTCTCTTCAAGGCCCGCATGCCAGCCAAGGGCTAGTGTCATCTGAAACTTTGGTAGGTTGGAGATTCTACTTATAAACTTGCCCATGAAGAAGTTGGTCTGTATCTTGTACTGATTTCTTCAATGAAGACCTATGTATAAATTTCCAGCACCCATGTAAAAAAACAGATATAGCTGCATATTCCTGTAACTCCAGCACTGGTGGGGGAAGATGAGGGTCTGGGGCAAAGACACAGACATCAAGAACTCACTGATCAGCCAGCCAAGCTCCAAAGCGCATTTCTTACAGTGAGAGACTCTGTCTCAAATTGATGAGGCAGAGGACAACAAAGGAATACACCCAATGTCCTGCTTTGGTCTTCATACATAACACATATTCCCACATCATCCACACACTGGCGTGCGTGCAACATACACAGCAATAATAAAATATCTATGAATAAAAATATTAAATCTAAAATCACTAAGAAAAGGACAAATCCATTAGTTTGATCTTAAACAAACAAATAACTAGAGCCACACTTAAGAGTTAAAGAAAATTGGAAAAAGAATAGTATTTTATGGTTTGAAAGGCAAATGAATTTCATGTCTCATGGATATACAAACTTAGACTCTGCATGAAAGTTTTCAATATCAATATCAAACACCAAGAGACAGAGTATATACAAAGATATAATTTTTTATGATGCTTAAAAAATTTTGAAACAACCTAAACGTCCAAAAGTGGAGGGGGCTTGTTCAGTAAATGTTACCGCAGTGACTGATGAGACACAATGCTGTTAACGTGCTAGAGGTATATTTACTGACAGAGGAAATTCATGAGGTTAAATGAAGAAAGTCATATTTAAAATTGTAAACATCACACAGTTCTGTTTTACATAATCTTTTACTCCTGAGATTTTAATACTTTCCCCCTTTTCTTTTCTTTCCTCCAAGCCCTCCGACATATTCTTTCTTGATCTCTTTCAAATTCCTGGCCTGTGATTTTATTAATTGTTGTTTCATTCATATACATATATGTATACACATATATCCATAAATACAGTCTGCTCAGTCTGTACACTGTATGGATGTTTTCAGGGCTGACCATTGGATATTGGATAATCACTGGGTGTATTCTTCCACAGAGAACACTATCTCTTCCATTTTCAGTACCCTTAGTTGCCTGTAGTTCTTTGTGTAGAGTTGAATGCCCAGGAACTTTCCTTGTCCATATTGGCATGACTATTGTTGTCCTTGTTCACATTGGTGAGACTGTATGCTCATAATTTCTGATAACCCTAGGAAACACACTCTCACAGCAAGCTCCCTAATCCTCTGGCTCTTACATCCCTTCTGCCTCCTATTCCACAATGTTTCTTGAGCCTTAGGTACTGAAGTTGTTTTATAGATATATTCATTGGGACTGGGCTCCTTAAATCTGCACATTGATTGGTTGTGATTTTCTGTAATGGTCTCTCTCTATTGCAAAGTAAAGTTCTCTTGATGAGAGGTAAGGCCTACACTTACCTTTGGGTATAAAGAGAAATATTTAGACTTATTTTTATTTGTATATGCATTGCTGTTTGCCTACATGCACGTCTGTGTGAGGGTATCAGATTCCCTGAAACTGCAGTTACAGATGGTTGTAAGCTGCCATGTGAGTGCTGGGAATTGAACCTGGATCCTCTGAAAAAGCATTCAGTGCCCTTAATCACTGAGCTATCTCTCCAGCCTGTCCACTTCCTATAAATATTTAGAATGTAGTCAAAAATTATGCTGTTTTGATAGAGTGGTTGTAGGTTTTCTTCTAAGATCCATAACTTCACTAGACTTGGACAATTGGTTAGGTTTCCAGTACTAGGCATGGTTTCCCCTTGTTTAACAAACTTTAAGTCCAATAGAGAGATTTTAATTATCACTAAGGTATTTATGTGACTACTGTACCCACAGGCTTATCTTGTCATGCCGGTAGTTGTAGTTCATAGGTATAATAGCTGAATGGGACTGTTGGTTCTTTTGGAAGCTTTAATGGTGCCTTCTGGTACCATGAAAGCTGGTTCTCCAAGAGGAGGCATTCAGCTTAGCTCGAGCTTAGGGGCCTCTATTTTCTGTGTCTGAAGTACATGGTGTTGTCAGTAATAGGGAGCTACCTTGCTCCTCTCAAAGATAACCAAGGAAAATAGTCATACTTTGGGAAATCTTAACTCAAAACTCAAAGGAGAACATACGTATACACACACACACACACACACACACACACACACACACATATACATATACACACACACACACATATATATATACACATATATATGTATATATGTATACACACATATATATGTGTCTATATATGTGTCTTTATGTATATATGTGTGTCTATACGTATATATGTATATATATACATATATATACACACACACATATATATACACACACACATGCATATATGTATATATGTGTATGTGTATATACATATATATATACATATATACATATAGACACATATATAGACACATATATATGTGTGTTCTTATAAGTAGATTGTAAATAGTATGATTCCTTATTTAGACATCCACATTGTTTTTTTTTAGACATGCCAACTACTACTTTACCCTCCCATACATAGATCCCTCTCCCATCCCTAATTAGAGCCACTCTCCTTGTTTTCAAATTTCCCCTAATAGATCAATTATATCCTGCTGTTCCCTGGGGCAAGATTTTCCCTGCCCAATCTATTTAAATATCAGTGCAGCAGGAGGCCTGTGATTGGACAGGGAAAAGGGAGGCAGAACTAAGAGAGAGGGAAGGATGGGAGTGTGAGAGAGAGGTGGAGGCGGACATGAATCAGTGTGGCTTTCACTAGCCTCGAGTACTTAAAATATTAATGTTAGAACAATTGGGATAACTTGTCTAATCTAGTTGGGCATCTTTATCATTATCAATTTGTTCTGAGATAATTGTATTGGCATCTTGTGATTTCAGAATTGTTGATATATAAATCTGTTTGGTTAACTATAAGTTTAAGAGTTTTGTTTCTACCGGGTAACTGGGTGTTGTAGCGGCTGACTGTGAGGTGGACACTCACTGCATGGGGTTGGTGTGGCAGTGACGGGAACACAGGAGCTCCAGCCCCACCATTGAATTGACGGACTGAAAGTAGTCTGGTGGGGAAGTAGTGTGGGAAGTCTGCGGGTTCATCCTCATCCCCTAACCCAGCAATGGCCCTTTTTTACTTTCCTGGTTTCTGCAGTTAATCCAGGATATGTAATCACATCTGAAGATTTGGAGCTAGGATTCTCTAATGAGAACATTTGCTGTTTGTCTTTCTGGGTCTGGATTACCTCACTTAATATAATCTTTTCTATTTTATCCCTTGACCTGCAAAGTTCATGGTTTCATTTTTTTTTTCTTTACAGCTGAATGGCATTCTACAGTACCTATATATATTTTCACTATCTATTTCTCTGTTGGACATTCAGATTTTTTCCATTTCCTAGATATTGTGAGTAGTGTAGCAACGTACTGGCCAAACATCTGTAGACTGGACACTGAGTCCTCTGGACAGATGTCAAAGCGTGCTAAAGCTGGGTTATAGGGTAGATTTATTTTTAGCTTTTTGAGAATTCTCCATACTGAAAACCACGGTGGCTGTATCGGTTTGTAATCCTACCAACGGTGAATGATTTCCCTTTTGCCAGAACCACTCCAGCATTCTCTGTAGCTTGTTTTGTTTATCTTTGCCATTGTCCAGTTTTTTGAGAAGAAAAGAAACTGTGTCTGCATTGAGCAACGCTGATGCTTTTATCTGTAAATGGTTCAGTTCAGGGGAATTTTTCCTTATTTTCATGTTGTCTATTTCTGCTTTGAAAGTAATGTCAAATCATTATCATATTTCTTAGTGACCTCTTAGTCGTCTTCCTTTGTCCCTCCAATGAATGAATAAATGGCAGCCGGATGGAAACTGTTATCACCAGGCAGTGGTTATTAATCCTCTCACCCTGGCCCACTGTCTGGAATTTGCATGCTATAGATATGACTCTGTCTGTGGGTCTACAGCTGCTTTATGAGTGTTTTAATTTTAAGCTAAAAAAAGATGCCCAGTAGTACCTCTAACATGAAGACAAGTTCACATCTAGGCAAGTGATCAAAACATGCATGAACATGAGTGTGCCCTTCCCCCAGGTCTGAGCAGGCCTGTCATTTATCACAATAGACCAAACAACAGTAGGACCTAGAAGGAGGCATTGCCTTGCCAGTCTTGGAGCCCTGCAGTCTGCTACCGAGCTAAGAATGGACTGCCTGCTGAGCTAGCCTTGACACCTTCCAGACTACTATCTCCTTGCCTAGCCCATGGGCTGAAGCGAGAAGAGACTCTGGGGGTCGGGGCTTCCCCTTTGTATGTGAAAGCAAATTATTAAACTTGGGACCTTGCTCAGAATACTTTGTCTTGGCCCCACGTTTCTTTCGCCCTTCTTCCCATTAATTCCCAGGCTTCCTCTCAGGAGAACCTGGTAACCGTAGTTTCAGGCAGCTACACACGAGCTTGTCCTACATTCCTAAGAAGCTCATAGAAACTTGTACCGACCTAGTCTATCGTTACTCAAAACTGCAGCTATGTCATTGGCTTTTGTCACTTCAGAGGTCGCCTCATCCCTAGTGGACCACACAGATCTTCTCCTACAGCCTTCTGTATCACCCATGTTGTATGACAAATCGTTTCCTAGGGAGACACAGCACACACATCTACTTAGCCCAGACAGAGCACGTATAGATACAACCAGAGTCCTACTTGGTAAACAAATGAGTCCTATTGGGGTTCCTTACAGGCATGTGGATGAGGGGTTAGACACAGGATCAGAAATGACTCAAAGACAGCTGGATCACCACAGCCCTTAACTATCACACCAAAGCCCTTAGCCATCGTACAACACTCCACTCTGTCCTCCAGCTCTCATGTTCTTTCCACCCCACTTCCACAACGATCCCCTGAGCCTTAGAGAGGGTGACTATGGTGGTTTGAATAAAATGGCCTCTATTGGCTTATATGGAGGAAATGTGTCACTGGGAGTGGGCTTTGAGGTTTTAGAAGCTCAATCCAGGCCCAGTGGTTCCTTCTCTCTTCCCAATCCCTGCCAATCTAGATGGAGACCCCTCAGTTACCTCTCCAGCACCATGTCTACCATGTGTGCCACCATGCCTCTCATCCTGACAATAATAGACTACATCTCTAAACTGCAAACCAGCTTCAGTTAAATGTTTTCCTTTATAAGAGTTGCCATGGTCATGGTGTTTCATTGCTGCAACAGGAACCCTGACTAAGACAGTGATGAAGATGTCCATTTAAGTCTCGGAATTAGGCCACTGTGCCATAGCCGCAGTCAATAGTTCTCAGGAGCATCAGTGTCTGCACCATCAGTAGTTATGAGCTGAGGCTTACAGTAGGGATCTACGGGTGCAAGCACACATGTTTAGAAGGCAGTTTGACAGGCACATCACATCAATTTGGTAAAACCAATAACATTGTCTCCCTATTGGGACCTATGGTCTCCCTGACACAGGCTTCTGTCTTAATTTACAGTACAACATGTAAGCTCCCTCTTGCGAAGCAGGCCTTAAAGCCAAGTGGAGAGCTGCTGGTCTTAGCCACAATACCCAAGCCTCTAGTGTGCAAGCATGCACATCATGCCTAGTGTACCAGTATTTGGGCATGCAGGGTCCATCTCTGTGTGGGCTAGTCTTATGTCAACTTGACACAGATAGCATTATCTGAAACAAGGGACCCTCAATTGAGAAAATGCCTACATAAGATCCAGCTCTAAGGCATTTTTAAAATTAGTGATTGATGGGGGGAGGGGTCAGACCATTAGTGGGTGGTGCTATCCCTGAGCTGGTGGTTCTGTAAGAAACCAAGCTGAGAAAGCTATGAGGGGCAAGCCATAGCCTTTCTCCATGACCCCTACATCAGCTCCTGCCTCCAGGTTCCAACCCTGATTAAGTTTCTGCCCTGACTTCCTTCATTGGTGTAGACATACAAGCCAAATAAACCCTTTCCTCTCCAATTTGCTTTTGGCCATGGTGTTTTATTAAAGCAATAGTTACCCAACTAATACAATATGCAAGCAGGAATGTTGGTGATAGTTCTCCAGCAGCCTGCATCGACTCTTCTGACACTATGAATGCCAGCCAGCAGGGTGGGAGTTTCCAGTTCAGTCCCAGCCTTTATATGTCCTGCAGTCAAAGCATGTACATGTGAAGTCTTCAGCAATAGGCTCTTACCATCTAGTTCTGGCACACAACCAACAGCAGTAGTAACAGCTTCTATGGTTTGTGGGACCTCCGGGGCTTCTATAGCCAACAATTCACAGAGAGGTAGCCGACCCCTGGCACTGGTGTTTTTATTCTGTGACCTTATGGCCTCTGGGAGTGACCTTTTTCAACTATGTAGGGTATAATTTGGACTTAAACTTTTTAACTGTTGTTTTAATAACCCATTTTTCTTTTTAATTAACCCAGCCCCACGAGCGCTATAAGGTAGGTGAATGTAATGCTCCTACCCAGTTGTCTCTCCAATGGCTTCCCAAACCTACAAAGCATTCTGTGTCATCTGTATAACAAAACCTTTTCCAGAGGCTAGATAGTTCAAGGCAACAGCAACCCAAACCACTATCCCACAACCAAGCTAACCCTGGTGAAGCATTCTGAAAGTCTGTTTTCATCTGTTCTCTGCAAGTGTTAGGTGACTCCATAAGTCCACAGCCATAAGCAAGGTCTAAAACAGCATGGAAAGAGTCCATCCATTTGTATCAACTCCTCCCTTTACAGACCAAGGCTGGCTACAAAGCTTGGGTAGAAGGTGCTAACTTAAGCAGTCATTCTCCCTAAGCCGCTATGGTCCCAAATTCTGCAGCTGCGCCACAGAGTGTCCCTACATTTATCCACATCCAATAAACTCAGTCGGCCTGATTTGATCTGCCAACTGTGAATGTGGCCTTGCCATCCTCAGCTGCACCCACTGGCTTCCTGGATTAGAGTGGCTCTGGGTCAGAATGGTGCCTACGGCCTCCCCACTCACCATACCTGGCTGTTGGGGGAGTTTCTGACACAGCAAACCACCTCAACTCCTAGCGTAACCTTTTGATGGAGGGAGATTTACCCTCTTTAGTCTGGTGAGGAGGGGGTCATTTCCCACCCCTGGCACAGGCTTGATTATCTTCTCCTGCATTGTTTTACCATGGATATTGTCTGTGAACTGCTCTCCAGGCTTTAAAGCCATCCAGAAGCCTCTTAGCACACAATTTGTCTTCCATCAATATAATTCTTAGAAATTCCTGCTCAACACAGTCTTGCCACACTTATCTTTGAGTAATCCAGACAGACCTCTTCGTCTGCTTTACCATTTTCTCATCTCCTCTGGGCTCTATGCTCTCTCACTTTATGAATTCTCTTTACAAGCAGGTCTAAATCACTAAGATCTGCCAAAGCCTTTCCTGCTTTATAAAGACCTTGCCCTATCAGCAAAGCCACTGAAGCTCCACCCCAGTCTCAAGATCCTCACTGGATCAACCCCATCTTTAACTCCTCTGTGCACACGGTTCTATCTGACCCAGTGAACTGGGGTTTAATCACAGCTCCCTTTATTCCTAGTTCCCTCAATAGCATCTGCCTCTCCTCTCTGGTCCTCCAACTCCTGCAATTTGTGGGGAATCTCAGAAGAAGGTAGCAAGTGCTCCTAATGGCATTGGTAAGACTGACTTCCCTCACGCTGTCTCATTCCCTCACACTGTAAACTTTGCTTTAAGTTATATTACTCTGTTTTCCTGCTTCCACAGCTACCAGATTGATCCCACCCGCTCCTGTGTGCCACAGCCACACAAGCCAGGGTGGGACAGGCTCTATTATTGCTTGTTTCAAAGTTTTCTCTAATTCCAGCAGTTCAAGTGCTGAGTATTTCCTGATCACACTAGTTGCTTGCATAGGACCATGGTTAATGCCCGCATCTGCCTGCTGGATTAGAGATTCTCCCTCTTTTTCTAATAAAGGTCAGACTTTAGGGGGAATCTTCTATTGCTTTTACCATTTCTTTTTTCTCTATTTTAGTTGCAAAATCAAAGGCTAATGTGGAGAATGCTACTGCATCTCCCTCTCTTGTTGCAATGTCTCCTTTACACACAAAAAGCTCCTGCCTGTCTGCCATGTTGGCCTCAAATGCATTTCTAACTGTGCACAACAGAGGCCAGGCAACCTCTGCCACTTCTTGCTGACAATGTAGACTCTTATGTGCTAAGTTCACTTACTGCAAAACTCCCCCTAACTTTTAACTATTTCTAGGGTATCTCTGTATTCACATGCTGAACCCCACTCATCAAATAGGCATGCCACCAGATAAAGACTGCCTTCCTAGGATGCTTCTCACAGATACTCCTAATCCTTATGACTCAGCCTTAGTTGATTGTCTCACTACCCATAGCAAGGACCATGCAAACACTGTCACAGCACAAAGACACACAGATTGCTCAGCCTCAGTTTCATGCCTTTCTACCCATGGCCAGAAACATGACCTCACTGCTCCCTGTAGATATCAGGGCCAAGGGAAGAACACCTGCCCCTGGCTTGGCCCATAGCTACTGAGGTTTGGAAATCCCAGCTCCCATGACTCAATGTTATTAGTGGAAAAAAAAAAGCCTACCACACTGTACTTTACCACTAGCTTACTACAGGACCTCCAAGAACCCCCAAAATACCCACCCCCTTGCCCAGTCCTCTGTTGTCTCTACTTTTGGTCAGAGTCATCCACCATTCTGAGCATTTTCTCCAACAAATTTGTGTGAGGTGTTTTGTATGGTCTGACTTGTTCTTTTCCTTGGCTCCCAATTGCTAAGATACACTCCCACCAGAACAAAAACCTTGCATTCCCACTTCATCTTTGGTTCAGTCATTCTCCTGTTCAGTCACCAATTGTGTTCTACGACACAACTTTTCCTATGAAGAGGCAACACACATGCCTACTTGCCTTAGATAGAGAGCCCATGACAGACCATAGTACAGATGCCACCGAAGTCCATCTTGGGAGCTTAACAAGCTGGAGAATGTCCTTACCAAATGACTCAAATGGTCTAAACCTCTTCCAAGAAGTTCTGCTGATTTCTGCTTCTAGGCAGCTGGTCTGGTTTGAAAGTCTTCATATACAGGCTCTGCTATTCTGAGGATTCTTAGCTTTTATTGATTACTGTGGCAGGGAGGGGTCTAGTGAATATGGTCAGTTTCAGGGACTTCCTGAAGCTCTTCTGAGATGTTTCCCTTCCTGCTTAAGGAGCTATGCAACACTCAATCTCCTTTGTCTCAGTCAGCCAATTCCCTGGTATCCTTCCATCCACTCTGTGCAGGAAAGCATCCTCCAACTTTCACAGGCATTCTCTGGGAACCAGCCAACCACATGAGCCAGAGAAACAGAAACACATTCTACCCAGAAAAGCAGTGGCCACACTCTGTAGTATCTCAGAAGCATCCTGGAAATCCACAGTCACCACACTTTCCTAAGAACAAGAGAAGACAACAGAAGACAATAAAAAGAAAATCTACCCAACAAAGACAAGACCTGATAGTGCCGCCTAAAATTACAATGATCCCAAACTCAAATGCCTAAACACAAAGATAAAAACAAAATCCACAATAGGCAAGACAGTATGTTCCCACTGGAGGCCATTCAATGTAGTTGAAGCATGAGATAAGGACTTTGAAATAGCTTTCATGAATATACTAGAGAACTTTAAAGATGATATAAGTAAACCAATAAATATAATCATGAACACACAAATAAACAGTGGAGTAAAATCAAGAAAACAGTTCTGAAAGGACCTCAAAGTCAAAGTTGTACAAGATACCCTAAGATCAAGTTCTAAGCACAAAGGAGATTTATTGCCCCCAAGGAACAAAGGGCAGGGAATAAGAGACAAAGGCAGGGAGGGACAAGAGAGAAGGACAAGGAAACAAAGGGGAAGTGTAAGGAATATTTGCCCAGAGGGACAAAGAACTGCCTCTAGATAGAGGAGACAGGTGTAGCACAAGGCAAGTGACATTTTATAGAGGGAAAAGGGGAACCCCTGTGTCAGGATGAGGCATTTAATTTTGACTGGGAATGTTAATTAGGGTAGTCAAAAGGTGGATTTTTCAATGCTGAGCTTCTGATAGCTGGGTCTTGGTAGGCAGCCTCAGGAAGAGGAAGTAATCAAAAATGGACCTTGGTGTCTAGCCTTGGGAATATAATCTAATAGTTTAACAAGATAGAGGGAAGAGAAGAAGGGCAGGGCTAGCCAGAGCCATGTTTGCCATGCTCAGGCCTATAAAAATCCTTCAAGCTCAAGAATTGCAAGTGGAAATAGAATCAATAAAGAAAACCCAAACTGATGAAACCCATAAAGGAAAAAATGTAAGAATCCCAATAAGAACCCAGAAGTGAGCCTCAGCAACAGAATACAAGAGATGGAAGAGAAAATCTCAGGCATAGAAGATATGGATACATCAGTCAAAGAAAATATTAAATCTAAAAAAACTTCAGGCACATACAGAAACATTGAGAAAACCTGGGACACTATGAAAAGACCCAATCTATCAATAACAGGAATAAATGAAGGAGAAAAAACCCAAGTTAAAGGCACAGAAAATATTTTTTAAAAATTAGAAGAAATTTTTCTTAACCTAAAGAAGGAGGTGCCTATCAAGATACAAGAAGTATACAGACTATCAAATAGGCTTGACCAGAAAAGAAATTCTCCACAACACATAACAAACAAAATGTAAGAGAATATTCAAAGCGGTAGGGGGAAAAGACCGAACAACATATAAAGACTAAAGTATTAGATTAACACATGACTTTTCAATGGAGACTCTAAAAGCTGAAAGGACTTGGATAAATGTGCAGTTTTAGAAGATATAGATGCCACATTACTACATCCAGCAAATCTTTCCATCACAATAGATGAAATAAAAAATACATTCCATGATAAAAACCAAATTCAATCACTATCGATCTATCAAAACTGTCTTATCGCAGACACTAGAAAGAAAACTTCAAGGAGTCAACCAAGAAAACAACAAATAAATAATTTCCAACCAGTAAATCAAAAGAGGTGGTAGGAGCACCTCTCATACCTAATAACAAAATAACTGGGATCAACAGACACTGCTCATAGGTAACTTTCAATATTAATGGTCTCAATTCCCCAGTTAAAAGACACATACTAATAGAATGGATTCAAAAAAAGAATCCAAGAAATACATGTTAATATCAACCACAGTTGGTTTTCCAAAAGCCAGTAATATACATTAGAAGCAAGACAGCATCTACAACAAATGGTGCTGGTCAAACTGGAGAGCTACATATAGAATCATGCAAATGGTTCATATGTATAAAACTCAACTCCAAACTGATCAAAGTCCTTAATGTAAAGCCAGACACCATGAATCTGATAGATGAAGAAAACGTGGAATGGTCTTTAACCCACTGGCACAGAAAAAGACTTTCTTTTCTTCTCTTTTTCTTTGTGTTGGTTATTTTATTTATTTACATTTCAAATGTTACCCCCCTTCCCAGTTTCCCCTCCACAGACCCCTTATCTCATCCCCTCTCCCCGCTGCTTCTATGACAGTGCTCCCCAACCACCAATCCACTCCCACCTCATGGCCCTAATATTCCCCTATGCTGGGGCATCAAGCCACCAAAGGACCAAGGGCCCCCTCCCATTGATTCCTGATAAGGCCATCCTCTGCTACACATACAGCTGTAGCCAGGAGTACTCTTTGCTTGGTAGTTTAGTTCCTGGGAGCTATGAGGGGTCTGGTTGGTTGATTTTGTTGTTCTTTCTACGGGGTTTCAACCCAGTCACAAAAGAACACACATGGTAGTTACTCACTGATAAGTAGATATTAGGCAAAAAGCTTGGAACACCCACAACACAACTCACAGACCATATAAAGCACAAAAAAAGGAAGACCAAAGTATGGATGCTTCAGTCCTACTTAGAAGGGGGAATAAAATAATCACAGGAGATAAAGGGAGGGAGGGACCTGGGAGGGAGAGAGGAGGGGGAGGGAAAAGGGGGCAGAACCAGGTATGAGAGGAGATGGGGGAGAAGTACAGAGGGTCAGGAAATTGAATGGAGGTATGTAGAAGTGGGGGATGGGGAACTGGGGGGTAGCCACTAGAAAGTTCCAGATGCCAGGGAATCAAGAGGTTTCCAGGACCCAATGGGAATGACAGCTAAAATACCCAACAAAGAAGAGATAGAACCTGTAGAGACCATATACAGAGATTAGGCATGGCCTCCAGTTGAGGAATGGAACCACCCACCTATCTCAAAAATATTAATCCAGAATTGCTTCTGTCTAAAGAAAATGCAGGGACAAAGAGTGGATCAAAAACTAAAGGAAAGGCTATCCAGAGACTGCCCCAGCTAGGGATCCATTCCATCTGCAGACACCAAACCCAGACACTATTGCTGATGCCAAGAAGTACTTGCTAACAGGAGCCTGGTTTGCCTAGCTGTCCCCTGAGAGGCTCTGCCAGAGCCTGAGCAATACAGATGCAGATGCTCACAGCCTACCATAAGACTGAGCACGGGGACCCCAATAGAGGAGTTAGGGGAAGGACTGAAGAAAAAAACTTTCTTCACAGAACATTAATAAGGCACTAAAAACAGCAATTAATAAATAATACTTCTTGAAACCAAAAGGCCTTGTGTATGTCTAAGGACACCATCATTCAGACAAAGCATATCTACAGTATAGGGAAATATATTTATCAACTACACATCCAAAAAAGGTCTTATATTCAAAATATATAAAGAACTAAAAAAAAAAAAAAAAAATCAAGAAAACTAACCCAATTAAGAGATGAAGTTTAAATTAGCAATAGGCCTGACATACATGCCTGCTAACACAAAGTCTTGGGTCTCTGAGGAAAAATACTGAAACAGATGGCTATAAGCTATTGTAAACAGGTAGCTTTTGTGGAAATCCACCAGCCTGAGTACTCATAGACCTTGTAAATAGGCAGCCTTTGTGGATAGTACCAACTTATATAAGGACAAGTGAATCATAGGCAGAGTCATAGTGACCTGACCCCTGAACTTTTACCCAGCTGACACTCTGTTCTGAAAGATATCTGTACTCCCCCTGAACACCTATGCTCCTGTGTCATCCCCTTCCCCACATCCTGCATTTTTCTGTTTATAACACCTGTGTGAAAAAGTAAAAATTATGATTTGATAAAAAAAGAAAAACAAAACAAAAAAAAAAGAGATGAAGTTTAAACAGAGTGTTCATATAGTTGCGAAGAACCTTATTGCATAAACACCAGAGTTATAAGAAAATTGCAAGTCAAAACTACTTAGAGATTCCATTTTAAATCAGTTCAGAATGGCCAAGATCAATAGCACAAATGACAGATGATGCTGGTGAGGATGTGGAGTAAGGGAAATACTCCTCCATTGCTGGTAGGAGTGCAAACTTGTACAGCTACTACAGAAATCAATATGGTGGTTCCTCAAGAAGATGGAAATTGATCTACCTCAATATCCAGATCTCCCACTCTTGGACATAAACCCAGAGGACACTTCATCTTACTACAGAGACATTTGCTGTCTTCACTGCTCCTGTATTCATAATAGTGAGAAGCTGGAAACAAGCGATATGTTCATCAATGGATGAACAAGGAAAGATGATGCCATACATTTATACAATGCATTATTACCAAATCATTAAAAAAAAATAAATCATAAAATTTGCAGCTGAATGGATGGAACTAGGAAAAAAAGTCATCCTGAATGAATTATCCCAGATCCAGAAAGACAAATATGGTAAGCATTCACTTATATGTGGATGTTAGCTGTTAAGTCATGGATTAGCAAACTACAATCTGTATAACCACAGAAAAAGATATAGAGTAAGGGACTGGAGGAGAGAACATGGATCTCCCTGGGAAGATATATAATGTAAAGGAGCAAGCTGATCAATGAAAAATACAAAATGTATACAGTTCAAGAGAAAAGGGCACCAGAAAGTAGAATGGAGCTAAGTCTTGTGTTCAGGGTGATGAATAAATTAAAGAAAAGCTTGATTACTAAATGGAATAAAGGGAATGGTGACCTCAGGGCAAGACTCTACTCAGCTATGCTCCTAACTTTTAAAAAGGAATTAAAAATCAGTTTAGGTCCAGGTGTGATGGTACACCCTTTGATCCCAGCACTCAGGAAACAGAAGCAATGGATCTCTGAGTTCAAGGCCAGCCTGGTCTACAGAGTAAATTTCGGGAGAGTCAAGATTAGATAGTAAAGAAAACCACTAAAAATAGAAAGCTGGTGAAGATATAGATGAACAAGGGGCCATGTTTCAGACCCAGCAAGCAGTAGAACTTGGCAGCTTCAGCCACATGGTTTGGTTTTAGAGCCAAGGATATAAGAAAGGGGTTATGGAATATCCCTCAGAGATTAAGGAAAATTGCTGAGACAAGGCATATGCCAGGGATGTCCCTGCATGGAGGCCTAGAGAGGCCATTGTGTGAATTGGTGAAGGCAAATCCTGGATCATATTGGAGGCCCCAAAATGTTGGAGATACCTGACAAGGAGAGCTGTGAATGGGGAGAGAACCAACTCAAGAAAAAGACACATGTTGTAGTTAACAAAGCTGAAAGGAGTTGGAGATATGAAGGTCATTTTGACATCAGATATGGGGATGTAGGGTTTTGAGTTTGCCCAGCTAGTATTTGGTCTCATTTTGGTCCAGCATTTCCTAACTATCTATGCTCCCCTTCATCCCCTTTGGAACGGTAATTTGTATCCTGTATCGTTGTATGTTGGAAGTACATGATCTGCTTTTTCATTTTGATTTTCCAGGGGGTCACAGTTAAGATAGTATGTGAATCTTAGAAGAAACTTTGAACTTTAGAAATTTAAACACTGTTGAGACTATTGTAAGCTGTGGGGACTTTTGAAGTTGGATTAAATACATTTTGCATTATGATATAACTATAAGCCTATGGGGACTAAGGAGTGAACTGTGGTAGTTTGAATGAAAGTGGACCCATAGGCTCATAGGCACTATTGGAAGGTGTAGCCGTGTTGGAGAAGGTGAGGCATAGATGGAGGAAGTGTGTCACTAGATGCAGGCTTTGAGTTTTCAGATACTCAAGTCTGGCAAGTGTGTCACATTCTCTTCCTGCTGCCTGTGGATCCAAACGTAGAATTCTGTGTGGGGCAGTAGACCATGCCACTAGAAAGAAAACCTGGCAAAGTTAAGCAGATTCAGGAATCCTGGCAATTCTCATAACTGAGAACGGTAGGCATTTAAATCTACTCCTAACAAGGTTCCTGCCCTGGAACACGTGACCACAATACCTCATTAAGAGGACAGTGGCAATCAGTCAGGTAGGGACAGCACATGAAGTCCTTGCACATACAGCTATGGAATCCCTAACATCTCAGACCAAGCCAATAGAAAGCAACTGTCTCTAGATCCCAACACATTTCCAAAAGTTTATAATGTCCTATCCACAAGGAATAAGGTGCATGAGTTATTTCACCAGAGATCAGCTGAGAGTGTCTGTCTTACCGAGCTATAACACTCTAGGTAAGACTTTTTTCTTATTGCTAGACCTCAACCCAGCTCTACCAGCTGGGTGCATGAGCCTGATCTCAACCACTTTCTGCCTGGTGGCCCTGACCTTGGCTCCTAGTTGTGTCTCCCTGAATGCCACCAACTCCAGAACAGTGGCAGCCACTGGGAGAGGTTCAGTAGTGTGCTTTGCTCTGGCTTCCTCTCAGAGAGCTGTAACTCAGCCTGGTATGCAGATACAGATCAGCAAGTCTGGGTTCCATCTCCAGCACCATGTCTGCCTGTATGCCACCATGATCCCCACCATGACAGTAATAGACTAAACCTTTGAAAATGAAAGCCAGCTCCAATTAAATGCTTTCCTTAATGAGAGTTGCTGTGGTCATGGTGTCTCTTCACATCAATAAAACCCTAAGTAAGATGTCTACTAACAGAATGTAGTAATGAAGTAATTCCAAAGGAAATTCTGCTGTACTTGTAGATCAGTGTCTTGCTCAGCCATCATCAGAGAACCTTCCTCCTACAGCAGATGGAAAAAAATACAGAGATCCACAGTCAGACAATGTGCAGTATAGGCTTAGATTTTTCAAAATGTACTTTAATAAGGGTTCTCAAACACTTCTATCCCCCTTCTAGCCCACTATCCAAAGTTAGGGGAGAAAAGATGGTAAATAAGACAGAAGTAGTTCTTTGGGGTAATTCCACTCTTCATTTGTCAGGATACTAGCAGTTCAGTTCAGTAGTATCAGGATACCCACAGTCTAGTGGCGTGGTCCAGCAGGAACTTCATGAAGCTGCCAGGCCTCTGCTGAATCAGCATGAGTCAGCAGGAGCAACCAGGATCAGCTGGGATGCCAGGAGTTCTCTGCCATGCCTCTCTCCAGATCAGGGAAGACACAAGATCAATGAAAAGTTGCACAGCTAACTATGCAAGTGCCTGTTCATTCAGACCTACTTATACTCTCTCCAAACATCACATGTCCTCTCATGGGTCTTACCTCAGCAAAACATCATGTAAGTCTGCTTCAGCAAAATATCACATGAGTCTGAATTACATGACACAACCAGAAGTTCCCTCTTAGTGCAGAGAGTGAGAGACCTTGGAACACTCAGCCCTGAATGGGATGTCTTCGTCAAAACCTTCCCCTCACAGCTCAGAGAACTTTGCAGAAGAGGAAGCAAGAGGAGTGTAAAAGCCAGAGTTAATGGAGGACTCTGATGGCATCAAGGCCTTGTAAACACAGCAGGATGGACGAATTTAAGAACTCACAGAGACTATGGTAGCATGCAGAGCACCTACATAGGTCTGCACCAGATGAAATCTGTCTTAATCAGGGCCTCTATTGCTGTTGAAAAATACCATGACCATAAACAAATTGAATAGAAAAGGGTTTATTTAGCTTACACTTCCATATTGCTGTTCATCACCAAAAGAAGTCAGGCCAGAAACTCAAACAGGGCAGTACTCTGGAGGCAGAAGCTAATGTAGAGATTATGAGGGGTGTTGGCTTGCTTCTGGCTTGCTCAGTCTGCTTTCTCACAGAACCCAGAACCATCAGCCTAGGGAACTACCCACAAAGGACTGGGCCATCCCCATTGATCGCTAATTGAAAAAATGCCTTACAAGATGGATCTCATGGAGGAATTTTTTTTTTCAACTGAGGCTTTTTCTTCTCGAATGACTCTAGCTTGTGTCAAGTTGACACAAAACTAGCCAGTACATGGCTGTCTTAATTAGGGTTTTATTGTGAAGAGACACCACAGCCAAGGTAACTCTTATAAAAGAAAATATTTAATTGGGGTTGGCTCTCAGTTTTAGAGGTTTAGTCCATTATCATCATGGCGAGAAGCATGGTAGTGTGCAGATAGACATGGTGCTGGAGAAGGAGTTGATAATTCTACATCTTGATCTGAAGGCAGCCAAGAGACTATCTTCCCCAGGCAGTCAAGAATAGGCTCTAATTCCACACTGCATAGAGCTTAAACATTAAGAGACCCCCTTAGTGACACACTTCCTCCAACAAGACTACACCGAATCCACCAAGGCCACATATCCTAATAGTGCCCATCCCTATAGGCCAAATATTTAAACACATGAGTCTATGGGTGCCAAACCATGCAAACCACCACAAGAATTTCAAGGGATGAGAGAAGTAACACACTTTCCCCAAACCTAATCCAGAAGCTAGATCCAATTGATAACCACTAACAAATGAAAATTAATTCTTTTCAAGGGAGTCTCACTGAGGAAACCAATCACTTGTAAGGGCAGGCCCCATGTTCAGCAGGAAATGACCAACAAAAAGAAACTCTGGGTATCTTTGGAGATTCATTCTTTTCATAATGCTGTGTCTGGGCATTTTGCTTTCAATTTTTACCTTAAAGGGTGGATATATATATATATATATATATATATATATATATATATATATATATTCTTCCAGTTTTGTGTGGGGATTCCTGTTGCAGGGGCATGTGTCTCTGTGTCTTTGTGTGGTTTTTCAAGCTTTTACTTTGTTTCTTTTTCTTCTGTTTGTTTTGTCCCTATTCTAACTTGTTTTTCTCTTATTTTATCTTATTATTATTCTTCCTTAGATGCCTGTTCTCTTGCCCCATAAGGAGAGATGGAAAGGTTATGGATCCAAATGGGAGAAGAGATGGGTAGGAACTGGGAGGGGGTAGAAGAGAGGAACCATAATTAAAATATATTGCTTGAAAAAAATCTATTTTCAATAAAAGAAAAAAAACAGAGGTAGTAGAAATTTTAATTTTTTAGAGTGTGTATATATGGCGTGTGTGTGTGTGTGTGTGTGTGTGTGTGAGAGAGAGAGAGAGAGAGAGAGAGAGAGAGAACACATGTGGAAGTCAGGAGACAATTTGCAATAGTGGGGTCTATCCTGTGGGTTTCAGGGATTGAATTCAGGTGGTCAAGTCTGGAGGCAAGTACCTGAAAATTTAATTTTGAGCATGAAAAATCCTTAGACTGTGTACACAAGCCTATAATTAGCAGTTAATTATTCAGATTGAAAGTTAGCCAGAGACAAATAGACAATCCATTTATTTCCCTATGTTCTAATGGATTAATGTTTTTAATTAAATTAGCCAAATTCTGGCAAATTTTCCATCAAGAAAACAGAGTCCAAGAAAACAGGTAGCCAGTTTTTGTACTGAAATACAACTCATATTAATGCCAATATGTTTAAAGTCAAAATCAACTATGTAAATGTATAAAAACAATGAAATATATTTTGGAAGACAACAGCCAACCTAAAATATTATTCACTTTTCAAAAATAGAGCATTCCTACATTTAAAAATCAAGAAATAATTTATAGTACACTTGATTAACTCAAGAGAAATTGATATGCTGTAGATCCTAATAGTTCTCAAAGACCCCTGTGTTAAAGGCTTGGTGGTTTAGCATTATTAGGAGGTGGTAAAGCCTTTAGGAGCTGGGCCCAAAGTTGCTGAGTAGCTAAGATGCAAGCATGAACCTGGGTTTGAATCCTCAGCATCCACACACAAGGCTGAGTGTGGTCTTCTGTGGCCATAACTCTAGCACTGGGGAGCAGAGACAAGTGAATCCTTGTCAGCTAGTCTAACTAAAAACAAGCTTCAGCTTCAGATAAACATAGTGTCAAGAGAATAAGGCAAAGAATGATAAAGCAGGATACAATGCCCACCTCTGGCCTCCACCTGTATGCATATGTGCATGTCCTTACACACACACGCGCGCGCGCGCGCGCACACACACACACACACACACACACACACACACACACACATATATATATTTATATATACTCACACGCATGCGCACACACACACAAGGTGAGGTTTAGTGGAAAGTTTTGAGCATTGAGGGTCTGACCTCAAAAGAGATTGGAATGCTGTCTCTTTCATTTTTGCCTCTGCCTCTTGAATTCCCAGCATGTAGTTTTACCATGTCACAACCCCAAAAGCAACAAGACCAACAAACCATGAACCAAAAACCTCAGACTATGAGCTAAATAAGTCTGTGTGCTTTTCAAGTTGACTATCATTAGTTGTTATGCATAATAAATGGAGATATTGGAAAAATATCATTATTGTATTTTGCTATAGTAATAAAAAACAAACACAAAAATTCTGGTTTAACTTGGTAAATCATTTTCATTGTCTTTACAATCTTAAGTAATATAATCAAATAGACTCTTTTATGTCTGTATGGTAATACATGTCGAATAAAGCAATATACATTTTCATACTTTAGAAATTATCTGTTGCCAGGCGGTGGTGGCGCACGCCTTTAATCCCAGCACTTTGGGAGGCAGAGGCAGGCGGATTTCTGAGTTTGAGGCTAGCCTGGTCTACAGAGTGAGTGCCAGGACAACCAGGACTACACAGAGAAACCCTGTCTCGAAAAAACAAAACAAAACAAAACAAAAAAGAAAGAAAATTATCTGTTTAGCTCATTAGGAAGACCTTTATGGGTGACTTGCTAATATTTCCTACATTCTTATTGGCTGTCTTTGGAATGACAGTGTTGGCTAACTGGTATTTGTCCTTGTAGAACACGAACTATTCCATTCTTTAGTGCTATCAATCCCCACTGAGAACTAACTCCTTTGATGGTACTAAATAAATAATAAGAATAAAGTTATAACATTCAATATCTGATTCAGCACCAGCTTAATGAGTTTTAAGGTAATGTTAAGTGCTTTGAAATCTTCAGAGAGTAGAAAAAGCAATACACTCTACCACCCACTTTAAGCAAAATAGTATTCTATTAGATATTAATATTGTGATTGTAATTTCCATTTCAATATTCGCACTTTAACTCTTTTGCTTTTCTTACCTGTATTTGATGAGTGATCCGGAGTTTCAGGAAATACCAAAATAAGAATTTTGGGAGGTACAGAAAAAGTTTGGGAGTGGTTTTCTCTGTCACTGGTATTCAATTCTGGCTGGCTGAATTATGCTGAATTATGTTTAATAGTAGATGAATAAGGCCTACACTAAGTATGGAAAATAAGTTCACCATCACTTGACTGGGTTTCTTGCTCAGTCTCTCCTTTCACAGCCTGTGGGTCATAAACCTGCCTGAGTCTCAGCCTTCTTATCTCTCAGATTTCTTTCTTATTTCTCAGATGATAGCTAATAAGACTATCTCTAGCTGCAGTTTTCCCTGGACTATGAAAGCACAGTAAACTGAATGGAGAAAGATGTGTGCTTTAAAATGTGCAAGGATTTTTTATGCTTCAATTAGGAGTGTTATCTTAAAAATCCACCTATGAAACCCAAATCTACCATCATGCATAGCTCATACATCTACAAACCCAAATTCCCTAGCAAAGAAAACCATCACCTTTAAATATCAGCTAATCTTGGCTAATGACATTTAGTTACAGTGCTTTTGAAAGTATCACTTGATCTGAGTTCACACATAATGAGAAAATTTTTGATTTTTTTTTTTTTTAAATAAATGACCGTAAGAATCTGTAAGTTGTACCTAGGTTCCGGAAAGCTAAGCTGTACAGAAAAGCAGTCTCGAGATAGGCTTTCGTCAGTGGCTTAGTCCAGCAGCAGATCTCCTTCCCACTGTCATTAAGAATGTATTTTTATAAAACTCAAGCTGGAAATTGTATTTAAATTCATTCTGCTGTCTTTCTCCATGGGTCCCGCTCCCCTGAGACGAAAACATTGAAGACTATTTCTTGCATACTTTGAAACTACACAAAGCTTAGCCTCCCCTGGGGCAGGAACACACTTCCTCTTTGCTGAGGCTGATATGTAATTTATCATGCTTTCTCTTACCAGCCTGCCAAAAAAGCTTAGACCCAAGGTTGAAACTCCATCACAGCAGCCATGAGGATAATTACAGTTAGCATATTTTCCTCATTCCTCTTTCTACATCCTGCTTTTCTATTTTATTAACCTTGTTGCTAAGTCATTTTTTATACCTCATTGCAAATTCTTCTAGGAAGAGGTGAAATACAAAGAAATACAACTGTGAAATGAACAGAGCCTATAAAAAAAATTACAGCCTGTTTCTGAAGAACAGCATCTCTCACATCGACACAGGATATTAACATCAGACATGAACTTATTTGGAAGTGAACAGCATGATATCAGCAAAATTTAGACAAGTAGTAATTTGTTTATTAGATGCTTCATCAAGTGTCTCAATGCATTTTGCTCTATTAATCTCTTAGGAAAATTTGAGGCCTCTCTGAACACTTGGCAATCTCAATTATATTAAATATTTTGTAAAAATACATGCTAATAATTTTTAGGTGAGCATCCATCTTCCAAGTGGAACTGAAGTCATTTAGAAGCAGACCCTCTCTATTACTTAGGAGAATGTTGACTGCTACCACAAACCAAAAATGTATGGAGACTCAACACAAGTAAGGTTGAGCTGTAGTTGCCCTGAGTCTAAAGGGATTAATCCTAATTAGCAGGCACATCTCCAGGGATGTGCCAGGTACCCAGGCTCTTCCATAGCTTACTTCCTCACCCCAGGTCCTGCAGCTCCCAAAAAGGAAAAGGAACTAAAGCTCTGGCTAAAAGCCCTTGCTTATCTCACTTGTATCCCATTACTGAGCCTACAGAGTGGCCTCCTCCAGCTGCAAAGCCAGGGCTGGGTGAGAAAGCCAGGAAGTCAGTGGTTGAGGAAGTAGCTCATGACTAGAGGGGCACTTTCCAGCAATGCCTACACATAAGTCATGAAAGGCTTGCCTTTTATAACATCTTGCTTTCCTAGCTACAAGCAAGTTCATGCTTCTCATCAGCTCCAAATCTGTCATCTTCTCAAGACAAACAGTGAGTGATCATTTGACAGCTTAAATTATTCCACGTCAGAGGAGGGTGTTGGCTGTAATAATAATAAAATAATAAAAAGCCAGCAAAGAATTGAATAATCAAGATCACAAACTGACACTCTCCTTCCAGATAACCCAGATATCTCACCTCCAGCTCACTCTCATTTGTTCATGAGTGAAGATATTTTGCAAAACATGTATACAAAACATATGTGTATACCTCCAAGGGTCTCTCTTCTAAAAGTTTGTTTTACTTACCTTTATGTCTTATTTTGTTCATGAGTCTATCTGTGTAAACATGTGTGCCTGATGCCCGTGGAGGCCAAAAGGTGTTTGATCCACTAGGACCAGAGTTACAAACAGTCATGAGTTGTCACACCAATGTTGGGAACTGAATCCAGCTTCTCTGGAAGAGCAGTCAGTGTACAGCAGTCAAAGTGGTTAACCTCTGAGCTGTCTCTCCAGCCCCTTGAAAGACCTTCCTCAATTATAAATTCAGAAAATTGCCCATTTCAAGCCACAGATTCTGACATTTATTCATAAAATGAAGCTAGAAGCTGGGTTCCAGGTTTACGTCAGCCAATAGACTGCTTTAGCTTTAGACAATTCAGATGGCCCCTGTAACACTCAGATTCTTCATGAAGGAAGGCTGACTGGTGGAGCTCAGTTGATAGAGTGCTTGCTGAGCATGCATACATGCAAGCCTACCACTCAGGAGGTGAATGGAAGAGGTTCAGAAGTTCAAGGTCACAGCAAGTATGAGACCAGCCTGGCGTGCTATGGAGGTGGCTCGGTATTTGAAAGCATCTTTTGCTCTTGCAGAGGACTTGGGTTCAATTCTTAGCATTCACATGGTAGCTCATAACTGTCTATGACTTCAGTTCCAAAAATCTAATGCTTCCTTCTGACCTCTGAAGGCACCACACACTTACATGGGACACTTTCATACATACAGGAGGCAAAAAACCACTCAAACAAAATATTAAAATAAATAAATCTTAAATATTTGAAAAGAAGTCAGAGAGATTGGACCACATGGTTACTGATATTAGAGTAAGGTACAATGGGGAAACTCAGTAATTGGAATAGCAATATAAAGTGAATTAAAACTGAACACACTTTGAATTTAATGAATTATATTCTGGCATCAACAATATACCAAGTTATTGCAATAAACACAACCATTGATAGAATTTTGAGCAAGTAATGGGTTGTTAAATGCAAATGAGGGAGATTCTTTCCATGCATCAGACATCATGCAACCAAATGCCTCATTTACTCCTGTAGAATAAGTAATGGGTTTGAATGGGCCTTTATCTTTTTAGAACCATGACGTTGCATTTAATCAAGCCAACAAAACTTCACATTGGGCTTTTAATCTGATTATCTGAAAGGAGAGCATTCAGGCATAAGTCAAATGCTGATAGCAAACCAAACATTAGTCTTCAGCCCCTGGTCATTCTCTGGTCAGTCTAAATGCCATTTATCAACCAGCTGATGGTTTGGCTTAACTGAATCACCTACCCCATTGGAACCTTTCTTTGAAGGATGCCAGGAAACTGCTACAGAATGAGGCCCTAGCAGCACTGCCCCCATGGAGTCCACAATTTGGCATTTCCTGTTGCTTCTCCAGCATCTCCCAGAGCTTCACCAGAGTGCAGTATTCACTGTGTCTTCACTGTGAGCAGTTCCCAAAAGACCTACCCAACGTCATACTTGCAAGTTGTCATCTGAAGAGCAAACGATCTGAGTTTGGCTGAAGTTCATTTCCACACCTTACTGGAGAAAGTCAATACTGTTCCCAAAGTCAGCAGGCACAATGAGGAAGGGAGAACTCAGTGTGGCCCAGATAGATGGGAGGGGACTCAGAAGGTTTTATAGGGCAAATGACAACCAAGCAGGCTCTTCAGAGACCTAAGAGACAAGGAAAGGAACAGGCAGGAAGCTATACATAGGCCGAAGAAATAAGCCAGTATCAAACCAACATTCAGAACAAAAACCCAAGAATTTGAACTTGATCACACATGGGTGGTTGAGAGTCCCTAGAGGATTTTAAGCATTAGAGGAACACAATAATAACTATTTCATTTCACTAAGATTGTTATTCAACAATATTGTGGAAGGTAGATAAATTATAGGTCTTATGGAAAGCAGCGGACAGTCAGTAGAGTAGTAGAGAATTGTGGGTATTCCTATAATCTCAGCACACCACACACTAAAAGTCTGCAACCCCCTAAATAAATACTCCATCCCACATGTCAACCTTTGAGAAGGCCCACAAGTGTCAAGAATTTTTACAAAGAGGAGCTTCCTCTAGGGACCTCTAGGTTTAATTACCTTACAGTAATTCTATAAATTTACAAACACAAACAAGAAGATGATACCCGCTAAATACATGTCCTCTAGTCTTTTTAGGTAACATGTAGCTATGTTGTTGTTGTTGTTGTTATTGTTTTGACCACGTGTATGTGAATCTGCAGTAAAGGTGATGATATTGAGATCACTGTGGGAATGGGTAGCAGTCAAAAGGAACACCTGTAAATGTTTCCATGAAAATGCTGGAAGAGCCTAAGGTGGCACCCAGCCTGCTGTTGTCGTTGTAAACAAGGAAGTTAAGGGCAAAACCTTTGCCAGGAAAATGAATGTGTATACTAACCATATTAAGCACTCAGAGCTGAGAGAGCTTTTTGGAATACATGAAAGAGACGATCAGAAAAATGTCAAGTCAAAGAGAAAGGTAACAGGGATCAACTGGTGCTCCAGCCTGCTCTGCCAGACAAGCACAGCCTGGAACTAACCTGAAAGAGCCAAATCTGTTGGGTCCTGGTCCCTGGGGACTCCTGGCTTAATAGGCACAGTAACAACAGCAAAAGACAAAAAAAGCAACAACAACAACAATAAAGAGATAAGAAGAAAAAGAGAACTTTGCAAAGAATATACACCTGTGCACCAGGGCTCAGCTAGCAGGTTTAACTTAAGTTGTTTTAAAACATGCTCAGTGCTTGGTGAGATTCTCTAGCCTTTTGACTGAACACTTTCAATTACACATTACCTCAAAGAGTCTATTGCCAGACAAGCCTGATGCTACAGACCAGTTTTTCTCTAGGGTAGAGATAAGATACTGTGCTTTCTTTCTCTAATCTATCACAGACTAACATGCTTGTCAAATACAATGAGGATAGCTTCCGAGGAAAGCATGAATAAGAGAAAAATGTTAAATATAGGACCTCTTTCTAATTCATTCAACAAACAACCCCATCAAATTGCTGCCTAGGTTTATACACATTTCCTTCCAGCTGCCATTGCAGACCAGCAGTAATCTGAGACCGGCACAAATCTGCAGCCCACGCCGTAAGCAGCGCTGGTCCGCATTGGCAAAGCAAGGAGCACATTGATCCATGAAAAACTGGTAACCTCTAGGGCATCCTCAACTTCAGCTCTTCTGTTTAAAGAGAGACTCCTCAACGACAGTTCTGAAAGCAGCATGTGAAAGTAGTCAGTCCCAGAGCTTAGCTTTGTATCGTGAAACATTTTTTTAAAAAACAAAAAACCAAGGCACTGTTTTTATTAGATTTGGGTCATTGGAGTATTTTCCTCCAACATCATATTGCTTTCAGCAACCACTAAGACCAATGTTTAAACATGTTAGCACTGATGAGCAGTGCCAGAAAAAATATAATCAAACAAAGCGACTAAATTAATAATTTATAGACTAACAACTATGTGAAAATATAAGGCATGGGGAATTAAATTAGAAAAAAGCCTTAATCCAAATTAGAGTGTGTCTCAATTAAATTACATTCCCCACCAGTGTTGTAAGTTTAGTTAAAGCCGGTAGCACCGTGGTGACCTTACCATCACTAATGGTAACTTGACTTGGAGCATATGCGGTATATCTGAGGCACTGTACAAATACTTACATACATTTCCCTTAAGCTTACTTAAATGGTAAAAAAGACTCCAGGTTTCTCTTTTCAATGTAAGATAATGGGTATTTAGTTAACATTTGCTAGGCCTCAGAACTTAAATCTTTAAAAAAAAAATTAAAAATTTATTTAGCTTTCAGAGAGAGAGAGAGAGAGAGAGAGAGAGAGAGAGAGAGAGAGAGAGAGAACTACAGGTGTCCATGAAGAGGGCATCATAGCCACTGGAGCGGAAGTTACAGACAGTTATGAGCCTCCTCCCAACATGGCTGTTAGAACTGAACTCCAGTCTTCTGCAGAAGCAGCAAACACTCTTAACTGCTGAGGTGTCTCTCCAGCCACAGCTTTCTGTCATCCTGCACCCTGCCTGGACCATCAGCTTTAGTCCAGCTTCTGAAAAGTCTCTCTCCTCTCTCAGTCTCCATCGTCTCCATCTCCTCCCTCTCCTCTGTCTGTTTCCTTCCTCTTCTCCCTGTCCTCTCTCACCCTCTCTTCCCTTTCCCCTTCCTATCTCTTCCCCCTCCCCCTCTCCCTTTCCCTCTTTCCCTCTACCCCAACCTCTCTTGTCTGTGAGACAAAGTTAAGATTTTTGAGACGATACCTTTTGATCTAGCCCTGGGTAGCCTGGAATTGCATATGTAGGTCAGGCTGGCTTGGACTGACTCTTCTCTTGCCCCTGCCTCCAGAATGCTGAGATTGCAGTATCTATCACCACACCCAGGTAGTTACCATAAATTATAACAGCCATATAATTACATCAGAACTAGGAAACTAGCTTTGCTTTAGTGAAGCTGGAGACCTTATTTAGATTTTGTAAGCTTTTTCTGTTGTGCAATTCATGTCTCAGGTACCTCCACTCTGTGGCAGGTCTCCCATTTGGATTGTTATAGATTTCCTCATGGTTACTCAAAGCTATACCTTGAAGGAGAAACACCTCATAGAAGATGTGCCATCCCTGTGCACCATGTTGGGAGATAGATGTAGATGTATCTGATTATGGTAATGTTCACCTTGATTATGTGATTAAGTATTGTCTGCCAAGTTTCTCCACTTGAAAGGCACTATTTTTCCTTCAAAATGACATTTCTTCATAATAAATATTTATTTGAGGAAAGATGTTTTAAGGATGTTCTACCAGACTTTTAACTTTGACCTAGCAGCTTATTAATTTCTGAATTTATGGTGCCTACTTCAGGCTCATTGCCTGTCGGGAGAGAGTAGAGTGTACTATCAGAGATGCTAGATGCTGGAGAGAAGAAAGGACAGTTCCTGGGTGACTCCAGAAAGAGAGATCAAAAATCAGAATAGTTCCATGTGGGGGAAAAGAAGTCACAGCCCCATCAAAACTTGAGAAGAGATTCTGGACTGTGCCCCACCCCAGTATTCAATAGCTCCTCCTTTGCTTTCAGTATCTAGTCTTACTTTCAAATTTGGGTGAGGCATGTGTCTTTCCAGCTAAGTGTGGCCCTGCTACTCAGTTCTCTGCCACAGCAGTGTATGCTGTGTGGATTTCCCTTAAGAAATTTCTGAATGCCCCTCCACCTACATTCTTGCCATTGATCATGACATCAGAACAAACCTTCCAATCACATTTGTAACCTTGTGCATTCCACTCCTCTTCTGCCATTTGACACTGGCCAAAGGATGTTTTAAGTGCATAAAGCAATACTGGGTCATAAAGAAAGATGACTGCTAAATCATTTACAAATGAATCTGTCTTGGCTTGTGTTCTATTGCTGACATACAACACCGTGACCAACAGTAACTTGGGGGAGAAAGTGGTTTATTTCAGCCTACAGTTTATACGTTATCATGAAGGGAAGTCAAAACAGGAAGTGAAGACAGGTATGGAGCAGAGATCATGGAAGAACATTACATACTCGCTTCCACCGAAGGCTCATATTCAGCTACCTTTCTTAGACCTCCCAGGACTATCTGTCCGGGATTGGCATCACCTTCAGTGCCTAGGCTAGGCCCTTCTACATTAATCATTAATCAAGAAAATGGCCCACAAACGTGCCTACAGCAGACAGTTCTGATGGACATATTTTCTCAATTGAGGTTCCTCTTCCCACACAAAATTAGCTATGTCAAGTTGATAAAAAAAAAAAAAAAAAAAAGCAAGTAGGCTAAAAATGAATAGTCTTACTGTATGTACTTCTGATTGATAAATCACCTAAGAGAATCTGGCAAAGACTTCTAACAACGTGGTTTCAAGGCAGTGATGGCAAAGCAAAACAAAACAAAAACCAGTCTTTTGAGGTACCTACAGTCAGGGTAATGTGCTGTGAAAATGCTCGTGGCTCACTATTGTTGACAAATAAACCCAATTATGACGTTCTGTCTATAACTGAAGGAAAATTTGTATTTCTGTTAGAAGTATCCTACCCCAGTTCATATACACCCTGAAGTCACAGGCCCTAGACTAAGAACCTGTACCCCATGGGATATCAGGGTAACATGGCAGAATGTAAGACCTTGGGTGATTCATAGAATAGAATCCCTACCTTCAAGTCATCACTGGAATGCTACCTTGAGAAGAGAGAGTTACTCAGTTGTTTAAACCACTCTATGCATCTCCCATTCTGTATACATCTCATAGTTGTCATTGCTGAGCCTTCTAACACAGCCACTCTCAACATTTGGTTCTGGCTTCATGATAATCCTGGAACTTATTGAGGACTTCAGATGACCTTAACATAAATAATATGTATCACATTTAACACATTAGAAATTAAATGTGAGATTCAAAGAAGTTTAATTCATTAAAAACAACAATAATAAGACCATTGCATGTTAAGGTAACTTTTTGTGGGAAATATAACTGTTTTCCAAGAACCCCCTCCCCCAAAAAAAAGCCATTGAAAGGGAAGAATAGGCATTGTTTTTTATCTGGAGAAATCTCTTTAACATCTGTTTTAACAGAAGACAGTTGGGTTATCATAGCTGCTTCTGTACTCAGCATGTGTTACCATGTTGTTTGGGATCCAGTCTATGAAGAAAATGTAGGTTTGCACAGATGAACTGGGGAAAAGTATCTTCATAGCCCTTTTAGACAATTATAGATATGCTTCTTGATGGTGTACTTAAACTTGATAATTGGTAGTTTCTTAAAGGTTAGTCACAATATAGAACCTGGAAACATATCACTAAACTTACACATACTGACGTTAAGCATCCACTGTTTCTCTCTCACTGTGACTGGATCTTTTACCCATGAACAATTTTGTAACCTCATGAAAAGGTCATTTTGAAAACAGTAGTTCGCTGAGTTCCTCAGAGCTCTCTAGTGTTACTACCTGGAGTAACTTCACCATCAGTGTCTTTTGTACAAGTTTCTCACATAGAGAAAGTGCCAGGCTCATGGTGGTAGATACAAAATCTTCCCAATTTACAATGTTCAGTTGAAAGCTCAACTGTTATCATTGGCAAGAGCTACTGTCAGTTTTTTTCCCTGAAGTGGCAGAAAATGTCTGCCAACCCCTGTAGCCTGTTGGTCAGTCTTTCTCTCAAATAATGGTTTTCTATGAAAAAGTGACTAATTCAGCTCCCAACTCAGTTACACAGTGCTTTTTATAAGAACAGTCTTCACACTTGACCAAGCAGCGGGAATACATGATGTGAGCTGATTTCTCACAAAGCACTACCTGTAATCAAAGGTTGAGATTTAATTAACGATTTCTGTTGCTGGGGTCTGGTGGTCAAGAGCAAGCACTTGCTCTTCAGAGGACCTGAGTGAATTCAGCTCCCAGCATCCATGTTGGGATGCTCACAGCTGCCTGTAACTTCAGCTCCAGCAGATCCATTCCCCTGTTTGACCTCCATGAGCACCTGTACTCACACATATAAACAGATAATTGACAATAAAATGAGACTGGGTGTCTCGTCTGAGCGTTAGGGAGGTACAAGCAGTTGGATCTCTGTGAGTTCAAGGCCAGCCTGGATTAGAGGGGGAATTCCAGGCCAGCCATAAACAGCAAGATTATGTCTAAATAAAATAAAATAAAATAAAATAAAATAAAATAAAATAAAATAAAATAGGGGCTGAAGAGATGAGTTAGATATTAAGAACAGTTACTGCTCTTGCCAGGAATCTAGCTTCAAGTCCCAGCACTCACATAACAGTTCATAACATTCTATAACTCTATTTCTGTAACAATTCTAGGTTGTCTTCTGGCCTCCTCAGGCACTGAACATACATGGTGCACACACATGCAGGCAAAAACTCATATACATTAAATAAATAAATAAATAAATAAATAAATCTAATCTTTTTTAAAAATAATAATTTCTATTGTTTATGAAAGACATTCATAAGTGAAATAAGCTTTTGTTTCTCTGTGCATGTCTGGTCACAGAGAACATGGTCACAGAGATAGCACTCTCAGCTCCACTTACATGTATATTAACTTGGCAAAGAAAAAAGTTTCATGTGACCACTCCAAACCTTCCCATGATGCACCTTGGTTGTATTCAGCCCTCCTATCACACTTTCTTGGGTCTCCTCCCCTATCTCTTTTCTCTCCCATTTCACATGTCACCCCTGCCTCTCTGCCACTAGCTTACCTCACTTAACAAAATGCTCCCCTGTTTCATTGATTTTTCCTATAAACAGCATGATTTCATTCTTTGTTATGACTGAATAGGACTCCATTGTGTACATAGAATCCATTTTATCTATTCATTCACTCACGGATGGGCACCTAGTTGATTTGATAGCTTGGCTATTGGGGATAGTGCAGCAATAAACATGGATATATTTGATTGCTTGAGCTATGTACCCAGAAGTGTACCACTCCCCTAATTTCTTCTGAGGAGCCAGAAATTGTCCCTGTCATTGTTTTTACACTATTATTGCAAATGCCAACACACCGACAAATAAAATCTTAGAATTATAGAAATGCCTTGTGGAACACCCGGTAGAGTTTTCACAGACCAACCTGGGCCAGGAAGCTCCCATTAACAACTACTCCACATAATCCATCACACAAGACCTAAGCAGACAAGCAACTTAACATGGACTGATGGGAGCAGAGGGGACCCATGATATGGCAAGTTGGGGTGACTGTCAGTGCCCTAGGCCATAAACCAGGGTCATGTCAGTCTCTAAGAGAGAAACAAACTCATGTTCTGGCTGCCATCAGCACACAAGCTCCTGAGCTTTGTCAGTCTTCCTTTTTTTCTTCAAGGGAGTGTCCTAGCTTCTGGACAAGATTCTCGATGCAAACAAGGCTTGGCACCAAAACCTTGTTTTGGTTCAACAACTAGAGTCAGCTGAAAAGTAATAAGGTGCAAAGATGGGAGTCTAAGGTCAGGCTGGAGAAGTTCTCTGAGCCTACACACTCAGGTGTTCTTGTATCTTCTCATACAGTGTCCATGGCTTCAGCTCTGCGCATCTATCACGTAAAGAATATGGCCTCTCTCATCTTGGACTCTGAGAGTGTCAAACACTACCATCACCTGCCACTCAACTCTATTGAGAATCAATCTCTGGCTTCATTTGCTTCTGTTTGCAGCTTGGAGGGTCCTTGAAACATGATAGACTTCTACACATGTCTATCTCTCTCTCTCTCTCTCTCTCTCTCTCTCTCTCTCTCTCTCTCTCTCTGTGTGTGTGTGTGTGTGTGTGTGTGTGAGAGAGAGAGAGAGAGAGAGAGAGAGAGAGAGAGAGAGAGAGAGAG
>JANHMN010000017.1:52964871-52997078 GCA_030674055.1 Rhabdomys pumilio
AGAGAGAGAGAGAGAGAGAGAGAGAGAGAGAGAGAGAGAGAGAGAGATTCACTTCAGAAAGGGAACCCATGACAGAACAACTTAGTGAACCAATGAGTTTCATTGGGGTTACTAACAGAATTATGGGTGAGGGGTTATTTCCAGAGCTGAGGTGACTTAAACAAGTCATCCCTAATATGGCTGAAGACTCACAAAAACTGCTACTCTGGGCCACTTTCAGGCAACAGACAATCTAAGAAACCTCTTCTCAGCAATGTAACTCAGTAATAAACAAGTAAGACAGTATGGCAGGATGTGATACAGTAGTGGAGAAGGGAGGTGGCATCTCTTCTACCTTTGTAGGTTACAAACAACATGGGCCATTGTACTTCCCTCTCACTCATCCAGGTCTTGGAGAGAAGGGGCAGCATACAGACTTTGTTTAAAGAGGAAGGATGAGTGCAAGTTGAAAGCCAGCCTGGGCTACGTCATGCATTTGAGACCAGCATGAGTTACAAAGTGAGACCTTATCTGAAAACAACAAAAGTATGATCTGTCATCTAGAGCTGGGAAGACCGTGTAGTCCATAAACAAAATATACTGAACACGCACACAATTTGAGTCTGACCTGTGTAAAAAGCTGGCTGGGTAGTATGGGCTTGTAATTACATCACTATGGAAGAAGAAACAAATGGCTCCTCTGGCCTCCATCCACATGCATGTAAATATATATGCATGAGTACACACACACACACACAAATACACACACACAGACACACACACACAGACACACACACACACACACACACACACACACACACAACACTGGCACTTAATTACCGTTCACTTCCATATCAAATGTTCCATAATATGTGCAGGAATCTAGATCATTCAATGTTCTAACTTCCTTAGCTCTTAGAGCTGCCACACTCTCTGAGAGAAATCTCACTCACCATGCTAGTGCTTTAATATCAGGACATTATAAACAACTCTCTCCAGCTCTCCAACCCAACAATGATAGAATTAGTCTTTCCTCCTGAGGTCTTACTCACCAATAAGCCCAAAGCCTTATACATTAGCATCCTTCTGGAGCTACCCCAGCGCTGGTACTTAATATTGTGATACCTGTGTTCTTTGTATCTGCCATTAGAAATCCTGTGTTACATGTGCAAAAACAAATGCAGAAATAATAACAGATGTTTGTGTTTTCCACTTAACATTGGCCACCAGGAATCTAAGAGTTAAATTTATCTTTCAACTTGATGCCTAACTAAAACCCCTCTCTCTGGTGTTTATATAACGTTTTCTTATTTTCTGTTTATAACGAGTTTAAAGCCTCTTTTAAAAATACCCACCTCCACTTATGTATTAGTTTTCCACTGCTGCAGACCAAATCACTACATATTTAGTGGCTTTCAGCATAGCCCTAGTCTTACTGTTTCCGTGGTCAGGATTCTGTGTAGAGCTTACTTGATCCTGTACAACTTTCACAAAACTACAATGTGAGAATGAACAAGCCAATATTCTTTTGAAGAGCTCAAGGTCAAGTGATTGTTGGCAAAATTCCACTTCTATGCGGTTCTAGGACTGAAGTCTTTGTTTTCTGGCTGTCAACCAGAGGTCACTGTCAACTCCATGGAGACTTTGCCATTCTCCCGATGCCCCATCTTACTCCGAGGCAGCTTACTTCTTTTAAAAAGTGGAAGAGCCTTTCCAATTGGCAAAGACAGAGTCTGAGATGACATGAATGTCCTCTCACTATTCGAACACTTTTGCCACATACTGTAAGCTGATGATCCAGGGAGTAACTCTCAGGTGGCCAGGTACAAGGTTAATCCTAGCAAAAGTAGAGGAGGGGGCAGGCAGATCATTTTCCAGCCCAGCTAGAGCTGTTCAGTGAGACCTGGTCTCAAGAGTGAGAGACGTTTCTACTATGTCTCTTTCTCATACTCAAAGAGAAAATGAAATTATATGTCATGTATGCCCATTCTCTTTGCCTTGGAACTATATCGTAACAAACCCAGGTTTATTACCTGCTACATAACGAATGACATAGTTCGTAAAGCAAAGATAAGCTCCCATCTTGGCAAAACCTGCACATTCAGACCTCATACCCATGAGTGAGCCTGTCAAGGACCAGCAAAGCCTGATCCAGACAAGTCGGACTTCTCTATGAATTCAATAATTCCTTTCCCTGCCCAAATACATTTATTTCTCAAGACTGGAAGCTGGACATGAGAAATAAAATTGAGTAGGTTTTATTACACAGCAATAGCTAACTGATGCATGCAAACACACAATGGAAACACGACGAAGACCTGAGTGTGTAGCAGAAGTAAAACATCTTCAGAAGACATTCAAGAGCACCTTGAAATTCCTGTTTCACATCTTACACCGCTACTAATGATTGTAGGATGCTTTCCATTTTGTGTCCAAATCATCTTTATCCAAAAGGCTCATGTGTGACTGTAGTTCTTCTACAGCAAATACAGCAATAGACATAGATTCATAAAATAGCAAAATAAGAGGCTCTCATGTGCTGCTGTAGACAGAGCTGCCGTAACAGAGAAATGTGCACTTTCTTTTTCCTTTCAAGTTCTTCAGCACAGAATCAACTTTCAAATAAATCCTAATGAAAGCAGTAATCAGTTATGTCAAGAAGTAAACAGAGTTTAATCGGAAAATACTAACACAGCCTAACATTTTAGAAATAAATTACTGTAGCCCATCCTATGGTAATGCTATCTCCAATTGCTTAAAGATAAATTGTACAATCAACCCTGAGTCTCCGAATATAGAATCTTTTCTGTAGATTATCATAGGCAAACATTAAGTTCTTGTTTTTTATTTCTTTTCTCTGTTCTTTTTTCTACCCATGTACATTTCTTCTACATGTCTCTTTCTTCTACGTGCATTCCTTTCTTTTTTATTGCTGTAACAAAACACCATGACCAAGGCAGTTTATAAAAGAAGGGCCTTGATTGGGCATACCGTTTGAGGGGTCAGAGTGCCTGGTGGTGGAACAAAGGCACAGCAGCAGGAACAGCTGAGAGCTCACACACTGAGGCACAATGAGGCAGAGAGGACACCGGGGGGAATGGTGTGAGTCTTTTGAAAAGCTCAAAGCCCTCTCCCAGAACCACATTTTCTCCAACAAAGTCACACCTCTTAATCCTTCTCAGTTCTACCATCTGGGGACCAAGTATTCCTATGGGGCAATTCTCTTTCAAAACTATCAGCCAAGAAGACAGAAGTTTAGTGAAATGCATGATTATTCATTCTGCTTCATACATGTATCAAGTAGATTTCCAGTGTAGTCTAAAAGTTATTTGAGCGTCTTCATTTTAAAAATATAGAATACTGGAATCATTTTGGTATAAATCCTTCTAACACGTATTTAGAAGGTTCCTGCCACATGATACTATTTTTTATTTTTTAAATAAAATTTTGTATACAGTAGGCTTTAATAGATGTGAATTTTGATCATGGAAAGGTGAACCAAAACTGGGTTTTATAACTGAAGGAGGTAGTATCAATAAGTAAATAGGTACACAGGTGATTCTAAGATATATGCATTCACAGAAAATATTTATGGGTCAGCAAGATGGCTCAGAAGGTAAGGGCACTTAACCCCAAGCATTACACCCTGTGTTTGACTCTCAACATTCACATGGTGGAAGGACAGAACTAATTCCTTCAAACTGTCCCTTGACCTCCTCAAAGTAAGTAAATAAATGTAATAAAAAAGAAAATGTTCTTTAATAAGAAAGAAAGTATTTAGTTCATTCAGTGACCTGAATGAAGGCTTTGTAGGACTGATTCATGAGAACAGGAGAACTGAGTCCAGGATGAAGAAATGAGGCAGTTATCCTGGTACAAAAAAAGCTCAGTAATCAGTACTTGAAATGCCTTAAAGCATTATTTAAACTCAAAAGTGATGCAAAATTATCTATGATGAACAAAATACATGAATTTTAAATAAAGACTGGGTTAGTGGGTATACCATTCCATAGAGCCTGAGGCAAAGGGAAAATTAGTAAAAGGGTATTCAGGTTGTTGGCCAGAAGAGCCTGCTACACTGTTTCCTAAATTATACTCTACTACAAATGAAGAAGGTGAGGATGGTGAGGATGAGGACCACAATGATGACGATGATGATGATCTCCCGAAAGGAATGATAATTGAGAGTGGTCCTGTGGAGGCTTGATGACCCGGGTGTAGGGGGATGCTAGGGTGCTGAGGCAGGAGTGGGTGGGTGGGTGGAGGAGCACCCTCATTGAGGCAGGGGGTGGGGATAGGGGATAGGGGGGTTGTTGAGGGAAAATGGGAATGGGGATAACATTTAAAATGTAAATAAATAAAATAACCAATAAAAATATGGAAAAAAGGAATGATAATATTTGTTGCTTTTCTCTTTTATAAACCCACACACTGAGCAGACTATTCAAGCAGATTATCTACCGACTGATGGTTGACTAGTTAATATAGTAGTTAATAGATCCTGACCTGTAGCACTTTCCTAGCCCCATCTGTGAGCCTGTCTCTATTGATGTTTGAGTGGGAGGACCCAGCTCATTGTGGGCAGTGCCATTCTTGGGCAAGGATAAGAAAGTTAGTGAGCAAGCCAGAAAGTGAGCATTGCTTTATGATTCCCGCCTACAGGTTCCTGCTTTGAGTTTTTGCCCAGACCTCCCTCAGTGATGGACTATCTCATTCAATTATAAGGCAAATTAACCTTGTCCTCTTGAAGTGGCTTTGGGTAGAATAGTTTGACAATGCAATAGAATGAAACTGTAACAGCTAGCCAGGGTGTTGTGGGATTATGGGAACAGTTTAAAAAGGTATTGGAAATGGAGCCACAGGTTTCCTGGATATTTGATATTATGTGACTCCATCATGTGAGTATATCAGGAAACTGCACCAGAGACACCACATGAGTAAGGCTTACAGTGTATGGCCAGTCAGCTGTTCTGGCTGCCGTTTACCACTGTCTTGCACTTAGAGCCCAGAAAAGCAATTTAAGCTCTGTTGACCTTTGAGTCCTCAACTACGAAAAGAGGAAATACTGAAAAGAGGAAAATACTGAATTACGTGCAGGGTTTATATGAATGGTAATCCAATTGTAACTGGTATAAATAATGTAGATTTTCATATCAGAAAAGGCACATGGTTATCCTTATCAACAACGCATACAACAGACTCTGGCCCCACAGAGGCTGTGGCAAATAAAATCTCTGATAGGCATTCAAGATAGCAGAGGAAGGGGTCATGTTCTTGGGTGGCCATCAATTGCCAGTGACTGTTGGAATCGCTTAGTTTACTCCGAGAGGGAAAGAAGACCTTTGCTAGATGGTATGCCAGCTGTCTCTTGTGAGCAAAATTTGAATAATGGTCAGCTCTGTCAGTCACAGTAAGATCCGATCACCTAAGATGCTTCAGAGAAAAGGGCCCAAGAATATCGAAACTAATCCTAATAGATATACTAATGAGATCACCCCTTCAGCTGTACTCAGTCTTGACATTGTCACTTTGAATATGCTTGGCCCAGGGAGTGGCACTCTTAGGAAGTGTGGCCTTGTTGAAGTAGGTAGGTGTGACCTTGTTGGGAAGTGTGTCACTGTAGGGGTAGGCTTTGAGACCTCCTTCTATCTGCCTTCAGTCTAGAAGACAGTCTTCTCCTGGGTTCCTTCAGAACAAGATGTAGAATTCTCAGCTCCTTCTCCAGTGCCATGCCTGCCTGGATGCTACCATGCTTCCACCTTGATGATAATGGACTGAGCCTCTGAACCTGTAAGTCAACCCCAATTAAATATTGTCCTTGATAAGAACTGCCTTGGTCATGGTGTCTCTTCACAGCAATAGAAACCCTAAGACAGATGGTAAAACCAATATCAAGAGAAAAATACACTGAAACCTCTGCTTCTTCACCCCCTCATAAAGTCATTTCCCCAGTTGCATCGGGGACAGCTGGTCATAGAATATCTCTTTTCTCTTTAACCTTTCAAGACTTTGTTGTTTTTGTACCTGCTAGTGCCTACTCTTAATGTTTCAGTTGCTTGGTATTTAAGAACTTCTATTTTCTTTTGAGTCACACTCGTCTGATAACTGAGTGGACTGGATCTTGTTAAACATCTATAAAAGACATTTTGAGAGGTAAGTAGGCTATTTGAATGTGGCCTGGCTACTAGATGATAGTAGGGGGGTATTGCTGATGGTACTTTGATTATATAGGAGACTATCCTTACTCTTAGGAAATGTACACAAGTCATTTTCCATAGAATGCTCGGTGTCTGTGAGTTACTTCCAAGAAGCAAAACTACAGAGAGAAGGAGAGACAAACATAGCAAAGCATTAGCAATTGTTGGGTTGAAATGGTAGGTTCTCTAAACTCAGTTTTTTGTTTAGTCCTTTCTAAAAATGTTTAAGTGTGGGTTTTTAAGTATTTTTATAATTTTTTGAGAATTTCACAAGTGTATTTTGATTCTATTCAGCCATCTTCCCCATCTCCTCCCAGCTATCCTCCTAGCTCCATGTTCACCCAACTTCGTATCCTCCTGTGGGTATGTCTGTGGTTCAAATGCTCTTGGATGTGGGCCTGCTTTGGGAAGTGCTTGACCTAGCAGGAATTAGGTCCTCAAAGAAAATTGATATGCACACCTTTTGTCCCCCCCAGGTCAATACTTCCTCAGGTAAGAGTGGACTCCATGCCCACCAGGCTTCCCCTCCATGCTGAGAGTTTGTCTGTCTTGAGTTTGTGTGAGCTTTATGCATGTTGTTGCAGTTACTGTGAGTTTATATGTGTATTTGCCCAGATAACACTGTTTGATTGTAGTCATCTCTAAGTCTTCTAATCCTCCTACCTCTTCTTCCAAATGTCCTCTGAGCCTTGTGTGGAGTGCGATGCCGACATCCCACAGTCTGAGGACTCCAGTCTTTTACTCTCTGCATGTTGACCAGTTGTGAATCTCTGTATCACTTGCTGCCTGCTGCAAGAAGAAGCTTCTCTGATGAGAGTTCAGAGATGCATTTATCTGTGGGTGGAAGCAATAGGTTGTTAGTAGTCATTGTTTAGCTTGTGTTATGATTGAAAAGTTTCTTAATGAAGTCTTTGGGAATGCAGGGGATCAAATTGAGTGTATGTTAATTTTAAAATATAGGAAACACATGGATTTTTAGAATTAATTACCTCAGGTCTCATTTTCTTGATAACATCTATCTTTACCTGTGCAAGTAGGCTCACTCTCACCTCGACCCTGATGCAGGCTGCAGAGTTAGCAATGCTTGCTGGCTCATACACAGAAAGGCAAGTTGTTAACTTACTGTAGTGTTTGGTTCTCACTACTTTCCCCCTTTCCTCACAGGAACAGACAGGACGTAGAGGACATTGGACCACAGTGCTTTATTAATCTATAAAGTTAAAGTCTTATTACAAGCAAACTCTATCAAGTTACTGGGATACAAAGCAAGGTTGTTTTGTTTGTTTGTTTCTGTGTATTTGTTGATGGTGGTTGTTCATTGTTACAGTTTTGGAACAGTCTCTTTACCCAGTTCAGGTTAGCCTTGAACTCTTCTCTTCTCTTCTCTTAGTTTTTTCAAGTGCTGGGGTTGTAACCATGCATCACAGTGTCTGTCAGGGAATGACAGGTAATCATAGACGAATTTGGGGGAATGGTAAACAAGAAGTGGGAAGTGAAATACAGTGTTTGGATTGGAGATAGGTACAAGGCTTGATGGTTTGAATAAATTTTAGAAAGACAGGAAGACAGATATTTGTTTGTATGGCAATAAATAGAATTCATTCATTCATTCATTCAGCAATGCTTTTTTTTTTTAATGCCTGCTATAAATAAAGCAGTGTTCCAGGAACTGGGGCTATGATGGAAAATAAAATTTAAAAAATGTCTGATGTCTTAGATTTTCAGGTGCCAAATATCAAGGTGGATACCTAATATAAGCCCCTAGCTATTTTAATTATTTATTAAAAGTATTTATTATTTATTTTTAATCTACATGAGTACATTGTATGTGTCTTCAGACACACCAGAAAAAGGCTTTGTATCTCATTACAGATGGTTGTGAGCCACCATGTGGTTGCTGGGAATTGAACTAGGACCTCTGGAAGAGCAGTCAGTGTACTTAACCTATCAACCATCTCTTCACCCAACCCCCCCCCCCCCCAGCTATTTTTTAAGTGATTACATTATACCAAAAACACATCCAAAGTCATTCTTTCATATTTTGCTATGGATGATTAATTTATGGTTGGGTAGCTGCAAGAGTCTAAAATATTCACTATTTTGTAAATAATATATATATGTATATATGTACATATATATATGAATCTCTGATCTTGCATACATTAATATGAAAAGAGAGATATTAGTTAAATAGTCACAAACATGTAAAAATGTAGTCTATCTGGCACCTGCATTCCAGTGTTAAGCACAAGGTAGAATCGGCTTAATTATCCATCAGTGGAAGAAGGACGAAAATGTTGTGAAAATACATCTGATGCTATAAAGAACACAATCCTGACATTTGTGACAACAGGCATATTCTAGAGGACATTGCAGAATGAGTCAGTGGTGTAGATATGTACTGTGGAATCTCATTCTTCTCAGCTATCTAGAAATTTTGATCTTAGAACAGTTAAGGCCACAATGATGATGACCAAAATCTGAAGAGAGTCTCAGATAAAAGACTGGAGAAAGGCTGGTCCACAGGTATCCTGTTACAGTTAGGTCTGGCATCTGTGGCATAGAAGAGGAACTATAGTTAAGATAATCTGTACCATATTTCAAAATAGCTAGAAGAGAACACTTTTAATGTACTTACAATAAAGAAATGATAAACCTTTAGAGCACTGAACATGGTTAGTTACTCCAATTTGATTAATATAGAATATATACATGTCTGAAAAATGGGATCCCTCTCATGGGCAGGCACCAATCCCTGACACTATTACTGATGTTATGTTGTGCTTACAGACAGGAAGGAGCCTAGCATGGCTGTCCTCTGAGAGGCTCTACCAGCAGCTGACTGAGACAGATGCAGATGGCAGATGCTTACAACCATTCACTGGACTGAAGATGGGGACCCCTATTAACAGAGTTAGGGGAAGGATTGAAGGAACGGAAGGGGATGGCAAGCTGGACCCCTGAACCTCCCAGAAACTAAGCCACCAACCAAAAAGCATACATGTGCTGGTCTGAGGTCCCTAGCACATATGTAGCAGAGGACTGCCTTGTCTGGCCTCCGTGGGAGAGGATGTGCCTAATCCTGTAGAGACTTGATCCCTGCGGGGTGGGGGCAGGGATGGCAGCAACATTTGGGATATAAATAAAATAATTAATTGAGAAAACTTTTAATCAAAAATAAGTCATATTGTATCCTATAACTATGTATACTCATTACACATCAATCAAAAGCTTCATAGCTTTGATAAGTGCCGTGAATGTGGAATATTCGTTACCCTGGCAGTTTAAAAAAAAAAAAAGGAATTGACCTAATCAGAGCAACAAGACATTGCTTACAAAAATTTAAAATTGAGGTCAAAGCTAAAGGATGAGTCAGGGCTGACAAGAAAAAGTCAAAACTCAAGAATATCTCAGATGGAAAAGCCATCACCTGTTAGGCAGATCCTAGCAGAGGAAAGCAAAGACCAAACCCCACAGGATTGCGTAGGCTAGGCTGGCACATGAGTGTAGGGAATTTTTAAACAGATGAGTAATAGGATCTGCTAAACTTTAAAAATATCACTTGTAGAGAGCCACGGTGAGCAGAGAAAGCATTCGCCATTACAAGATGGCGCTGGCACCCTGCGCTCCCGTGGGTAAACAAGTAAATTGCGCATGTGCAAGTGGTGAAAGCGCCAAGTCACTGCCCAGCCCAGGGCGTCATACAGGGTTTTGAGCAAGCAGTCAATCAGATATGTCCACGCCACCCTAGGGTGTATATAACGCAGTGCCATCTTGGGACTCTCTCTCTTCCTCCTTTCATCGCAATAAACGCTTGCTGCAGAAGGATCCTGGTGCCTGCGTGCGTTCTTGCTGGCGAGACGATTGCTTGGGGCACAATCACTCAAGTTTCAGGTGGAGAAGAGGCAGGAATAATGCAAGGCTGCATACATGTAGACCAGCTGGGCAATGAGATGGCAAGCTATGCACCAATCATCCAGTCTGGGTAGACACAGATACATTTTATTTGATAAAAATGGAGCATCAGTTATGCTTTGAATTCCCAGGGTCAATCACAGTGAAGTGGCTCACACATGCCTCTTCCTCCTTCTGGTCTCCCTCCTTTGTTTTTGTTTTTTGATTTTTTTTTTTCTTCTGGATCCTGACTGAATGTGCATGTGTTTCAGTAGGAAAACAGCTGGCTTCTCCCACAAGTCACCTTAGGCTTAGAGGGTGTGGAGAGGGAAAGAGAAGCCCCTGTTTTGCCCTCATGGGTCTGCTTTATCCTTGGTTTGCCTTTACCTTTGCTCTCCTGAACACCTAGCTTCTGATTCTGGGCTGGTTAATTTTTGTCAGCTTAATACACACTGGAGTCACCTGAGTAAAGGGAACCTTAGTTGTAGAATTGTCTCCATCATGTTGGACTACAGACAAGTCTATGGGGAAGTTTTCTTGATTGACAATTGATGAAGGAGGATCCAGGTCACCATGGGCGGTGCCTCTCCTAGGCAGTTGGCCCTAGGTTATAAGAAAAACAAGCTGAGCAAATATCAAGGACATAAACAGTATTCTTATCATGGTCTCTAGGTCAGTTCCTCTAGCTTGAGCTCCTACTGCAGATTCCTTTGATCATAGACTCCAACTTGTAAGCCAAAGAAATCTTTTCCCTTCCATGCTTTTTGTTTGTTTTGTTTTGTTTGGGGGAGGTGTTTATTGTAGCAATAGAAAGCAAGCTAGGTCAGTTTCCAGCCACTACCACGAGTGATCTGTCTAGGAACTCCAATCCCAAGACTAAGCATAATGACATATACATGTGTCTGCTCATCACCTGGACAGACTACTCCACCAACCTTAGCATCTGCCCAATGTTGGACCTTAGATGAGGTAAAGGGAAGGGCCTTGCCCTTCAGTCACGTAGAGGGAGTGATTAACAAGTCTCCACCTCCAGAGATTTAAATATTAATGAGTTATCTAAAGGCTGGGAGGTGTAGCTAATTAAGTTATTCCCGCCCCTTTTCCCTCTCCTTATAACAAAGCCAGAACCCCTGACTTTTGGGGGAAAGCGCATACCATCTACACCCATTCACCACGCCATGATCAATAAAAGCTTTGGAAAACCGGACTCTGTGAATGTGGGACCCTCCGCTGGCGGTGAGGGAAGTGCAGCGGAACCCCATGCAGGCCCTTGTGGGACCAGCAGATGGATCTCCTCTCCCATCCGAGTTTTTTCTTCCCCACAGCCCGACTTCTAGCTTCCTATAATGCATCACTTCAGTATCACTTTTAGTAATTTTGCTTCTGTGATAAAACCCTGCCTGATTCGGGGACTATTGAAATAGCTTAGATTAGAAATCCTGAGTAGGGTGATAGTAGAAGATATTTCACGCAGACCATCTGAGGAAGGATAGCAAGAGGGAAGTTAAGGGGGCTTTGGAAGAAAAAAAAGTTTTCACTTTCCCTAGGTTCCCATGGGATGCAGTTTGCATTTCTCTCTGGCTGAAACTCAATTCAATTTTTTTTTTTTCAATATGGCTGGGAAAAGGCAGGAGGAAGAACTTCCCTGTGAAGATGGCCTGTACAGAAACAATGCTCTCTTTTCTGAAAGAGGTTTCAAACAAGACTGTTAAATCAGCAAACAGACAATGCTCAAGACTTAAATGGATGTGACCTTTGAATTTAACCAGCACCCTCTCATCCCTCAACCTGAACAATGCACCTCCATGGTCTATTTTGTAACTTTACTACAAAAAGGGATTTCTTTAAAGTAAGCAAAGTAAGCAAACTGTCTTGTATTTTAAACTTAAGTTTTAAGACTTTAACATTAGAACCTTGTAATAAATTATATGTTTTCAGCAATATAACCTCAAAAGCCACAACTTCATATAGTTGTGTAGTTATGAATCTAAGACACTGGCCGAGTCTCACTCTCCAATCACTCTCTCTTTTTCTCCCATGCTTGAATATAAAGCATGCATCATATGCTTCTCATTAATTCCCAGCTTTATTTCAAATTTGTCCTGAAATTCTGTTGCAAAAGTTGATATCCTACCCTGAGTAGAAGCCTATATGGGAAGTTCTCCTCAGACTACAGTCTATAGCCTTGGGCTATGTCTCCCTACCTTCATTAATACTCTTAACTGAATTCCCTATCCAAGACAGAAGACTAGCAACCTGCCTTGTTGACCCCAGGCATGGCCGTGTGAGTTATTCTGATCAATAAAATCCATATGGGAGCTATGTTCAACATGAGGATTTCTCTGTTTACTTCTTGAAGCAGTGTTACTGGTAGGCCAAGCTGGCCTTAAACTCGCAGTCTTCCTGAGTGTTGGGATTACAAGCATGCACCGTCATATCCAGCTAACATTGAGATTTCTGAAAGCAAGTTTTTGTTCATCATGTTCCTCACCGGATCATCAGCAACATTCTGTCAGCTAGAATCACGGATCACAAGCAATATGCAGCAGAGTGCAGCTGACCAACAGTGGCCATGTAGTATGGGCTTCATGTATGTTCTTTGTCAATTAAATCATTGGCATGAGGAAATGGGGAAATTCAAATGTGGTACTTACAATTAGAAGAACGTGGTAATGGATGGAAAAGAGACATGTCAAACATGCTTCCAAGTCATAGATTCCATAACTGGATAGGAGCTGAAGCAATCCACTGTGATCAGTGTTGATTCTACTGAAAGCCATGACATTGCAGAAGCAGATGTGTCAAGAGCTCTGAAGAGCAGAAGATGTAAGAGCCAGGAATTCTACATGCTCAATACACTAGACCTGGAGCAATGGTAAGAAATGAGAAGAGGGTATTAGACAGCCAGATCAAGTAGATTAGTAACTATCACAGTATAAGATAGCTCAGCTGAGATGCCCATGGTATCTCATCTGGCCAGTTGAGCTTGGAATAGCCAGGTTGAGTTACATCTGGATATAAAAAGGATGGGCGTAATCAAGTAAGACTTTAGCAGTAGGACAGAAGTTTAGACAAACTGTTAAATCTCACAGGACTCTAGTTTTCAGTACCAAGGCAAGTTTCCAGGGCTGGGTTTAGGCCATTAGGAAGAGGACACGGATTAGCCTCTGAAGTTGAGGAACAGATCAGAAGTTTCCCCCCAGCATACACTGAAGAAAGGTGCAACAAATCAGGACGTCTGTACAGGAATAAAGTACAGTCGTGAAAGAAAAGGAGGAATAAGAGGGAAATAAACTGAAAAGGAAAGTTTAACAGAATGGATCCAGTGTGGTTGTGAGCAAGAGAATCAATGTTGACAAATCTTCTGAGCTCTATGGTGTGATGACACTTTGTTGACTCAGTCAGTATAACTGGCACTACTTTTCTCAGCCTTCTCTTCCATTCGTAATTCCAGCTTTGGCCCCAAGAGATGTTTTATATAGTACTAGAAAGACGAAAGTAGGGAGTGGTGGGCACTGGCAGGTCAGCTACACTGCCATTGATCTGCCAGGGCCAGCCTTCAAATCAAAGCTCCTCCAGATCCCAGAGTTGCCCTCCATTAGCTTCCAGGGGCTCCGAGCAGTAACACTAGATCATCCCCACGCTGCAGGTCATCACAGCACCAAGGCTGGACACACTTCAGATCAACCATCTTTCTTTTACATCGACAGTTGCTTCCTGAAAGCTGGTCTGTGCGCCCGTACCTATCTGCAGCTGGAACTCAGTTTCCTGTTCTCAGAACAGTGAGAGCCATCTCCCCAATATGCCATCCCCTGGAGATTATTTCTTCTGTGGATTCTGACAGAATGATTTAAAAGCTCTCACATGATAAAGTGTGCAGTTCTTAATGTGTGAGCTTTTCACCACCTTCCTTAGAACATTCTCATTTATAAAGGGAGAAGTACATCTAAGAGACGCGACCTTTTACATAGTCACAGCCATGGAAGGGAAGCAGGTGCCAATTTACTCTTCATCTGTAGATGCAGCCCTTATGTAATGACATAATATGTATGGTGTTTGCTTGACTTTTCTTCTATGAGTCATGCAGACAAAAATACTTGCAGAAGTCCTTGGCCAATGCCTCACAGTGAGTCTTGCCAAAAAGCACAGAAAAATGTAATAGGCTCTTTCTTCCAAGACAGGATTGTATATTAATGCAAACAGGATTCCCCAAGGAGCCCACTGTCACCCTGAGTTCTTCACCTTCGATATGAAATAGGAGAGAGCTACATTAAATTCTAGTTTATACTTAATTTTTTCCAGGAAGTACCTATTTTCCTTCACTCTTCCTAGATCTTTTGGATTGTGTCTTGCCCTGGCTTCCTCCTGTTTTAGGTTCATTATCCTTCTGGATAGCTGTGAAGTGAGTATTCTGCTTTTCTTCCTGCATAACATGAAACAAAGAGGCTCATTTTCTGCCTTGTCTGGCTACTGTGATACCCAGTCCAAGGACAATGGAACCTGGCAACTATGGGCTGGACTCTCCAAAACTGTTACCCAAAGGGTATCTCTTCTCTCTTGGGTGGCTTATGTCGTGTATTTTATGTCCTTATGTCCTGTATTTCGAGGACTTTGCTAGTTTGTTGTCTATTGCTGCAATAACCACCATGACCAAAAGTAACTTGAGGATGAAAGTGCTTGTTTCATCTTACAGCTTATGGTTCATCATCTGGGGAAGTGAGAACGGGAACTCAATATAGGAAGCTGGAGGCAGGAACTGAAGCAGAGCCCATGGAGGAACACTGCTTAGTGGCTTGCTTTCACATGGTTTGCTCAGCCTAAACTCTTTTTTTTAATTTACATTCCAGTCGTTGCCCATCTCCCAATCCCCCCTCTTATAGTTTGTTCTCCCATTCCTCCTCCCCTTGCCTCTGAGAAGGTGCTCTGCTCCCACCAGCTTTTCCCCTTCACTGGGGGCCTCAAGTCTCTGGAGGATTAGGCTCATTGTCTCCTACTGAGGCCAAAACACACAATGGAAAAAAGAAAGCAGTATCTTCAATAAATGGTGCTGGTCGGTTAGTCTGTATGTAGAAGAACGAAAATAGATCCATATTTATTACCTTGTGCAAGGGTCAAGTCCAAGTGGATCAAGGGTTTCAATGTAAAACCAGATATGCTGAATCTAATAGAAGAGAAAGTGGAAAGAGCCTTAAATTCACTGGCATAAAAAGAAAATTTCTGAACAGATCAACAATGGCTCAGGCTCTGAGATCAACATTTGATAAATGAAACCTCATGAAACTGGAAGCTTTTGTAAGGCAAAAGACACCGTCAATAGGGTGAAACAGCAACCTACAGATTGGGGGAAAAATCTTCACTAACCCTACATATCTGATAGAGGACTAATATCCAAACTATATAAAGAACTTGAGAAGTTAACCTCCAAAAAACAAAATAACCCAATTGAAATATACAGAGCTAAGCAGAGGATTCACAACAAAAGAATCTTGAAAGGGGTTACCAAGGCCTGACACTATTGCTGATGCTATGAAGTGCTTACAGATGGGAGCCTGGCATGGCTGTCCACTGAAGCCCTACTAGCGCTGACTGAGACAGATGAAGATACTTACACCCAATCATTGGAATGAAGTAGGGGACACCTATGATTGAATTAGGGGAAGGATTGAAGAAGCTGAAGGGGAGAGTGACCCCATAGGAAAACCAGCAATCTCAACTAAGCCAGACCCAGGAAGCTCCCAGAGACTGAGTCACCAACTAGGAGCATACATGGGCTGGTCTGAGGCCCCCGGGAGAATATATATATATATATATATATATATTTTATATTTATATTTTATATATTTATATTTTATATATTTATATTATATATGTATCAGAGGTCTGCCTGATCTGACTTCAGCCTGAAGTCTTACACCAACCAGCACACTGACCCAGGGAAGGCACAGTCCACCATGGAATGAGCCATTCCACGCCAGTCATCAACCAAAAAAATGCCACACAGACTTGCCTACAGGGTATTCTGTAAGAGTATTTTCTCAGTTGAATTCTTAGATATGTTTAAGTCTCTGTCAAGTTGGCAGATATCAACCAGCGCAAGTACTTTCTTAAGAATGGTGGTGATTCAGACCAAGGTCTGGAAAGCAAGAAAGTCTAGGCTGGCTCCGTGTGGCAATATCCTGTAACTTATACCCTGGATAAATAGTGGAAGGTGGAAAGAAAGGCCATCTCATCATGAATACATTAGGGCTGTAGGGACTAGAGCTCTAGCTCCCAGTAGTAGTGCTGTGAAGATGCGAATTCCAGGATATAAAAATCCAGCTGATGGGGACAATCAGGAAATCTAGATTTGTATGTAAAAATACAAATCTGGATACAAAGGTTATTGTTAATAAGACCCAGTCTAAGGCCTGTACATTGGTGATTATTGGCTTCTAAGAATGAGAGAGAGAGGGAGAGATGGGGAGAGAGAGAGAAAGAGAGAGAGAGAGACAGAGAGAGACAGAGAGAGACAGAGAGAGAGGAGTCCTGGGTTTATTTTGTTAGCTAAGGACCTTTAGTACCCCCTGTTAAGGAAAGAAAGGTGAAAGCAACGGGAAATTATGCTTCTGCTATGTAGGCATTGGTTAGTTCTCTTCTGAATAAAGTAAATGTTCCAATGCAGATGGACATAGAAAGTGAACACAGGAAGTGGAGTGAATCTACCTCTTCTGCTACTAGATCTCAAGACGTTTTTAGTCATGGGTTTGTGAGTGGTTTACTGTGAAGGGTGGGCTGCCTCCTGGAGAAGGGCTGGAGGATGAGCTTTCAATGGAAAAGCAAATGCCAAAATACATCTTGGCTTTAGAGTTGAAGCCACAGGCAAAGCATATTAGAGAGAAGATACATTTCTATCAGATGATGTACAGATTTTGAAGAGGTGCCCATATGGTGAGTACCATCTTAATGCTGAGGACTCTGCCTAGGACATTATATGATGAGACTGTTCAAAATAATCATAATGAGTTCTCATATAACAAAGTCACACAACAATCCATCAGTCATGGAGAGATTCATTAATCCACTGACCATCTATGAGGGCAGCAATACCAAGACATAGTCACTTCTTAAAGACTGTTAGTATATGATTTAGGGGCTAATTTCCCTACACATGAAATTTCAAGTAGACATCCAAAATGTAGCAACGCTTTTAGTGTTTAGTATTTAGTTTTACTATCTGTTCTTAATTTCTTATCATTTATCTAATGCTGACACAGCAATTCTCCAATCTGGCTACAATTTATAATTACTTGCAAAGTTTTGAAAAACACCCTTTTCCACTGAGCCTAACAGAATGAATTTAATCAGAATCTCAGATAAGGTTCAAGCACAATATGTTCTTTATCTATTTGCCTACCTATTGATCTATCATATATTGACTTATCTGCACATGTAGATGTACACATATGTATCCATATGTAATCAATAAATATAAGTAAATATAGCTGTACTCTACTGTTACGGCCCAAGCTGCCCCACGTTGGGCGCCAAAAATGTCGAGAGCTGTTCAAATGTTGAGAACCCCTCTACCCCACGTTTGGGGGCCAAAATGCCATGGACCTCTCTATCATTGTTGGAACCCACACTGCCAGAAGCCTTGAGAGCTAAATTGTTAGAGCCCACACTGCCCCAGGCTGCTCCAGTCCGCAGGTTCAGCAAGAGAGACAGAGTGAGAACAGATTCAAGGAATGGAGACCAGACAGAGTGTAATTCGATCCCATTTATTCTTCAGTCTCTCTTCCTAGTCCAAGTCCCAAGTCTTGAGTTCCTAGTCCCTAGTTCCTAGTCACTAGTGCCTCCAAGTTCCAAGTTTCCAGTTCCAAGTTCTCTTCCAGGTGCCTGCTACCTAATGCCTAATAACTAACTCTCTGTTCTTCCTCCAAGTGCCAAGTGCCTAATGTCTAATAAATTCTTCTGTCTGCCTCTCGCCTTTTATATGTCTCACTTCTAAGCCATACCTTTAAGTCACACCCTTAAGTCATACCTTTAGGTATTATCTCTAAATCACACCTCTAAGTCACGCCCTTAAGTCTCACACACCCAAGGGAAAATCCTTGCTTGGTATCTAAAACAAGATGTTATCAGAGTGTGCTCAACTGTTGTAGGCTGTTGTAAGCAAGTTTCTTGTCAGGGTATATGGCTCACGATGACTACAAGGTTGATAGCCTCCTTCTGTCAGCTCCCCACACTCTACTTATTTCCCCTGATGATTTTTATATTTAAACAAATCATCTATCTATCTATCTATCTATCTATCCATCTATCTATCTATCAAAATAGTTATTTCCTGTTTGCCTTTATATATGTATGTTAATACATTGTATGTGTATGTGTGTTTAATCAGTATATACTCGCACAGTGACTGCATATGTGTGTATATATTTGTCTATAATTATGCATATACATATATGTTCATACTTTTAATTTGGCTGCCTAGATTAGATACTTTAGCCTTAATAAAATTTCTGTGAAACATTCAAATCTACCTTTGCTTTAGAAAGCTGAAAATATCCTAGTAAAATTTATGTGATACAAAGCAGACATACAAAACCAAGATTCATTAAAGCAACAGGGTTTTATAAATAAGAGATTAAATGGTGCTGGAGTGCTTAATGGTTTGAGAACACAAAACTCAGCCTTCCCTCACTATATGAACATTTTATAATCATTGCTACTTTTTGAATTGATTTTATAAATAAGAAGCACATTTTTCTTATTGAGCAACTACAAAAAAAATGACTTACTTTGTCTTGATTGTCCCATGTTAATATATTTACAAAATTTATTTCCACCAAAATTTGTTAATAGATTAGTGAAAATAACTTGCTTAGTTTTCCATCTCCAGGGTTGCCTCCAATTGTGATTTCTTTATTGTTCCTATTTCCATTTTTTTCAGTCCTGGACAGTCTTGCTCAATTTCTGTACCTATTTGTGTTTTCTCTATTTCTTTAAGGGATTTATGTGTTTTTCTTTAAGGGCCTGTTTACTTGTGTTCTCCTGTGTTTCTTTAAGGGAGTGATTTATGTCCTCCTAAAGGTCCTCTAATATCTTCATGAGGTGGGATTTTAGGTCAGAATATTGTTTTTCAGGTGTGTTATGGTATCCAGGACTTGCTGTGATGGGAGAACTGGATTCTGATGGTGCCAAGTGACATAGGATTCTGTCATTTATGTTCTTGCGCTTGCCTCTTGCTATACTGGTTATCTCAGGTGTTAAGTGGCCTTGTTGTCTCTGACTGGATCCTGTCCCTCCTGTGAGCATGGTTCTGAAGGATCTCCTGGGGGTTGAGTTGTCTCTGAGTGTGGCTGTTGGGGTTGGGGTACTACGGCACCTGACCTGCTCCTGAGTGCAGTCATGGATTGGAAGGATGATATGTCTTTGGTAGGGCAGATAATTCCTTCATTCACTGGGCCCTGTGGTGCCCCCAGTTAGGCCAGGTATTGGGGTAGGGTATATTTCACCTGTGAGTCTGGTTGAGATGCATGCCCTGGGAGTCAAGGTGTCTCTGGATCTAATTTAAACATTTTAAAATAAAATTATTCTTTTTAAAAATTAAACCTCTTATATTTATGTGAAAGTAAACTAAGAATTGATGTATCATAAATTCAGAAGCTAAAATTATAAGCCTCTTAGGAGGAAAAATGGAAGCAAATCATTATTTTAGGTTAGTAATGATTTTTTAAATATGACACAAACATACATGCAGCAAAGTCTAAAAATTAAATAAACTGGACTTCACTAAAGTCAAACTTTTATGCTTTACAAGATGTTCTCTAGAGAGAAAGAAGACAATCCCTCAAATGAGGAAAGATATTTGTAAATTCAGCTGGTGCTAACCATCCAGAATATATACAAAACTCTTACAGCTCAATAATAAAAAAACAAGCAACCTCATTAGAAAGTTAGCAAACAATTTACCTAGTTATTTCTCTAAAAGAGACTTAGGAACAGTCGATAGCACATTAAAGGTTTCTCCAGATTCTCAGTCATCAGTGAAGGGCAAAGATGGTGAAATACCACTCACTACACCAATCAGTGTGACAATGAATACACAGAATAAAGAAAATAAGCATTAGTGAGCAAGAAGTGACACTGATCTTTTGGCAGTAATATGGAAATATAAAACGTGATGCAAACACCACAGAGAACAACTTAAAGGTTCTCCGAGAGGTTAGGCAGAGCCTGCAAGATAGCACAATGGGTAAAGATGCATAGTGCCAAGTCCAATGAACTGAGTTTGATCCCCAGGACCCACATAGTAGAAAGCAAAAACTGAGTCCTCACATTTGGCTTCTGAGCTCCACGCATGTACCATGGCACACATGCACCCAGAAAAAGTTTACAAAAAATTAATTAATTAATTAAAATGTGCTGTTCTAAAAATGACTAAGAATAGGTACTATATGATCTAGGAGATATGAATAGATTAGATAGATAGATAGATAGATAGATAGATAGATAGATAATCTCCAAAGATCTGAAAACAAAGATCCAAACTAAAATTTTTATGAAAATTTTCATAATATCACTATTCACAATAACCCAAATGCAAACAATCCAACAGTCCATTGGCAGATGTGTAGATAACCAAACTAAAACAAAAAAAAGTTTGTCAATACAAAATCATGCTATTATTCTCAACAAGAAGTTATACTTTGCTACATACGACAACATGAGTGAAACTGGATAACACTGTGCTAAGTGAAACAAGCCAGTTGTAAAAGACAGATACCTTCTGATTTAATTTACATAGCGTATCTACAGAAGGTAGATTTGTAGAAACAAGAATGCTGGAGAAAAGGTGGAGTGGAGAGTTACTATTTGGGAGGTGGGCGCAGGGTTTCTTTTTGAGCTGATGAAAAAGTGGAAATGAATAGTACCCCTCTCTCTGGTTAAATAACACTGTAAATATCATCAATGTCACACAATAATGCTATATTAGCTAAACAAGAAGATTTTTATTTATCTCAGATACCATTTTTTATTCAATTAACTTTTTTAAGGGAGAATCTAAGTATAAAATACTGGCTGGCTTGTAACTAAATATGCAGACCAGGCTACAGAGATCTACTTGCCTCTGCCTCTCGAGTACCAGGATTAAAAGCATTTGCCACAACATTTGAGTTAATTAGTTTATCTTTACTTTCTCTTTATTGAGCATGTGTATTTGCACATGCAAGGACCTGTATATGTGCCAGAGTACATGTGTACAGGGCAGAGGACAAAGTGTGAGAATCAGTTCTCTGCTTCCACCAGGGAAGGCTTAAAGACCAAACTCAAGTCATCAGACTCGGTGGCAAGTACATGTGGAGCATTTCACCACAATCAAATAATATTTTTTTTAAATCCTTGAAAATCAACTACATCACTGTCAGATGAGAGGAAATTAAAAGAAAAATTGAAGTTCCTTGAGGTAGAGTAGATTACTACCTCTTCAGAGACCTAATACAGATGATTTCATAACTACCACTAGTATGTGGCATTAGATCTCAGAACATTCTAGACACCACATCATGTGCAGAACGGGGCTTTCCTGGCTGCTGACCAGGAAAAAAATGTATTAAAAAACATATATGTTCTCGAAAGGCAGATTTCCTTTTCTTTCTGATTTAATTAAGCTTCTTTTTAAGGCAGTCCTATTAGATGAAGATTTATTAGAATGGAGATTCATTTATAAAAAGAAAATAAACACAGAAGGTAATGTGATCTCTGAAGGAAAAAAAATCAATTTAGCTTGCCAGTGTTCAGAATTGTTTTAAAGGAAAGTCCCATAAATTCTGTCTTTCTTATTATCTGTATAGGAACCAGGTCATTATAATACAGATTATTTAGATACTAACAATAGATTCCAGTAAACTTTTGAAACATGAAATACAGGTAACAGCATTTTGAATAACCAGTCTTTCTTCATACTGAGTAGATATTTGAGCATGCACAAAAGTGTTTTTAGGAGCCCATTAGAAATTCAGATGCAAAAATTCCTTTTATCTGATCATGTAAAAGTGGATTAATATGGATAATACCAACAGAGAAAGATAAAAATAAATCATGTTGGATATTCAATAATCCATTACTCAAAGATAAAAGTTTTCTAATAGCCATTTAAAAGAAATCAAAGAATATATAAATTTTAATTTAGCATAACATTGCATCACATCTTAGTTTTGAGAATCTTCTGAAGTGTCCAACCGCAGAAGGACGGCTATTCATTTACTTACTACTTAGAAATACCAAAAGTAAAGACAATTGTACAGGCCCAAAGAGCTTAAATAAAAATAAGTTAAATTCCTCACACGCAAAACCTCTATGGAAAAAAGTAAAGGTAGATAGTACTGATTAAAATTGCAGTTAAGAAAGCCAATTATTTTTATTAGGAAAATAAGTTTTTCTATGATAATTCAGATACAAGTGGTAAATGAATAATGGCCTTGCCCAAAAGAAAGGAGGAAGTTTGATGTTACAGTGGTTTATCCAAAACAAGAAGTGACAATAAGAAGTGAGAAGTGAAATGTACTGATGTGGATGTAAGTCTAGAACCTGTTAAGTTTGGTTTAGATCTGGTACCATGCAAGAGCCTGCAGCTCGACACTCTAGGCCTATCCCAAGCAACAAATTTATAGCAATGGCCCAGGCTTTAGGTCCCAAGATTGCTGTAGTGCTGGGTCCTCTGGCTTGCTACAACAGAATATCTGGGACAGGATAACTAATAATATTTACTTTCATAGTGCTAGAGTCTGGGAATTCTAAATTGAGTACATCATCTAGTTGTCTGGTGTTTTCTTACTTAGTTTCCAGAAGGAAGGACAATTCTTATGTGATAGGTCAAAGAGGGCACACTTCTCCTACAAAGCCTTTTCACTAATCCTTTCATGAGGACAGAGTCCTTATGACCTATACACCTCCTATCTCAGACTATCTCAGAATAATGTTGCCCTGGGAATTATACTTCTTTTTTGTTTGTTTGTTTGTTTGTTTGTTTTTGTTTGGGTTTTCTTATTTGTTTTTTTGAGACAGGGTTTCTCTGTGTAGCCCTGGCTGTCCTGGAACTCACTCTGTAGACTAAGCTGGCCTCGAACTCAGAAATTTGACTGCCTCGGCCTCCCAAGTGCTGAGATTAAAGGCGTACGCTACCACTGCCCGGCTGGGGATTATACTTCTAATGCAACAAAAATCAGTAGGAGTCATAAATCACATTAACAGAATAAAAGATAAAAATGGAATTAACGCAATAAATGTAGCAAAAATATCAATAGGATTCAATATCCCATCATAATTACAAAAAAACAAAACAAAACAAAAAAACAAAACCAGAAAATTAGATATAGAAAGAATGTACTTTGATCGAATGAGATTTCAGAAGGGACAGGCATGACAATGTGATTTTGATCAAACAAACCCATGGTGGAAGGAAAGAGGTAATTTCCCAAAGGTTTTCCTCTGACCATCACTTACATTCAAGAAGAAAAAGCCACTCTTCATTACAACAAAGGCCATGTGTGACAAAACTGTATCTGTCAACATGCTTATGATGAAAGGGAAAGCTTTTCCCATTAGATCATAAGCAAGGCAAGGAAGTCCACACTCAATTCACAACAAGAAGTGCTAGCCAGAGCAATTAAAGAAGAAAATGAAACGAAAGGCACAGAAATAGAAAAGAAGGAAGTAAGTAGTTTGCAAATTCTTTGACCTTTTCTATTAGAAACCTCTAAAGATGCCATGTGAACATACACACATGCATGCACGAATGCACACACACGTACATGTCACATACTAAAATCGTGAAGCTTAAAAAAAATAACTTCTACCAGTCTGCCTGTTTAGATATCATATTCTGAGACAAATCAAACTGTTAATTGATGTTTAGTTGCTCATACAATATCTTTCCCAAGAATCAAGTTTTCCAGCAGAAAAATAGGTTGTATCAGTGTGGGTTCTTTCGGTTATAAGAGACAGAAACTCAACTTAAACCAGCTTGAGCCAAAATCGGGCTTTATGCCTAGGATGTAGGTCAGTGGTAGGACACTTGCTCGGTGTGGGTGTTTCTTCCTCTTCCTCCCCCTCCCCCTTCTAGTTACATTTTATGGTCAAACCTTGAATTTAATGCAAACTGAGTTCTGTACTTGATGTGTGGTAAAGCCCAACATTGTCTTCCATGTGTAAATATCTATTTCTCCCAACACTATTTATTGAAGAAAAAGTCCTTTTGCTATTGTGTCTTATTGACTCATTTATAAAATGCCAATTTAGATGTAAAGCATGGCCCTCTTTTGAGGATTTCTGAGTAATTCCATTGGTCTAAATATCTGGTTGTATCCTAAAACCAGGCTGCTTTTTAAAAACTATTATTATTTTAGCTTTACGGTATATTTTTGAAATCAGTTAGAATTGCCGTTCTCAACTTTCTTTTTATTCTTTGGCCATTTTCATCCTAAGTTGTTCCATTTAAGTTAAAGGATTATTTTTTTTTTTAATTCTACAAAGATTTATACTGAAATCTTAATAGGTATTGCACTGGATATGTGCATTACTTTGGGTAATATATTTGTTTCAACAATGTCAATTCTTTTAACACATGAAAATGTGTTAGTTACTGTTTTATTGTTATGAAAAAATCCAATGATGAAGGCAACTCTTATAAAGGAATATTTAATTGGGGATTGCTTAAAGTTTTAGAGGGCTAATTTTAGGATCATCATGGAGAGAATTGGGCAGGCATAGCACTGGTAAAATATCTGAAAGCTTTCCATCATGATCCATGGGCAACAGACCAAAAGAGAATGATACTGGGTCTAGCATGGGCTTTTGAAACGTCAAAGCCCAGTGATACACTGACTCTAACAAGGCCACACGCACTCCAACGAGACCACAACTACTCCAACAAGGCTACAGCTACTCCAGCAAGTCCACGCTTCCTATTTCTTCTCAGACAGCCCACCAGCTAGGGACTATGTGTGCAAATATATGACGAGGACTATTTTCATTCAAACCACCACAGCATGAAATACGTTTTATTTGGTTTTCTCCAATTTTATCACTATATTTAATTTTCAGTGTACAGCTATCTCTCTCATTCTTTGGCTTTATGTTTAAATTCTTGGGGTATGATGCTATCATAGATGATCTTGTTTTCTTGTTATTTCAGAAACTTCATTTGTAAGGTGCAAAATTATTTTATATGTTGTTTTTTATAACCTACAAATATACTGAATTTGTTTCTTAATTCTAACTCTCTCTCTTCCTCTTTCTCTCCCTCCCTCCCTCCCCCACCCCGTGTGTGTGTGTGTGTGTGTGTGTGTGTGTGTGTGTGTGTGTGTGTATAGCTTGGACATGAAGCATCAGTATAAAACCTCAGGATCAAATTATAAAGCAAAAGATGGAAACAGAATTAATGATGGAGATATATCGTGCTGGCCAGCCAAGTTATTCATTGCCACAATCACAAAACACTGGGCATTCCTTATAGGTCAGGTACTCTACTAAACGCAATAAAGGCACAGAAAAGCATAGCTTGAAGCCCCTCTCTTCAATGTGTTTACGTTTTTGACAGAAGACACACAAGGTATGTCTACTACAGTTTTACAAGGTTGCAGTGAGTTGGTTCTATGGTTTGAATAAGCGTTCAAAGTCCATGTATTATTGGCTTAGTTGCCAACCTGTAGCACTATTGGAAGATGTTGGAAATTAGTAGAAGAGGGTTAGGTCATTGAAGGTGTATGCTTAAAGGGGGTCTTGGGGCCTTGACCCTTTTTATCTTGCTCTTTGCTTCCTGGCTACCATGAGATTAGTAGTAGCTTCTCCTATCATGTGCTTTTGCCACACAGTGAACTGTTTAATCACCTATGGACTCAAATGCAACAGGGCCAATGGGCTGAAACCCATGAAAATATGAATCAAAAGAAACCATTTGTCATAGTTCTGGAAAGCTGAATGGAAGGTACGATGCATAAAGTGAGCTAGGTTTTAGCAGTCCAAGAGATGGAGACTAAGGGTTGGTTCCTGGGGAGCTATATTAACAGACAACTGGAACAAACAGTGACAGATGGTCATGCTTACATCAGAAAGATGAGGAGTAAGTGAAAGGAAGATGGTAGGTGGAGTGCTTCAAGTACAGTGAACAGGACCAAAGCCATGAGCATCTTGGAACACAGTTTCCTTTAGAACTATTTTTTTTCCCCCAAATGATAATAAGTCTTAACTATCAGGTCAGAGACTTAGATTTTCCCTAGTGGAATATGACACAGAGTAAGGGTATAAACAGAACTCAAGTCAGATTAATACCACACCGAGAGACTGGCTCCAGAAGATGTAGCTCTCAGGTGAGTCCTCGGAAGTCCATAATGAGTCTAGACAAGCAGCCATGGAGACGTCACGTGAGCAGTCAGTAGGAAATGGATAAATAAGAGAGTGGAAATGATTTAAGAGAGAGGGCAGGACTTGGCAACTGAGCAGAAAAAAAATATGGTGCCTAACTTGTATGCCCAGCCCTAGAGGGTCACTTACCAAACTGAGAAAAGCAAGCAAGTAATGCCATCTTGAGATGAAGAGGGTGGGTGTCTTGGGCTCTCTCAGGCTTGAGCTGTTTTAGAGAAATTCTGGAGTAGAAGAATACCAGAAGCATCCAGGCTCAATACCATAACCCAACCACTGCAGAGGCCAATCAGAAACACTGCAGATTTAACAAATACATCTCTAAGTTATGTAAGCTCAGCTGGAGTTATGTAGTGAGCCCAGGAGTTGAGATGTCAGAGCACAGATTTGAATATGTAATGTAGTTTTTGGAGAGGTTAATGAGGTCAAGAAAGTCTATCAAATGTAGGCAGGAAGGAAAGGATGAACAAGGCAAGGGATGCAAACAGCACTATCAAGGAGAAGATGGTGCTTCTATCCTTGCTGTTCTGTTATTAGTCAAATGACTAACAGAAATAGTACTGATGTCACAAGGCGAGAGGAGATGCAGATGCCAGGTGCTTTGGGCACTGCTGGAACACTGTGTACACTGAGTAGATGTCATCCCTCAGCTCAGCCAAGCACTGTTCTAATGAATGTGGGCAGGGAAAATAAAGCTGCATTCATAGGACAGGCTTATGCAACTCAAAGTTAGGTTTTGATGAACAAGGAAATGATTCAGAGAAGTGCCTTTAATGTAATATTAAGAAAGAAAATTCTGAATAAAATTAGCACTCTCCTAAGTAACAAGGTGCACACACACTCAAACGCTTGCAGTACAAGAAGACTGTCCATTCACAATGTTTATCTTTAGATGATAAGAATAAAAGGTAGAGATGGGAGCCAGTGAGATGGCTCAGCAGGTAAAGACATTTGTAGGCAAGCCTGAAATCCTGAGTTTGATCCCTAGAACTCACATGGTGGGCAGAAAGAACCAGCATCAGTGGGGTGTTCTCTGAATTCCATCAGTACACTGGAGCATGCCATTGCATGTGTGCATGTGCATTCTCTCTCCATTTCTTTCTCTCTCTCTCTCTCTCTCTCTCTCTCTCTCTCTCTCTCTCTCCCCTTAAACACACACACAGAAATGGAGAGAGAGAAATGGAGAGACAGGGATAGAGACAGAGATAAAGACAGAGACAGAGATAAAGACAGAGACAGAGATAAAGAGAGAGACAGGCTAAATAAATACATAAATTTAAAGAATAAGAATAAACGATGGGTGTCGACTTTCTATTACTTTATTGCATTGTTCACATTTTTATAACATGACCATAATATTTTATAGGCGGAAAACAATTTGCAAATAGAGAAAGTGATTACTAGCATAAAAACATGTAGGAGATTCTAGGAGGGAAGTCCTTCATTTTGATCTTAGCAACCTACACAATCATTGACCATAGTTTTCAGCAGGATGATGATAAAACATACTTGTCAAAATATTATAAAACATTATATATGTATATAAAGCCACTCAAATATGCAGAACACTATCTAGACAGTTGATGCCACCTGGGTTCTGTCTAATAACATTTTTCTTTCTTCTGTGTAAAAAGTAGAGATTATTCATAGTTCTGTGCTACACTGGAGAGATAAGTGAGCGGACACTGAGAGAATGAGGCTGTGGCTCTGGAAGACTTGCTTGTGGTCTGGTGATAAAGCAGAAGACTGTGGCTTGACAGGCAGTGATTTCATTTAACACAGAAAAGCGAATGTACCTCTAGAAGAAGTCAAAGAGTCAGATAGAGATGAAAAGCGCATAGAAATAGGAAGTTGTGAGTAAGACAAGCAAACAAACGAACAATAACACAAACAAAGGCAGAAATGTTTGCAAGGGTACACTGGGATGAACTTCAGCTATGAGCCATATTCTTAAACAAGGCCACTGTTTAAATGAATGTGTTTATTTCTTGTCCTTTATAGTCCCTCATACATGATTACCATGAGCCTTGTTTAAGCAGACAAAGCCCAACTGAAATTTTATAAAGGCAAATAAATGGTTAAAACGTATCAAAAAAAATTGCTGCGCCACTCCCTTACAGGACGGAGCCTTGTAAAAAGAGAATTCTTCACTTTTTGCCTCAAATACTGCCACATGCATAAATCAACCAGGTTTTACGTGGTTATTGAAAATGAATAAAAAAAAGTTACTTGGCTGTTCAAGATGTTACTCTATTTTCTCAACGAGATTATGCAATAATACCTGAATTTGTAACCAAAGAAAGAAGGTGGGTTATAGAACAATTATTCATAGAAATAGGACTCGCTTCATAAAAGGTAGACTCTCATGAAATGTTTCAAGGAATGACTGAATATGATTAGTTGCACTCCAAGTATTTCACCCTCACTTACGTTATTGAAATACACTGAAATAGCATTTGGTAATAATAAAATAGCTGTACACCTTAAAAAGGCTTAATAAATTTGATCTTTTAAAATATTTTATAATCTGTAATTGATATGCTTCTTTATATATACACATCTTTGAAAACATGTATTAAAATTAATCAGCATTAGTCCACATTCTTATTTAAAGAGTGGGATGGTGCAGAATCTGCTTGTAAAACATTTGCCTGCACTTAAATTGATTTTTTTACATCTTTTAGACTAAATAATAATATATTGAAGTATATATTATGAATTTAGGCACTATCTAATTATTTCTGAAATTTATTGCCAAGAAAAAAAACCTGTTTTGAATGTTCTTTCATCTATAAAACACAAGCGGTATATTTTGTTTTGTCTGTGAGAGACATCACACAGATATACGCTGAAGTCTCAATATTTTTGTGATCTGGTGTGCAACTGGAATTCATCTCAGGGCCAAAACATTTGGTCAGCTGGGTAATACTCCCAGGTTGCACTTCTTCACGAAACATAAACAGGAAAGTAAGATTACTGAACAGCTCTGAAAGCTGTTTTTAATTTGCCCATCTACTAAGCAGGTTCGAATAGGTACAAATTCCTCATTATGTAGCCACCACTGGCCTGGAACTCACCTTATAGACCAGGTGACCTTGAGAGTTTTGTTCATCCTTCTACCTTTGCCTGCTCAATGTTGAGATTACAGGCCAAGACTACCCAGTGTCCCTAATTGAAGCAGTAGTAGAAAGAATGTCCCACACCTGAGGAGATCAGAAAAGAACACCGAATTCCCCTGAAACTGGAGTTACAGATGTTGTAAGTCACCACGTCGGTTCTGGGAACTGAGTGTTGGTTCTTTATGAGAGTAGTAAGCACATAACTGAACTCTCTTCAGCTTTGTCACTAATTTGTAGAGAAAGAATTTCTATGACATTGAACACGGTGCTCATCCATGTGGCTAGAATGGCTGCTCAATGAGCTCCAGGGATCCTCTGACTTTTACCAACCATATCACCCTACCATTGCACTGGGGCTCCCGGCTTTTTTTTGGAGGGGGTGGGGGTGGGGTTTGGGGAGGGAACATCAAAACTCATGTCCTCATGCTTGCCTGACAGGTACTTTATGTCCCGAGCCATCTCCTCAGCCCTCCTTGGTTCTTAATACAAACAAGCAATCAACCTGTAGCAGAAAATATTCAAAAAGGATGGCCACTGGCTCCCAGCTCTGCCACCATGTTCCCGCACTGGAGTCTGGCACCGGCTGGCCACTTCAGTGCCTCCAGCCTGGAGTCCACAATACGATGGTGATGGTGTGGCTGCTGCCTTTGCAGGCCAACTCTACTGCATCCACAGCTCTAGGCAAGACCCTTGAGCCAACTTCTTTTCCCATGGTGCTCAGTAGATATCACAATAACCAGTACCCAGTAGAAATAAGACTCTTAATGCTTAAAGTTAACCACTGGATTTATATATCAGCAAATACTCAAATCACAAGATGACCACACAAGTTAGAAGGTTATTCCAATATTCCTAACCTTTAGATTTCATATCTACCAGTTTACTTGATGCCACATGGGTCCACATCTCTCTCTCTCTCTCTCTCTCTCTCTCTCTCTCTCTCTCTCTCTCTCTCTCTCTCTCATCCTTAGCTCCACTTCCCTTTTTCTTGTCCATCATAGGCCTCCCACTTCAAATAGATTGGGCAAGGAAATTTCTGCCACATCAACCAAAACTAACCATCACGTTCTCCAACGCAAAACCCACAGTCTTCCTTTCATTTCTGCCAAGTTCTGTAGTATGCACATCTAACTGATGGGATCCTATTTATATCCTGAAGTCAAATAGCCGTTTTTAGATTTCCAGCCCCCACTGCACAGGAAGATACACTGAGATTAGCAGTGGACGCCAAACAAGATACCACACACAGTGATCCATTTTCATGACTATGTCCACCACCTTGAGAGATGTCTTTCTTATATACAAGTGTACATTATAACATCCCTTACTCTTATCATTAAAATAGTTTAATTTTGCCAATAAGAAGCAATCCAAGTTCCTAGTCTTCCCACTGGCAGTCAACTCCATTGACATCTGTAATTTTATTCTTGTAAGAATGGAGTGTGACTGTAGTCACTTAATGGTAAATGTTTCTTTCTTCAAATTAGTAAAATTAACCAAAAAAAAAAAAATAACCTAGTTGAGTTTTTGTTCAAAGATATAATCAGAGATAGATTTGATTTTTTGCTAGGTCAGGAAAGACTGCCAGCTAAGGCATGTGCAAACTTCATGCTTTATAAGGAACAGGAAGCTGTCAAGGAATGAGGCTCATGCCTTTAATCCTAGGACTTGGTGGACAGTCAGGTAGATCTCTGGAGGTTTGAGGTTTGCCTAGTATACACAGTAAGGTCCAGGACAGTAAGGTTTACATATTGAGACTCTTCTTCAAAAGACAAAACAAAACTGAGCAAACAAACAAACAAAAAAAAATCATGGATTTGAATGTTAAACAAAACACACAGGAGTTTTAAAGAAATGGCCTAATTTTTAATTATCCTGCTTGTATGACTTTGAAGCCTATTAGTTAGCCCGTTTGAGACAACGTCCTCCTTTGCATGAGGACAGTAATAACTATCAGCTATGGGTGTGATAAAAAATAAAACAGCATGCATGAAAGAATTCCAGAGAGTATCTAGCATATATTAGATATTCATTGCTTTAATTATCCATCCATTCATTCCTTCACTCTATAAATATTGATTGAGCATCCTTACCATGCCAGGTACTGTTCAAAGTGCTTTTCAGGTGTTATTCAATAACACTGAGGGGGACAAAATATATGATGAGTTTGACCCTTTGGAGTTTATAAACTAGTGGAAGAGGCCACACAATAAATAAAGGAACATAAATATAATTACATAATTACAAACTGGGATGTATGCCATGAAGTTAAAGGATAAAGTGGCAGGAGAATGACCAGCAGGTGAGACCTAATTTAAATTGAGGTGGTCCAGGAAGGCTTCTCTCTAGAAATGTCATTAAAACTGAGAGATACATGAGAAGAAATTAACTAATTGAAGAGTAAGCAGAATGAGGTGAGCAAATAGTTGCTACTGATGCTCTGCACGGGATGATGCTCTGCACGGGATGCTGCTCTGCATGGGATGATGCTCTGCACTGGATGATGCTCTGCACTGGATGATGCTCTGCACTGGACGATGCTCTGCACGGGATGATGCTCTGTATGAGATGATGCTCTGAACTACTCAGTGTCCTGCACTGGATGATGCTCTGC
>JANHMN010000017.1:53006375-53029252 GCA_030674055.1 Rhabdomys pumilio
CTTGCCAATTACTTCTTTGGACAAATGACTGTAGGTACAAATATTGGGTTCCAAAGAGTGCATTTATACAAATATCTTTCTATACATATATATACAACTATATGTAATGTGTAGTTGGTGTCTGTCAAGCTAGTGTTTCTCTTTTCTGAAGATCATCTGTTTTTACTTTAATTTGCATTTTCATAAGTTTATATACCCTTTGCATTTTTTCTTTTATAAGCTAGTTCACTTCCTATCTTTCCTATAGGGATATTAATAATTTTACAGGTTTTTGGGAGCTCTTTATTGACTGAATAGATCAACTTTTTGTTATTTTGTGGAAAATACATCTCAGAATTTGCTTTTGTTTTTTTTTAAGTCTTATGATCTAAATGTAAATTTCAGTGAGAGTGACTCCACTAATCATTAATCATCTGTGGCTTTTTAAATTTTTCTTTTCTGCTGGAATGTTCTTCTTTGGGGTGGATTAATGACTTTTATCATCTTTGATCTTTTCTAGTTTTACTTTTAGTTTGTAATCTACCTGAAAGCTATGCTGGTCTTCGCTATACTGTGCACTCACCACCACCAAGTTTAGGTCATTTAGAGTGACCTTTGGGGTAACTGGGCTATAGTCATTGGTTGAGAATGATTAGAGACTGAAGGGAAGGTTTAATGGTTAAAACATTTGCCAAGTAAAAATGAAGATTGACGTTTGGGTCTTGAAAATACATAAAATTCAGATAAGCATCACAGTTTGCTTGCAATCCCAGCTCAAGGAAGGTAGAGAAAGGATCCTTGGAACAAGCTGAATAACTAGACACGTGTGGTTGGTAAGCTCTGATTCATCACAATGACAATATGTTGTGATAGGTAATAAAGATTCCAGATATTAATTCTGAGCCTCTACATACATGGGCACAAAAATTCATGTCTACCTATACATACATACATGTATCTACAAATGTGTAAACATGCATGCAAGGCACACACACATATGTGCACAAAAATAATCATTTAGGTAGTTGTTTGAGGTAATTACACTAGTTGCTTTTCTTGTGGTGTTGACAAAATACCTAATAAAAGAAACTTAGGAAGAGTTTATTTTGGTTCATGGTTTGAGCAAGTTGTCCAGGACAGGGAAGAAATAGTAGCAAGAATACTTCTAGTTGTGTAAGTGGAGGCATGTGGTAGCTGATTCTACTATATCCTTAGTGTAAGACCTGATACTCTCAATAGGATAGAGAAGAAAGTAGGAATTTCATGTGAATTCATTGCCACAGGAAAGAAGTTTTTTCAACAGGACTGTGATAGTGCAGATGAACAATCAATAAGGGAACCTAAAAAATGTGAGTTCAGCAAAGAAAAGCATCGCTCAGGCAAACAGGCAGCCATGTGTATGGGGAAAAGTACACATCTACATCAGAAAGAGGGTTAGTATCTACAATGTACAAAGAACTAAAAAACCCTAAGCTTCAATGAACAAAACACTAAAAGATAATATACAAACAGCTGAGAAACATATTTTCAATATCCCTAACTCTCAGAGCAATAAAAATTAAAACTATTTTCAGATTTTTATATTACCCTAATAAAAATGGCAAGATTCCCCAAACAAATGACAATTGATGGTATGATGTGGTAAAGAGAAACACTCACCGCTGGTAGAAAAGCAAACTGGTACTGTCACTGTGCAAATCAGTCTTAAAGGTCCTCACTGTGGTGGTTTGCATAGGAATGGCCCCCTTAGGCTTGTGTGTTTGAATGCTTGGCCTACAGGGAGTGACACCATTAGTAGACATTTTTTTATTGGAGTAGGTATGGCCTTGTTGGAGGAAATGTGTCACTGTGGGGATAGGCTTTAAAGTCCTATGCTTAAGCTCTACCCCAGATGCAAGAGACCCTCTTCATGGTTACCTTTAGATCAAGATATAGATTGAACTGTTAGCTCCTTTTCCAGTACTGTGCCTGTCTGGATGCTGTCATGCTTCCTGCCTTGATGATGATAATGGACTAAACCTCTGAAACTGTAAGCCAGCCCTAAAAACTAAATCTTGCCTTGTTGCTGTGGACATGGTGTCTCTTTACAAAATGGAAACCCCAACTAAGACACTCATAAAGCTAGAAACAGATCAACCACAAGATTTAGCTATTCCACTCTTGAGCATTGTACCTAAAGGACTTAACATCCTACTATAGAAGTATCTGTTCATACCTGTTTATTTACACTCTAACCATAATAGCTAGGATATGAAAACAGTCTAGATGTCTGTCAATGGATGAATGAGAAATGAACAATGAAAAACAATAAAATGTGCAAATTTACACAGCTGCTAATAATAATGAAATCAAATTCATAAGTAAATTGATGAGCTGGACACAATCATCTGCATGATGAAACCCAGACCCAGAGAGGTGAATGTCATGTATTCTCTCATTTGTGGATCTTAGCCATGAATCTTCAGATATGTTCCCCTCCCCCTGCTCTCACCTCTTGCCACTTGTGCCATTCAGGAGAGCTTGCCACAAGGTCATCAGAGTGGGAGTGTTGGCCCTCACCAGTTGCAACAGTCAGGAGAGCAGGTCCTGCAGCTTGCTGTCAGGGCAGCACAGTAAAGCTGGCCCAGGTGACAGGGTCACAGGTGAGCAGCCCCCCACCCCAGGGCAAAAGTGATGATGATCTGGCCTAGGTACTCATCTGCCCTGAGGTGGTGTGGGCACGGGGATGATGCCCTCACTTCCTTCACCCTTTGCTACCTGCAGTAATCAGGAGAACGGGCCCCATGATCAGGAGAGTGGGAGAGCTGGTCCTGCCCTTTCCTGGCTGCAGCACTTAGGAAAGTAGGCCCTGTACAGTGCCTTAACTGGGTAGCACAATAGAGCTGGCTCTAATGGTGTGACTATGGGTATGCTGGCCGCAAGGGCCTGAGAGCAGGAAGGCTGACTTTATCCCTGACAACTACTGTGGTATTGGGTGGGCTATCCAGAGCTTTGCTAGAGAGCTGGCCTTGGTGGTACAGATGCAGGCTGACCTGCCCAGCTACCACCCAGGACAAGATCCAGGGTTCTGAGTTGATCCACTCCACAATCTGTTACCATCTACAAACTGTTGGAGTATGTGAAAGGCCAGTCCTGCTAATCCAAAGCTGCAGGACCTCCATGACACGGGGCATCAGCAGGATAACTAAGAGGAGTCCCGGTGAGGATCCAATATTGATGGTGTAGCAGAAGTCAGAGGCCTTGAACCAGACCAATGACTCATTGCAATGAACATTTGCAAGTGAAGATGTGTGGACAGAGGGGTACATTGTGGGACAGACTATGACATATTACAGCTTCCATGGCGAGATATTTTCTGTTTTCTCTTATTGTTTTTGCCTTTGGGGGTTTTGTTTTGTTTGTATTTTATTCCTTTTGAGGGGGAGGTTGCAAGGCCAAATATGAGGGGACAGAGAGATGAGTAAGACTGAGGTGCATGCTGTAAAACTAACAAAGAATCAATAAAATATTCAAAAAAGAAATACCCATAGAAATCAGGAAATTATTAAGGAGTCTAGGGATAGGAGAATTTCAAAGGAGGGAAGACAGAACATAATGGTAAAAAGAGTGTGTAAAAGTTGCTTTTATTTACCATGCGTAATTGTCATTACTGCTGAATCGGCTCACCCTTTCTGATTCTTTCTCAACTTTTGGCAGCCTGGTTCAACTTGGCTGTTTTGACTCTAAAAGTCTCTCCAAGCTGACTGATTCAAACTGGCTTCTCTCCGCTTCTCACTGAATTGTTCTTCTTGGCCTCAAACTAACTCTGGCAATCTGTTCTAATCTTCTGGATCCTTCGTATTCTCTGGCTCATTCTGTCTTCATCTGTTTCTCTGTAAAACTGTCCCAGTAAAACTGCCTCTGCTCTACAGAGAACTTATGAACAAACTCAACTGCATTACAGTAAACTCAGGTGAACAGAACTGAACTGCTCTTTCTTTCCTATTCTCTTGAAAGTTGGGTGTATCCTATCTCTGAATCATTCTGCCAAAACTTTCTCTTTGACAAATTTTCACTTTGTCTGTCCCTTAATTGGATATCACTTTCACACATGACTGTTTTCTTTTACAAACTAACCTGTAGGGATTAACAGTATGTATTAAGGGTGTGTCTGTAATTTAGCCAGAGGGATTAAAGGTTTGTCATTCCATCCAACCACATAAACTTAGAAGATCTTTGGATATGATCTTAAGCTAAAAAGTGTACCAAGTTTAACTATTACCAGAGAAACAGTTATCAATCCCACAAACTTAACAGTCTAAATGTTCTTAGGAAGATCTTACGAGGATGCAGTGATCCTTCATAACTGAAGTCCTGATCATCTGTCCTTCAGCAAATGTCCCTTGCAGTGTCAAGGTTTTCCAGTTCTGCCAGTCTGATGAACAATCTGTCCTTTCTCAGCCAGTTTCTTGAGCTGTCCTCATGCAGGGGACTCAGCTTTCTAGATGATCTGCATTGGTGCATTTCTATGTGTCTTTCTTTCATTTGGAAGCTTCTCTACTCAGATTGGATCTTTATCAATTTTGATGGAACCTATAGGCTTTCATTGCCTGTGAAAATATAGACAAAACCTCTTCTCCAACATAACACATTCTTCGACTTCCATTCTGATATTAAAACATCTTTATAGTATATGGGTTGATCTAATTCAGCATTTTTTTTTTTTTACAATCCAGTGTCTTTCAGCTAACCTTATTCCCTGTTTCTGTTTATCAAGTTACAATTAGATCTTTATGAATGCATACATAAGCTAGATACTTAAGCACTCATATTCCATCCCCAGTCTATACCAGCAAGCCAGGTTTCTCATCCATTTAAACACAGAAACAATCAAGCCATATTGCATTAGATGTCAATAGATAGTGTTTCCAATACTTAGTTTAGTTTTCTCAAGTTGCTCAGTAGATTCCTGACAGGAAAACTAAACTAGGATAAGCACTCAGTGCAGACTTCCAATCCATCTTGCTCCTATGCCACATGTGTGACTAGAGGCACATCGAGATGATCCCAGTCCCACCCCCAGCCCCCAAAGCCAACCCTCCCATTATAACTTTCTCCTAACTGAAGTGGCAAGCCATCTTAAATATACCTATCTAATTACTGGCCTGTGGAAATTTTAATAAAATGATTATTGTTCTCTGCCTCCAGACCGTGAGCTTTTTCTACCCACATTAATATTTGGAACACACTGAAACAAGGGCCCATGAAGTCAACTGTCCCAAACAAGACAGAAAACTATGTTTGTTGTTGAAATTATTTAAATCTTGGCCCAGGGCTTCTACCTAACCTAAGGTTATTGAGTTCCCAGATAAAACACACACACACACACACATAGCCTTTATATTTTAAATAAGCCTTAATAGTACAATAGCTTGGCAGCTGCCTACGTTCTATGTTGTTAGAATCTATTTTCCTATCAAAACCCCCACGTTATCACTTACTACTTACTATGTTCCATCTGGGCTGCTCTTAACCACAATTGGGTACCTTTCAGAGCCATGTTCTCTTGACCTTTAACCCATGGTGGCTTTATTGGACAAAAAGGGGGAGATGTAGTTGTTTGGACTGATGCTGCTTGTATTCTAATGGTAATTTGGTCCCCAAAAACTGGTTGTCCCAGAGAGGAGAGCATATGCACATAGATGCTAGCTAAGTGACCCTGCCCCCATTTAATTCTGATTGGTAAATAAAGATGCCAATAGCCAATAGCTGGGCACAAGAGACATAGATGGGTTTAGGTCTTGTGGGCTTCAGGTTGGAGAAGAAGAGGAGAAGAACATCATACAGGAGGAGCAAGGATAAGCCATCATAGGTTAGCTGAGTCACAAAAATGTGGCCCTGTGTGCTAGTCAATTGGAGTTTAGAGCAGCCTGGTGAAAATAATAAATAGTAAGTAATAATTTGTAGTTATTGATAAAAAAAATAGATTCTAACAACATGGAAGGTAGGCAGCTACCCAGCTATTGTGTTGCTTAAGGCTTATTGTAAATATAAAGGCTGTGAGTATGTCTTTCAACTAAGAACTCAATAACCAAAGATGGGGTAGAAACCCCAGGCTGGGGATTTTACAAATTTCTACTACAATGTTAATTCCAAAAACAATGTAGCTCTGATTACTATTGGCCTAAACCACTAGTATATGCCTAACAGGGGCTGAGTGTGAGAGCAGGTGTTTAGTATGAATGAGGTAATGTACGTGTATAGCTGCAAATACACATAAAGTAAACAAGTAAATAAATGTCACTGTTTCTATACCTGTTTATGGATATATAGCTATCACTACTGGTCTGGTGTCACAATTTTCTCCTCTTACCCACACTGAGTTCTCTAAGCACCTTTCTTTCTGACATGATATGTGCTAGAAATTACTTCTGTATGCCCAGAGAGCTGAATAAACATTAATCTGGTTAAGTTCAAGAAATACAGAAGTTTAGCTTTCATTGGCTTTTTTCACATTTATTTGCTATCAGCAAAATACATGTGCACTGGAGTTACAGGCGGCCTATGGGAACATGCCAGACTTTTCCTGGTTTTGATGTGTTGTTTTATTTGCTATTGTTTTCTCCTCATCTATTTTGTTGTGTCTCAGAGGGAGGAACGCATGGACAACGGTTCAGTAAGGGTTTCAGTCCACTGCCATCAAAGAAGCAATTAGTTGAAATTCCACAGACTCCTCAACAACTTATCTTCTTTCATTTTAAGTCTTCAGCACCATATGCCAGGTTTTCTTCTTTTCTGTGTATTTGTGGGCATTTTTTTTTTTTTTGCAGGAAATCAAGGTTGCCTATGAGATATGTCTAGACGGTCTCTTCGTGAATCTGAGTAGTAGACACACCCCTAAAGGCTTTTGCTGTAGGACTAGACCTTCAAGTGTTTTAGCATAAGATATGAAAGTTAAATGAGAGAATATTCTGATATATGAAATTTAGCTCTACTCCAGTTTTTCAAAAATGCATCTGTTCATGTCTTAAGGCATACATAAATGAATTGATAATTTGATATCAGGGGGAGTTGGCTACACATGTGACACATTATGACGCTACAGAATTTGGAAGGAATAGCATTATGTTCTTTAAGTATTTTTGATAGAACAGTATTACAACTTCTGGTATTTAAGTGTGCAAACTAAATTCAAATTAACTATCACACAGTATCTAGCCCTTAAAATAGCCAGATTAATAACAAGCTGTGAATTATTTCATATTAATCCGTCTTAACTATTCAGAAAATACTTATTAAGTTAAAAAGCAGACAACTACAGTATTTTGTGTGTTAGAAAGTCAACAGAGAATAATACCAGTTTGCCAGGTTCACAAAGTCAACTTTCTTATGAGAAAATAGACTCCAAAGAAGAACCATCAAGTGAACTGTTGAAATTTGGAACAAAAACATAGAAAATAAAACCTATTTCATTTTATTTGGATTATGACATTGTAGCATTTTTAAAGGAAAGAAAATGACTTTATAAAGTTACCTATTAAATAGTCAGTGTATGATGTTGTATATTACTCGAGTCTTCGTCCGTACGATATTTCCCATGTAATTTTCTAACTGGGCTCATAACTCTTTTTGTATCCTTGTGCCTGAATATGCATGATTTCTCCTTTCTGCTTGTAGTTAGGACTTCTGTCTTTACAGTATATGGGCACAAAAGGCTATGTTATATTTGCCACGGGAACCATAATTTTTAAGACCCCCGTGCTTGTAAAATTTTTACCTTTATTATGGTACTATAAAGTAGATTTTGTATTTTATAGAGAATTACACATAAAAGTAGCACAATGCTGCTTCAGTGCAAGGCCTGTGGAGATAGATGGTTTCACGATATTGTGCCTTATTCTTTTTAAAGCTCCTCATACATTATAAGCTCTTACACCAGCCTCTGTTGCTGGGTACCTGTCAGTTGCCTTATGTCACTAATCCCGAATCTTCAGATTGCCCTTACAGTGGAATGATTCGTTACATCTTCTGTCACGGAACTTCACATCACCCCCAACCAGATTAAGCAGACTATATTCCTGAAACATACTAACTTGGCTTTTGTGAGATGACTTGCTTAAGCCAGTAGTATGTAAGCGGAGATGATACTGTGAATTCTGAGACAAAGCCTTAAGAAACACAGACTGTCTCTTTGTCCTCTGTATGTTGTCTGCCATGAGAAGAATACAAATGTGCTGCATGTGGCTGTGTAGAGGCTGGAATGAGATGTGCCCTGTAAGTCTGCACCATTTGGACACTTGGTCTCCAGTTTGGTGGCTGTTTGGGAAGGGCTAACAAGTGTAGTCTTGTTGGAGGAGGGATTGAAGATTTAAAAAGCTCTTGCCATCCCTAGTATGCTTTATCTGCTTCCTGCTTGCCATGTGAAATGGAAGCTCTCAGCTGTTCTTGTCATGATGCCCAAGCAGAAGGAGATGTAAGCTCTCAGCTGTTCTTGCCACCATGCCTTCTCTCCGTCTTCATGGACTCTAACCCACTGGAACTAGAAACCCAAAATAAACTTTTCCTTCTATAAATTGCCTTCCTTGGTCATGGTGACTAATCACAGACATAGACAAGTGACTAAAACAAGCTGCCCCTCCCAGTATGTATGGGAAACAAAAGGAAGGCTCACAGAACAGACTTGAGCTCAATCAAAAGTCTAAAGTCCAACAAAGCCAATTTTGGCCCAGCCAATCCAACCTAAAAGTCCTGAGAGAAGAAAATAAGTGTTAGTATTTCACTGAGACATTGGGGTTGATGGTTATGCATCATGGTTGGGCCAGTAGCTAACTGATATCATTCACATCATTGGTTCCTAAGCATCTGTCTTCCTTTGTGTCTGCTGAGTGTTTTTAACTGGTTATTGAAATGGGTGGAATCAACTGAATGTGCCAAAGAGCAAATAAGACATCTTTGCTATACATTTCCCAGAGTACAAAAAAGACTACTGTCTTCAATATTAATATTTCAGCCACCTTTCGAAAATAATTTCTTCATAGACACTAGCTTAATAAACTGCCAACAGTAATGAGGCTCAAGTACTGGGATTAATGTGTTGGAGCTTATCCATCCTTTTATGCCATATTAAGAAGTATTTAACTAGTTCAAGCATTTTCATGATCTAGTGACGATTCTTTGTGTGAATATTCTACACACTCATACCTTATTCATATGTGTTTGTATCACTGGCAGAGAGACTTGAGGACAGCTTCTAATTTTCTTGTGTATTGACAATACATGTCTGTATAATACCCTCTTCTTAAGCCATGCTTCTCTAACCAAGAACATGTTGTAATGGTGAGTAGAATGTCACATCCATGATTATATTCTTTGTCCTTTGTCATTTCTGGATAGATTTCTCTCTCCCTCCCTCTCTCTCTTTCTGTCTCTCCCTCTTCCTCTCCCTCCCCCCATCCCTCTTTCTGTCTCTCTGTGCTCCGTTATAATGGAACAAGCTTCTGTGTGGTAAGGTTCACATGGCAAGATCTGTGAGCAGCTTCTAGTTCACTGTCAGTTAGAGATTGAGGCTCCTGATTGTAAAACTGTCAAGTGACTCACTTTTGCTGCCTCCAAACACAGATAGATAGCAACCTCAGCTAACAACTTAATTACAAATGTGCAGAGACACCTGGAAGCAAAGAACCTAGTTAAACCATGCACTGTTGATCTACAGAAGCTGTGGATTTAGAAATGTATGCTGTTTTGTTTAATTTGTGTTAATTTGGTACTTTTCATCACATAATAATCCTCCATTTAATCAGGTAGCAAGTTGATAGTTTCTATAATGTGATACATGTTTACTTTTGTTCATTTCAGTCATTTATTGATCTTAGCAATTTGGATAACCTAGTAGAAGGATTGTTTGAGTCCAGCCTAGGCCATATAGGGGAAGACTGTATCAAAAACCAACCAACTAACTAACCAACCCACCAACCAATCAACTGACCGACCAACTAACCAACCAAACAACCAACCGACCAACCAACCAATCAACCAACCAATCAACCAACCAATTCCATCAAATACAAAAAATTTTTTAGAGTGCTAAAAGTCTGGAGATAAAATAAGATAAATTGCTTGCCTTTGAAAAGCCTGTAGAATGTCAGACTTTTTAGGCAGCCACTTAAAACAGAATGGGGTAAACATTTTCATGTAGATAGGAGCTGACAATATGAGCTGTGTTGCTTATAATGATTTAAAGTGGACTTTACAGTATTTAAGTGTAACATTTAGCATTAGGTATCTACAAGCGCAACAGTATTTCTTCTGTGAGAAAATGCATTTATATTTTTATGCTTTAAAAGATGATCTGGACAGTTTTACATACTATTCTGTACCTAGCAACTTATTTATCAAAATACAATGTCTTATATATTGTATTTGACTTTAATGAAAGCTTTAAAATTCAGTGGCTTAAATAAGTCATGCATTTATCTCTCTAATAAAACTCGGTGCAGGGTGCAGACAGTCAATGTAGATAGGTTTCCATGAAGCAATCCAGAGACCCAGCAACTATGTTTAGTTGCTCTGCCAAGCTGTCCATCCTGGGAGTTAGGTCACTACGTCTGTATTTCTGGATTAGAGTGCACAGCAGGAACAGTGGGAGAAATATTGTAGGGTGGACATTTTTTTTTTTTTTTTGTAAAGCAAGTAATATAGAAACTGAACACATTGCTCCCTCTAGCATTCCATGGCTGAAAATGGAGTCACATGGCCACACCCAGCCACAAGGGGAATAGAAAATGTAGCCTCCAGATGGATGGCTGTGTTCCCAGCTGAAACTCAATTCCAATGGAAGAGAAAAATAGATTTGGAAGGGAGGAGGAGCCAGAAGTCTATCACGCATAGGTATGCAGACACTACATACAAATTGATTTCTGGTTTCAGCATTTTTATTTTCATTTTCTTGGTAGGCATTCTAAAAAATAATGTCAATTTTATTTTCTATGACTAGAATGAGAGTTAAGACGCTTCTGGAGCCAAACCCACGTCCTGTAGTTGCAGTGTGAGGATGGGGCAGGGGATGAGGATGAGATGAGGATATGTTTCACTTCAACTCCTCAGAGGAGCAAGAAAACCACAAGGAGATTGAATACACCAGAGTTTTATTGTAAAAACAGCAACAATGATAAAGGATTGAAAAAGAGAAAGCCACAATCCTGTCACTTCCCAGTGGACAATGCCATACCATGGGACTATATTATCCTGCTAGGCTGGCTTGGGAGGATGAAGTTCCTAGAGTGTTCATAGAGACAGAGACTTAGATAGCAGGTGGTGGTGGCACATCACCTTTAACCTCGGCACTCAGATTTAGAGATGTGTGGATCTCTAGGAGTTCGAGGTCAGACTGGTCTACAGAGTAAGTTCCAGAACAGCCTGGGCTACACAGAAAAACGTTGTCTTGAAAAACCACCCCCCCTCCAAAAAAGGGCTGTCCCCCCACCCCCGTAGCTTGTACTGTTTCTAAAGACTTGCATTTCTTTGTGCTTCAAGTTGTGTCACCCAAGACAAAGAGTTCATTTATATATTACCACATTTCTGACAATGCTGAGATGCTGTAACTCTTGAACTGTATTACAAGTAGCATAACTGAATTCTATGGAATTATTATTCATCATTTTAGTTTGTTTTTCTAAGGTTACTTTTTTTTTTTAATAAAAACACTGGAGACTGAACCTAAGGGGCTATTCCTCACCTTGTCATAGTGCCCTATAGACTGAGCTCTAACAGACAGACTGTTTGAGGGAATAAAGAACAAGCTGGAGAGAAGTAGCTCCTTCGTGAAGTTACTGTTATGATCTAAAGGATAACGGAGTTGCATTTAGTGGGGTCAGGTGGGCCTGCCCATCCTGGAACAACCAGGACACATGTGGGGGATGACCGGGTCGCTTCTTATATCTTCTTGCATTTTCTGTCACATAATACACTAGGGCAAGCCAGGTACCTGACTCTTACTAGCATTAAAGTCCCCACTAAGACAATGAACTCTCAGGCCTGGAGACCTAATACTCTAGCTGGACTGGGCCCTTCACTTGGCCAAAGGGCTACCCATAGAAGGGTGGACTCGCCTTAAGTTAGGAGAGATAGGCGGGGTAAACTAGGTCTTCAATGAGATCCTGTCCTTTTTCCTACCTATGATCGCAGTCCCCCGTGCAGGCTGCAGCTGTGTTGCTAGTTAAGTTAGCCTCCTTTTAATCTTTTCTGTCTCTTTCCAATCTCGCTTTCCTTAACACTTTAGGCTTTTTTTCTTTTTGTAAAGCCTCCTTCCCGACCATGCAGCTGCTTGTTGGCCATGTATCTACCCTCTGTGCCAGCTCCAATGGTGTCTTAATTACTATTCTATTGTTGGAGAAGACACCATGACCTTTGAAAAGAAAATATTAATCGGCAGCTTGCTTACAGTGTAAGTTTAGTCCATTATCATCATGGTAAGGAGCATGGTAACATGCAGGTAGACACTGTGCTGGAGAAGTAGTTAAAAGCTACACCCTGATCTACAGGCTGAGAGATCAGCTGGGCACGAGCTTTTGAACCCCAGAAGCTCTCACTTTCCACAAGGCCACTTCTAATCCTTCTATCACTCTACTCTCTGGTGACTAAATGTTCAAATGCAGGAGCCTGTGGGGGCCATTTTTATTTAATCACCACAAATGGCGTGGCTGCTTTCCATCTCCCTTTGTCCTCCTCTGAGATTTACAACGTTCAGAGTTGTTCTTTTAATCTCTAATAACATTGTCCTTGGGCCTTGTTTCAGTTCGTCCTTAAATTACTATTATTATTATTATTTTTTCAACGAGACTAAGTATCCCAAGAAGGGATACAGATTTCTCCTGTGTCATTTGGTTAACCACAAGGAAGGACCTCTCCAATTCCAGTAACAGCAGCATAGTGGAAAAAAAAACCTCAGTACTTCAGGAAGAAGATGAGGGTCTGGGGTGATATTTTGGTGCCGGAGAAGAAAGTCCATTACACACTGTAGACTACCAGTCATATGGCTGACTGCTGTATTGCTAGCTGGGAGAAGATCAATATCCAAACACAGCTTCTGTACTGTTTCTATGTATGACGTACCCTCCCATTTCTTAGGATTCTGTTGTTAGTCCTCTTTCTCTACCCCTTCAGAATTCATGAGACTAATGTAACCATGAATTTAGACTCAACTTTCAATGAGTGTTTTTTTTTTAACATTTTATTAGCACTGATTAAATCTAGCAAGAGGACTAGCTTAGTCCATTCAAGTTGTTCAGTTTCTGCTACATCAAGAAGGGCATGAGAAAAAAGGGAATCACTGTGCGAAGTGTGGTATGCCTTCCTTGGAAACTACCTTACTTTCTGACCTTTCTTTGCTTTGGACTCTATATTCTGAACACAAAGACCAATTTCCTTTTGAGCTATTTGTAAAGATAGACTAATAAAAGAGATACATCTCTCTTTTTTTTTCTTTTAACTCAAATGAGCTATTTACCACTGTAACTAGCATTATCACTCAAAAGCTTTTCTAATGGAGAAGAAAATACCAGCATCGCAGTGCTGGAGGTTAAAGGTAACTTTAAGTCATGATTAAGCAGGGCCATAGGACAGTAAAACCAGGGTCTAGTCATTTGCCAAAATTGTCAGCCATTAGATAGGCAAGATTCAAGGTCTGAGACGATAAAACCTGCGTGGTTTTACAGGTGTGGGGTTGCTAGAAAAATAACACCCCTCTCTGGATATGAAGGTCTTCACAAAGAGGTAATGAGTCCCTCCAAACAGTTGGGTGACATGAGCTGTCATCAGTCTAGATAGCAGTAGACCAAGGGTGAAGGGAAGACAAGGAAATTGTGCGATCCTAGGCTGGGGTGCCAGATTCTTAGGACGTTCCCAGGCCTAACTTCTCTTCTCGTTGCTAGTCCCACTCTGGGAAGCTGGTGGCAAGTGGGGACCTCCGGTTGCAGCAGATGGCCGGCTCCTATACTCTAGCAAGGCACTGTCTGGAGGCCCCGCGCGCATGCGCATGAGCATAACCCAGGCAGCTCCTTTGGTCGCCGGCATCCCCTCTTACCTCCTCACCCCGACCTACCCCAGACACCAGGCTCCCAGCGCGCCGGTCACCCGCAGGTCACCCGCCGGCTCTTCCCAGGCCCGGCCGCGCGCCTGCGCACGGGTATACCGAGCGCACAGGGTTACTAGAGGTGGAGCGCCGGGAGGGCGCGCGGCAGGAGGCGGACGCCGTTACGGCGGGAGCGTGGTCACGTGGCCGCTGGTCACCGCCGCCACCTCCCGCCCCATTCTCTTGCTGGTCGGGCCAGGCCCCGCGTGTTCCACGAGAGCCCGGCAGACTGACGGGGAGAGAGAGAGAGTGAGAGAGAGCGAGCGAGAAAGAGAGAGAAAGAGAGACAGAGACAGAGAGAGAGAAAGGAGGGGAGGAGGATTCAGGGAATAGGAGCTGGGGAGCCCTGCTGCGCTACAGGTAAAAACATAACGATGCTAACGGTGAAAAAGCGCCTCGCCTCCCCTGTCAGCCTCCCCGGCCAGCCGCACACCCGTCGCTCCCTCCCCGGCCTCTCCTCAGCCTCGCTGGGCCCGTCCCGCCGCCCGGGAAGGCCCGAGCCGGCTGCGGATTGCACGCGGGCTGGGAAGGGAGGCAGGTGGGGTCTTCCGTCCGCTGCGGGCCGGCGGGCGGGCGGGCGCGCACACGGGTGAGGCGGCCCCTCAGCCTGCTCGTCCCCGTCCCGTCGCCGCTCCCCCGGAGGCCCAGGCCGAACCCGGAGAGCAGCTACCGGGCAGAGCCGGGCGGCTCAGCCATCCCTACTTCCTCCTTGCTCGGTTCTCTGTTTATTTCAGCCCTGGGCAGCACGTTTCCTTCACAGGCCGGAAGTCAGGCGGCTCGAGCCCTCAGCCGAGCAGCCTCTGAGGAGAGAAACCGTCTCCTGCCTTCAAATGCTTGAGTGATACTTAAGTTATTCACACCAGCACCTGTCAGCTCGAGGCCTGTCAGGACCCGAGGAAAGCTACCGGGAGAGTTGCCCCTGCCCTCTCTTTTTTCCTGGAGATGTACTGCACTTCCAGTACATTCTGTGCAGACGCAGACGCGACCTAGAGTTTGGTCAATACTAGTTACTAATATTTCAGTGTTAGTTACTAACTGATTTAGCGTTTGAGAATGATAACAGCTTTTTGAATGTTACATCTTTTACAGCCCCTCACCCTCCACCCCCACGTCACTTTCTGCAGAGTCTCATTTCTCAATTCTGAGCTGGACTGAATCCTGAAACTTTAACGTGCAGTGCAGGTTACATGCTTGAGGTGGATTGTGTTGGAGTGTTAGGGCATCTGTACAAGTACTACATCAAAATGTAGTCCGTCAACCACCTCTTTATAAGTGTGCTGTTGCACAGGATGCGTCGAGCGTAAGCACTAGTGAAAAAGAAATCTTTGAATACAGTGGCAAAGAAATTCACTTTCACGTTATGTGTCTTGGGTTCTGTCCTATTCCAGGATTTCCTTGGTGTCTTGAATTTAAATGGGAAAGGCTGCAGCAGTGTGATAGAGAGCATCCATCAAACCCGAGGCCCTGGGGTTCCTGTTAAAATGTGATATTAATTCAGTAGACGTGATAATCGATACAACTTGTTATTCTTCATTTCTCATGTGCTGAACAAGACCTTGTTCGGTACAAAAGATGTAGATATCTTCAGTGTATAGAAACGAAGTTATGTGTCTGTAAAGATAGACACACACACACACTTTTTTAATCTCTTCGAATGAAGAGGTGGCCTGGTATAGGAAGGTTCAGTGGCAGGATGCACTAAAATAAGTTTGCTTAGGGGACTTAGAGTGAGCCAACGCTAGATTCTAGGAGAAGGAAAAGAAGTACAAATTCCGTGTTCTGTATGTGGTGTGGTGCCTGCATCACTTTTTTTTTTTTTTTTTTTTTGTTATAATGGTTTGGTGTACTTCTTGAAAGACTTGCTCCCCAGTTCGTTGAGTTTTAATTAAGGCATAGGCTTGGAATCTTGGGTTCAAATGTAATGCTAGGTGAAAGTTTCTTTTATTGGCAAAAGCATTGTGTCTGATGTCTTCATGTGTAGCCTCAGTTGGGCAGTGTGTTCTTGGTACTTAAAGCATATTTTTTAAACAGTCAGGAGCCACACAAATGCTGGGATTCTGATTAGCTTCGTTTTTATTATTATAATTTAGAAGTTAAATGGATGAATTTTCACAGTGTTGTTGATTTTTATTTTCATTTTAAGAATAAAAATTTGTCCCTTTTTAAATTTCCAGAGCCTCAGTGCTTCTGCTCTTCCCTGAGTGAGCTGAGTAAGACACACCTATAAAGTTGTCTTTCACTTGCACTTGTTTGTACATTTGGCTGTCCCAATCTCAAGGTTGTTTGTTTGTTGTTTGTTTGTTTGTTTTTTTTGTCACTGCTAAATGTAAAATGTGCCTTCTTTGCTTTGACTTGGAAGGCCCTTCCCAGCCCCCCTATGTTTACCCTCCCATGACCCCTCATGCTTATTTCATACTTTTTTCCTATTCTTTTATCCCAATGCCTGGTTTTGATAAGATTTCTTTGTATTTGTCATTTTATACTTGATATCTTAATATTTAGGTTTAGAATTTTATCAAATTCCTGGCTTTCTATTCGGCTAGTAAGGGCAATAAAAACTAACCATTGGTCATTAACATGAAACTTGAACACTGAAAGAGTAGGAAGGCCAACCCATGAAGAAAGGATTATATTTTAAGTTGAACAGTATATGTTTTATTGCAAATTAATATATCACCTTCCCTGACTTCTCTTTTTGTGTCTTTTTCTGTGTCAATCTGAGTAGTGGTGCTTTACTGTCTCTTCAGTTAGTTCTTTCTATAGATCACTAGAATGGTAGTAGTATGTTATGCTGTGTGGACTGAAACTTGAGAAATTATTATTGCTTGTAGGGTTTTTTTTCATGTATCTCTTCATAGTTTTAATTTAACTCTTTTGTAAAAGCAATACTATTTCTTTTGCGGGAGGGGGGTGAAGTTAAATTGTTACATTCTGTGATACTTTTAACATATTTAGGTCAAACAAAACCTATTAAAATTATACTCTGTCAGAAACAGGCCTTTCTAATTAGTTATGACTGGTTATGTAGACTAATGATATTTATAAGTATTTCTTTGTCTTTTTTTGTGGTATTCTGTGGAGAAAACATCCTAGTTTTGACACATACTAAGTAATGTACTGGAGCTTTAGTGGAAAAATAATATTCTCTTACCAGTGGCTTTATAATATTGGTGATCTTAGAGAAATTTGTATAAAACTTTTTTTTTTGAAAGAATTGTACCTTTTGTATTGAGTAATAATCAATTATAAAATGAGTTTAATCGGTTTTAGAAGTCATTGCAGTATTTAATTACTGAAGATAACACATCTTTTAAATAGTTTGATTGTAGCCTCTTGCCAGGCAGATGGTGGTTGTCTTTAACCCTAGCACTTGGGAGGTAGAGACAAACTAATCTCTCTGAGATAGAGGCCAGCCTGGTCTACATTCTAAGTTCTATGCCACTCAGTGCTACATAGTGAAACTCTATCTCATTAAAAAAAAAGAAAAAAACCAGTGTCTGAAGATGGCAAGATGACAATCTACAAATTATTGGGATTCTGTTGTAATCACGCCTTTGTGATTAAGATGCAAAGAATCTGTAGTTTCCATGTTTTGGTCTGTATGGATGAAAAAACAGTAAGTTTTGTGATTAGGCATTGCAGAATTTCATAATTTGTTGAGCCCTTTCTTGTGTCTATATGAGTTCATTATTCTATCTTCACTTCATTTGTAAATGATTTACAGAATAGCCTAATTAAACATTGGAAATTATTTAGTTGGTACAGTTTGTTTGAGATGCTCAAAGTCTGAAAATGGTGGTGCTATTGGTCTAACATTATGAATGTACAATTAAAATGGTTAAAGTGATTAATTATAGGTCTGTGTTAGGAGAGCTGATGAGCAAAACCTTCTGATACGCGAGAGGAAAGCTTTTTCTTTCTTGCTCTCCTTGTCTTTTACCTACCCCACCTTGGAGAGGAAGAAGGAAAAGTACTCAAGTTATATCAGTATTTCCTTAGTGGGGTTACAACTAGAATAATCCTCTTCTAATTGTAGGTTAGTATTTTTGAGATCATCCTGTGGCCTGCTACTGGCATTAAAAAAAGTAGGAAATAGCAAGTGTGGTTATTATGGAATTTTTGTTTTAGCTATATAATGTGTACATGATTGTAATAAACCGTTTATTCCTTAAGGAGGGTTTTTTTTTTTTTTTTTTTTTTTTTTTTTTTTTTTTTTTTTTTTTTTTTGCGTTTGTTGTTGTTTGAAAAGGAGGGGTATGGAAAATACTGGCACCCATGTGTCTACTAGAAAGCGGAGACCAAGATTTTGATGGAGGATAGTGGACAGTGAGCATTTCATCTTGTTGTCAGATACACGCCCATTAAAAGAATGGTCAACCAGAAAGAGCCAGCAAGGTCGGTCTATCAGCATATAGTGAATAACCCAGGAGACAGGTAGGGAGGATGCTGGCTTTGGAGGTGTTGATCTCAGGTTTGACTGTTTGTCAGTAATTGGGGCCCACTTGGGAACCTTATAGTCTGTTTCCTTACAGAACCTGAATATAAACTCTGTAAAGCTGGGATTTCAATTAGAATTATTTATGTTAGTTATTTGAAAGCTGGATATTAAAGATTCTTGAAAGATTAGGGACTCAAATTGTTTTTGTTAAAAAATAAGTTTTATTTTTAGTTTGACTTTGATATTACCTGTAGGGCAACTGATTCTAGAGAAAAGAAGGGATAATTGTTAATAGGATTATAGTGTAGACCCAGACACTACTGAGCTGAAATTCTACTTCTGTTGTGTGTTGGTAAGGTAGCTCAGAAAACCTGTGTACCTTTTTGTGAAATCATCTCATAGAGTTTTAAATGAGATAGTGGTTTATATAAATGTCTGGAGTTTTGTGCTCAGCAGACACTGCTAAGTACTGTCAGGTCCCTGTTCCTTTACAGTTTTCATTCTTTCAGTGTCTGTAATCTTAAGTTGATCTCTAATCTTAATTTGTACATTTATGGAATTTAAAAATACTGTTTTGATGAGATCAAGACCATGCATTCAGAGATTAAGAAATTATTTGCTCAAAAAGAAAGATGTTCTTTCTGCTGTGGAACTGCCCTGTTTTCTGAACTACAGTTTGGATAGAGAGTGAATTATTTTATCACTCTTTTTTTACTAGGATTTTTTTTTTTTTTGGTAATAATTACTGAAAAAAAGAATTGAGAAGTCTTTTATGTAGTAATCTGTTGTTAGCTAGCTTTGAACCACTTACAGATTTTGCTTATATTTCATATGCTTGAGGTGATTCATTTTTACTTTTCTATTTTATGATTTTAAGCAAATGTGTTAAAGTATGTTTGGATAAACATATAGCTTAACTGAATAGTCTAGTTTGATTTATCTTTACTGAGTTTTAAAAAAAGTCCTTAGTTTTATGGATTTGAATGATAAGTCAGTGACAGGAGGTCCTTAACAGTTCTTTCCCTTTGAACAGATGTCTTGGCCTGCAGTGACTCCAAATCCCATAATCTTTCCAATTTTCCCCTCTACTAAGTAAGTCTCAAAAAAGTGACATTTTTATTGTACGTGATTGATTTATTTCAGGCAAATATTGCAGCTGAGTAAAGACTTCATCCCAATGAAAAATAATTTGCTATGAATAAAATGTTAAATTTTTTTATTTTTACTTTTAAGAATTTAAAGGATGATTTTCTCTGTATCTGTGTTCAGAATAATGTTTTTGTATAATAAGCTGTCTTCACTTGAAAGTTTTTAATACTTTTCTATGCTGAAATATAGTCAATACATTCTTTTTTGTTTATTTTCCAGAGCTAGGATTCTATGTAGCTTTGGTTGGCCTGGTACTCACTGTGTAACCCAGGCTGGCCTTATATTTGTGTCTCTCCTCCCTTCTCAGCTTTCCAGGTGCTGACATTACAGACTTGGGGCATTATGCCCAGCTGACAATTCTTCTTTTTTTTTTAGAAAAATAGAAGCCTTAGGAGGTTATTCAACAGAGAAAAGTTAATCCAAGAACTAATTTCACTGGTAATGGAATTGATCAGAAACCAAACCAGGGGTCTATGAGCAGGTGAAATATTTGCCATAGAAAGAAGTGTCCACACACTCATTAGGTCTGGAGCAGCTATGAGAACAGGTAGTATTATCCAAATGCAGAAGATATGATTCTGGGAAGAAACAGAACATGTTGGGTGTTCTAGCTTCATTTTTGTTGCTGTGATAAAATATCAAAACATCACACCACAGTCAAGAGTAGAGAGAAATGAATATACTCACTCTGCCTATTTATACTCAGCTAGATTTCTTTACTCGTATACAGTTCAGGGTGCAGCGTATAAAATATGTCACCTGCTGTAGGCTGGGTCTGTTAACAAGACTGTATCCTGTAGGCATGTCCACAAGCCTAACTGATTTATAAAATTCCTCATTCAAATTATCTTCCTAGCTGATTCTAGGTTGAAATTTAAAACTAACCATCATAGTGGATTGTATATAGAAGTTAGTGCATCAGAAGGCTGAATAGTCTGAAGGGAACTGGAGTTAAGGAAGAGACAATGTCAGCCAGGAAACTGGGAAAGAGGAAGAGAAATAATGGCTTCTAGCTATCTTGAAGTGCTGCCTCTCCACTGGACACGTCTTTGCCATAGTCAAGAGTGCTAGAGAAAAGTAACTGTCTGTGATACTGAGCAGTGCAGGCTAATGTTTTAAAGCAGTTTTGTTGACCAGCTCAGCAATTTTGTTGCCTATGTATAATATTCATCAATATAACTAATTGCTAATGAGAATTTGGGGTATTCATTTGTTACAGATTTTGAAACTGAAATATAATTACATCATTCCTCTCCCTTCCTTTCCTCCCCTAACCTTCCCCTTTCCCATATCACTTCCCCTTCACCCTGCTACATTTCAAGTTGATGGCCTCTTTGTCTTTGTTCTGCTTACACACACACACACACACACACACACACAAATACACAAATACAGCTTGCTCACTTTCTTGTGTTACTTCTATGTATGATTTTGACTTGTATCGGTTAATGAATTAGAGTCCTTATCTCTGGTGAAGATTATTTCTCTTGCTTTCAGTGTTCCTTAGTTGCTTGTAGTACTTTGTTTAGCCCTGTGGAATTTTCCCCTTCCATGATAATATATCTATTGATAGTGTCTTTATTCAGGCCTTATTTAAGCAGCTATACAGTTGATATAGCATGGGTGAAGAGCTTCTGTTATTTCTAGAAGACACAGACTCATAGCTGATTTCCTGGTCTTCTGGCTCTGCAATATTTCTGCCTCCTTTTCTGAAATGTTGCCTGAGCCTTAGGTACAAGAGTTGTATTGCACAACCCACCATTAGTTGATCTCTGCAGTTTGACCAGTTGTGATTTTTCTATGATAGTCTCTGTCTGTCGCTGCTGTGAAGAGATGTTTCTTTGGGGAAGAACAAGAGCTGTGCTTAGATCTGAAGATTTGGGCCTAGGAACTGCAGATGAGAGAGGATGTCTTTCTGGGTTTGGGTTACATCAGTATAATTTCTGGTTCAATTTACCTGAAAATGTCATGATTTCCTTTTTCTTTACAGCAGAATAATACCTCAGTGGAGCAGTAATGAATGTGGCTGAGCCAGCGTCTGTGGGGTAGGATGCTGAGTCCTTTGGGCAGATGCCATGGAGTTGTGTAGCTGGTCTTAGGGAAGATTTATTAGTAACACGTTACGCTGGTGTTCTGAGTGATTGAGGGTTCCCCATTGGCCGCAATCTTTTCAGCTTTTGTTGTTGGTTGTTTTGTTGATCTTAGCCATTTTAACTGTGGAAGAGGAAATCTCAAAGTTGTTTTGATTAGCATTATTCTAGTTGATAAGTACAATGTTTTTTTTTTTTTTTTTTTTTGAGATATTTCTTAGCCACTTTTATTTCTTCCTTTGAAAACTTTCTTTTCAGATCCATAGCCTGTTTCTTGAATGGATTATTTGTTTGACTCTTTCGTTTTTTGATTCTTTATATTCTGGATATTAATCCTTTGCTAAATATATACCTGGCAAGAATCCCATCCCCCCTTCCTCTACTTCTACTTTCTTGAATGTTTCCATAGCTTTTCAGATGCTTTTTAGTTTTATGAGGTTTCACTTGTCAGTTGTTGGCCTTAATTACTGGGCAAATGGCGTCCTGTTCAGAAAATCCTTCCCTACAGATTTATAGCATGCTGCCTATTATTTCTTTCTTGCAGTTTCAGTGTTTCAGGCTTTACATTTGGGTCTCTGATTCACTTAGAGTTCATGTTAGTGCAGTGTGATAGATGAGATAGATGTGGATGGGCCTAAGTCATCCTTTACATATGCATACCCAATTCCTTTACATGTGCATATGCAATTCCTTTACATGTGCATATCCAATTTCTTTACATGTGCATACCCAGTTCCTTTACATGTGCATACCCAATTCCTTTACATGTGCATACGCAATTCTTTTACATGTGCATACCCAATTCCTTTACATGTGCATACCCAATTCCTTTACATGTGCATATCCAATTCCTTTACATGTGCATACGCAATTCCTTTACATGTGCATATGTAATTCCTTTACATGTGCATACCCAATTCTTTTACATGTGCATACGCAATTCCTTTACATGTGCATACGCAATTCCTTTACATGTGCATACCCAATTCCTTTATATGTGCATACCCAGTTCCTTTACATGTGCATATCCAATTCCTTTATATGTGCATATGCAATTCCTTTACATGTGCATATGCACATATAAAGGAATTGGATATGCACATGTAAAGGAACT